>VWZL01000853.1:188417-266215 GCA_013396915.1 Stercorarius parasiticus
GGCGGGAGCGCGGCCGGGAGCGGCGGGTGAGTCAGGCCCCAGGCGGCATGGAGCCCGGCCCGCCGCCCACGGAGCGGCCGCAGCCGCCGCAGCAGCAGCCCCGGGAGGAGGAGGAAGAAGAGGACTGGCTTCGCCCGCAGCCGGGCGGCGCGGCCGCCTCGCCCGCCCCGTGTGAGCAGCAATGGCGGCGGCGCTGAGGGGAGCTGGGTGTCGGCTGGGTGGGGAATGGCCGATGGCTGACAGGGGTGCCCCAGCAGAGTTAAAGACAGAGTGTTTTATAGAAACGTATTAAAAAGGAGTTTCGGTGTTGCGCCCTGAAAGGATATTTTATGAGTAAAACGAGGTTTTGGAATGGTTCGCTGGCAAAGAGATGCCGCTGACCCCCAAAAAACGTTTAGAAGTGAGCTGAGTTGCTGTGGGTGACTTGTGCTCATAAGTAATCCTGGAATTAACGCAGCCCGAGAGTTAGTATAAAGCTCGTAAACTTTATATTCTTCTTGTAATACCTTAGTATGGATTAACTTAGAAAAAAAAAATCATTATACCACACATAAGGCGGCTCGTAATTTGTAACCTGTTCGTTTGCTCCCTTGCAGACAAGGCTGCATCGGCCAGAAGCGCGAGGCACAGGGTGATCGTGCACCTCGACCTGGACTGCTTCTACGCACAAGTAGAAATGATCCGTAACCCCGAGTTAAGAGACAAGCCTTTAGGTACGAGTTCCTTTGCTGTTAATTTGGGGATTATGTGTGTTCAGGCAGAACTCAGGGACAGGAATGAGCTCAGGGGCTGGCTGCGTGGTGAGACGCAAGCAGTCACACTGGCGCTGTAACCACCGCCACGAGACTCCATGTGGCCGTGACTACAAGATGAGTAAATCCTGGTGAGCACAAGTACAGGCACTCACTGACATGTCTGAGCAGTTCTGGGGATCGAAGCTCGTTCGTAACGTACATGGGCACAGAGCCCCGCAGATGAGCCGGAGCCTTCTGACACATCACGCCTAAAACCTGCTTCATTCCATCCAGAAGACGGGAATGTCGACGGTCAGTCGAGGAAGTGCAGCGTAAAATGACTGTTTCATAAAGAACACTTTCATGGGTAAGATTGCCTGAAAAGGGCCAAAATTAAGAATGATATTACAATGGGAAAAAAAATATCTATAAGGTTTTAAAATGTTTTTACCGTCCAGCAGTCGAAATCAAGATCTGCCCTTCTCATAGTCTTGTAAAATAAAACCGTCGTGTTGGTTTTTTCGCTTGTTCTATGATCTTGCGTTCTGATCAAAGCATATGCTTCAGTCTTTGGAGTGGCTTGAAAGTACTATAGTCTTCTGTGAAGTACCAAGAAACCTACACTTTAAAAAAAACATTTAACTTTTATTTTTAGGCGTGCAACAGAAAAACATTGTAGTTACCTGTAACTATGAAGCCAGAAAATGTGGAGTGAAGAAACTGATGTCTGTGAGGGATGCTAAAGAGAAGGTTCCTCAGCTGATACTGGTTAACGGAGAAGACCTAACTCCATACAGGGAAATATCGTACAAGGTTACAGGTACAAAATTACCAAGTTTTCAGTAGAGGACAAACACTTTCTGTTAAACTCTGTGTGCACGTGCACGCGTGTGCAATAGTATATGACACTTTCCCGCTCTAAAAGTTCTTATTAGAATGAGTCTCGTACCATGGCGATAATACTTAGTCATAAAATGTCGGTATTTCATAAAGTAAGTTATCAGACTTGGTTGCAATCTGGGTCAGACACTATAAACGTATGACATTGATCTTACATGTTAGGATTATGTCCATGTAGTTCTTTAGGAACAATTTTTCTTATTTAAATACTGACTGCAATAATATATTTCCAAATGTGAAGCAATGGAGAGCAGAATGCTGAAGCCCTCGAGTGGGTGAACTTCACCAATATCTCTTAATTAAGTGATATGCCAGCATTGCCATTGATTACTGCTTTTATCATTAGCAGTGGGAGCAGGTGAAACAGTAATGACTTAAAAGTGAAAGCCCACCTAGCTGGGAAACAGATTTCCTCAGGGGAAAGTACTGCAGAGGTTAAGAACTGTAATTTCAAAAAGAAACGAGGAAAGAAAGAAGAGATTTGGGGAAAAGAAAAGCCGATGACGGAGGTAGTTGTGGAATGAAGAAATACTCCTCCTCTTCACCTTTGCTAAAATAAGTGCCTTGTTATTTTATATGGAAGAGGACATGGTTTTTCTACGTGCAAGTGTCCTGCTTGAATCCACGTGAAATCAGCCATGGATTGATGCAGATGTGAAAACCTTAAAATATTACTTGTGTGCATTTTATCCTTGTGTATCTTTTCCTCCTAGAGTTGTTGGGGGAATTTTGTCCTCTGGTGGAAAGGCTTGGGTTTGATGAAAATTTTGTGGATGTCACAGAGATTGCAGAGAAAAGACTAAACCAGCTACAGCAAAGTGGATGTTCCAGAGTCTGTGTGTCTGGCCACGTGTACAACAACCAAGGTGAGTTAAATATTCTTCATGTTGAAAAATACAATGAACATTTGTGAAGTTCAGAACAAAGTATCTCTCTGCTTCTAAGTATTGTCCAGAGCTGAACCATTGGAGCCTTGCGTGGCTCTGTGCTTGGTTTCTGTATTTGAGAAGATATTTCTCACAAATGCAAATCAGCGTTCCAGTTAGATGGTACAAAAAAAAAAATCAATCTCTCTGGTGGATAACCACGTACAACGATTTGGGAGAACACATTTTCATTGTCCTTTTTTTGTTGTTTTTTAATTTAAGACAGTTTTACTGTAGTAAGACATAGAGAATTTTTTTGGAGCTTGAATGTTATTGTCCATTGGCAAAACTGAATGATTTATTTTTTTTTTAACGAATGAAAACCAAAAAAACGGAGAAACTTTTGCTATATCCATTAGGAATAGACTTACTGAGACTGAAGTAGTTAAGCTGCTTCCTCTGTCATCAAACACGAGTGCAATATCTATGCCATGATACTCATTTCATGCACTAGGAAGGCAGGCAGTTGGTCTTCGTGGACTTTGAGCTATTGCGATGGCTTTGAATATGGTTTGGAGAGGAGGGAAATGCCTGAATAGTCCTTTTCCTCATTTGGCATTTGCATGCGAGTAATAAAGACTTGGCAGCAAGGCAGCCCTGTAAATAAAATTACTTTGGTTACAGTGGTACAAGAATCTCTGCTATTTAACACTTTGACATCTCTTAATATATTGTATTTTATATTTAAAATACTCCCTGTGCTCCCTGGACAGTACACCTCTGCTTTTGGACAGCAGCTGTCTCCCTTTTACCAGGATTTTTGGGAGATGGGAGCTGAGGTTAAACTGGGATACAGAAGCCATGGCAATACCACTTGACCTGTGAGACTGTACTTCCTTGTACTGCTTTAATGCAATGTAAAAATACCTAAATCTAGAGAATTAGCTAACTAGGTGATTGTTCACATACTGAACACTGCTTTCTTTTTCTTTGCAGCTATAAATCTGCAGGATACAACGCATGTAAGACTAGTTATTGGATCTCAGATTGCAGAGGAGTTGAGAGAAGCCATATATGCAAGACTGGGCCTTACAGGCTGTGCAGGAGTGGCCTCCAACAAATTATTGTCTAAACTAGTATCTGGGACCTTTAAACCAAACCAGCAAACAGTTCTTCTGCCTGAAAGCTGTCAAGATCTAATACGTGGCCTTGAGCACATCCAGAAAGTGCCTGGTAAGCGTGGTGCTATGAGCACAGATGGAGAACATATTGACAACTCTTACGATCATAAGAAAAAATACTGAAAAAATTACAGCTGAAATGATTTTAAAAAAATCTAATTCTCACAAGCAGGCAGCAGGGTGTGCGTTGCAGGTGGGTTTTTTTTTTTTCCATAAGCTGTTAAAGAGTTCTGTTTAGCTGAAGGAATGAAAGGACTTTGGTTTTCTTAATTTTTGGTTGGGACATAAAAGCGTTGCAGCACTTCACAAGATACCTTTGAAAATACTAAAAATCTCAGTTTATTTTTATCGAAGCCCAAACATTGTGGTTGATACAAGATTTTAAATACAAACTCTTTGAAACTTGCTGATTGGAAACCTACTGACAGTTATTAAACCAGTCTATTGGAGCCTGATAGAATACTTTGAGGAAGTAGTTTTCCAAGTTATTACACTGATGCTTTGCTGTTGGCCAGGAAGCATTGATGTAGGCTACAGATACAGGCAGACCTTTGCCGTGTCCCAGTATGGCTTTTCTAATGGCAGATTTTAAAACTCAAATGGAAACTCACAAAAAATGTCGCTGAAAGGAGTACTAATAAAAATAACTGCCAATACTACATGGGTGGGCATTGTTTATATGTATGTATATATATACTCACTTTTCTGTGTATTTTTAATACACATTTTATTTAGGCATTGGCTACAAAACTACCAAACGTCTTGAAACGCTGGGTGTTAGGAATGTGTGTGATCTCCAAGCGTTTCCGTCTGCTGTGTTAGAGAAGGAACTTGGTGTTTCTAATGCTCAGCGTATCCAAAAACTCAGCTACGGAGAAGATGACTCCCCTGTGACTCCATCAGGCCCTCCTCAGGTACAACTATTGTTCTGAAGCACTTTATAAAGAGTAAAAAAATTGCTTTTAGTTTTATATTAACTTTGCTGAACTAACCAAAATGATGCATTTTTGTATGTATTCTCTCGTACAACTCAAATTAATGCATAATTCTCCTGAAATTCATTTGAGCTCTGAGTGTCAGAGATACCTTGGAGTTAATTCTACACACTTACTTGTGATACTTTTTTTCTTCTTCAGAATTTTGAAGTAAATATCAAATGGAAAGGACTAATGTGGGTTTTTTTAGTCTTTTAGTGATGAAGACTCCTTTAAAAAATGTTCATCAGAAGTGGAAGTTAAAGAGAAAATTGAAGAACTACTTCACAACCTATTAGACAGGTGACTGTCTTCAGTAGCTCTTTCTGATGACTGAAATTGTGACCTGAAAGGACTTGGAGCGTATGTTAGGTTTGTTTCCTACCCTACATTTCTTCTCTCAGCAAAATGCCAGGTTTTCTTTCTCTTCCCAGAAGTGACTTTCTCTACTTTCAGACCCTTGGTCATGACCGTTTGTGCTTGTCTCCTGTCCCACAGCTTATTTTTCTGCCAGTCTGAAAGCACATTTTCATTCTTCCTCCTCCCCTTGCCCTGTAAATCCAGGCAGTATCCAAGCCCGAGACACTTGACAAAAACTCCAGCATAGCAGGAGGATGCATTTACTCATGTCTTGACTACTGTGACTTTCCTGTCCTCCCTTTGTATCCTCTGACTTTCTTTACTTAAAAGAAGTTATTAAAAAAGAGTAATATTCTAACAGCACCAAACTGTTTCCTGCTCTGCCATGCTTCAACTTCTGGTTTTTGAAATGCTTTTTGTGTCCTGAACAGCCTGTGTGTCCCCTGTTAGTGCTTGATTTTTCTTTTTTTTTTCCTCTAAGTATTTTCATATTCTCTACATGCCTCTCCCAGCCTTAAAATAATCTAAAGTCTTAAAGGTTTTCTGTGCAAGTGTCACAATAGATATATCCATTTTAGTTCTATTAACATTATGGGCAGGGAGTCTTTTATTTGCATCTTAAGACATTGCTCAGTAATCACAAAATTTAAATTTGAAGTGAGGCTGTTTGTCCTATCTTGTTTACAACATGTACAATTGAGAAATAGTTTTTTTGGTAGGGAGAGTAATGCCCCCCAATGCCTTTTGGAGGGGGAAAGAAACAATTTCATACATTGTTTCTTATCTTTCTTCCAAAAGCTAGCTAACATTTTGCTGCTAAAGTGGGGATGTTTCCTTGAAAAGCAAAAAGAGCTAAAAGCTAAGGATTATACAGGGTTTAACTGCAAAGACTATACTACTTTTCATGTGTTAAATGTTGAAACGTTGCAGTATTGCAGACAGAACCACTTAAATTTTCACAGTCGCTTCAGTTGAAGGCTTTTGGAGACAATATTCACATTGTATTGAATTTCTAACTTACAGGTAAAATGAAGGGAACCAGTTAGGCCCAAAGTTCCCTGTATAATCAGTGGAGTAAAGCCAGAAGTTGGGAGAGATCTGTCATCCTTAATTAGACTTTGTAACAGTTTCCATAAGCCCTCTGAAAAATACTCGCAGTAATACTTTGTGCGCATTAATGCTTCACAGAATAGACAAAGATGGAAGGCAACCACACACAGTAAGGTTGACCATACGCCAGTTCTCCTCAACCGATAAATGGTTTAATCGGGAAAGCCGTCAGTGTCCTATTCCACCTCATCTCATTCAGAAATTTGGAAAAGGTAAACTTCATATTTTTCGAAAGTATCAACTTCATGTTCCTACCACCTGACTTCTCTGTAAAATTCTGTTACTTAATTTCATGATAATATTCCCTACATTTAATATTTGGAAATTTTTCCATTACTTGTAATGGATACATCTTGCTGAGATATGCTAAAAACACACAGGACTTCACTGTAGGAATAACTATATTACTACCACGTTTTATGCCAGTCTGGCTGCATTCCTCGCAGTGAATTTCTCAGTGGGATGGGAAAAGGTGACTGGGGGCTGCTTCCCAGATTAATAATCTGCTTTTCTCTGTTAGGGATTTGAATTATGTTCTCAGTTTTTATTATGTAATAAAATGTCTTTTTGAGGTACCTCTGAAAATTAATAACATAAAGGTTCTTATCCTTCTCAGACCTAAGCTTTCTAACCAGCAATTGCAATTCATTCGACACTTCATTCAGATTGGGGTGAGGAAATAAATCTAAATCACTGCTGTGTCAGCACAGAGAATCACTGTTGCCTGACTTCAATTCCTGAATTACTTCTCACAGCCCTAGAGAAGCTATTATAAGTCTGTGTAGCGTCTCACTTCAAAATTGCTACTGGACTTCTACATTGGAGGAGACGGAACAATCACTGTCAGCTCATTTAGTCCCCAATAAACCCATAACAACCATGTTGTTATTACCAGTTTTGGGGTAATGTTCTATACCTACATGGCCACGTAAAGGCCCTTCTTTGCTAGAATTGGATCATTTTTCAAATATGTTCAGCTGGGTTTATATTCTGCAATTCTTCTTTTTTAACTTAAGTACATACTATAAAGTAATCTTCACAGGTGTGAAATTAAGCATTTTTACTAGAGGGGAAAAAAAAAGGTCTGTTATTCAGTTCGGACATAGCTGACAGGGCAGAATGAACATTTTAACAACTATATTGACAGATTATTTTGGAAGCCTTTAACAGTGTTTGCCTTTGTACTTTGCTATTTAAATCAATCTTAGTTACTCTTGGTTATATACATTACTTTTTTTTCCCCCCACTTTTTTTCCTTTTAGAAAGCAGCAACATTATATCCCCTTTAGTTGATATACTAATGAAACTCTTTCGAAAGATGATAGATGTCAATCTACCATTTCATCTTACCCTTCTGAGTGTCTGCTTCTCCAACCTCAAAGATCTTCCTAGCAGCAAGAAAGGATCCATTGGTTTCTATCTAAAGCAGATGTCACCGCCCTCGGGCTCCGGTAAACGTGTCCGGGTAAGCTGAAAGATACTGAAAACTATCTCAGAACTTTCTTATCTGCAGATATTTCTGTCTTTATTATATAGATTTAAACCTTAACTGCTTTGGAATTTTTAGGATTGTAAGTTTTATTCACTTAGTAACAAAAAAAAATATATTTATTTGGAGTCTTCTGAGCAGGTGTTACTTGTTTGCTTTCTTTCATTAGACAGACTGCTTAAAAGTGTTTAATACTATCTTGAATTGGACAGCCATCTGCATTATTAGGCCCCTTAGCTGTAGAGAACAGAATACACTAAGGGAGAAAGCCAAACTTAGGCCTTCTAAAAAATAATTGCCGAATTTGGCTGCTCATTCCACTAAAATCTGCCCTTAATTTACCATTTGTGAAACAGGCCAAGAACTCAGATATTGTCATACCGAAGCATCTTTTACCTTAGACTAAAATCTCCTTAAAGTTGCTTATAATTTTTTACCGTGTTGCTTTAAGGTACTTTCACAGTGATTATTTACCTTCCTATGCATTCTCAAGTCTCCCTGTTCAGACTAGAAATTAATCAAAGTTTCAGTTCTGTATTGGCCACTAGCTCTAATTTCTGATCTAGTGAGCTTCTAATTCCTGCTTGGAATTGAACAGATCTCCTAGCTCCCAGTTGCATACCCTAGACAACATAGGAGCTGGCTGTGGAAACGCTGCTAAATATTTCCACAAGATGCTTTCAGTACATAATACAAAACCATAGTAACTTCAAAATCACGTTGTGTAATGAATTGACTGTTTCTGTCTTGACATGGCAACTTGGCGTACTGATAAACTTGTCTGTTTCTCAGCTGCTCAGCAATATAAGGGATAAGATCATATCATGTATTCTGAAGCAATAAAATGTAACTACAAGGTATTTGCTACTTTAAAATATGAAAAGGATTCCTAAGTGTATGTACTTTAAGGCTTATGTTTGAAAGACAAGATTTAAAAAAACACTACTGATGATAAGGAAAAAAATATCGTTAAGGAATAATTTGAAGAACTCGCTGTTAGTAAAATAGTGCTTGGTAATCAGATTACACAGAATATACTTACACTTTTACATGCATTTTTTGCCCCAGGAAGTGGAAGATGTCTCACAAGGTGAGGGAAGTGCTTCTTGGAACCAGAGCTGCAACAGAACTGGAACTACAAAAGCTAGGAAACTTTCAGAGGAAAAGAAAAGCAATATAAAAAAAGAGGGAATTCCTGACTTCCCATTTCATTTGTTTCCTGCTGATATTGACCAGGAAGTCTTCAGGGAACTTCCAGAAGATATTAAAAAAGAAATTCTTTCTGAAAAAACTGAAGCGATCCCTACTGAGAACGTTTCGGGCCAGCCATCAGTATGTTTTGCAGAAGAGGCGTGCAGCACTTCCCCAAATTCTAAGGGACTAAACAGTGGTACGCGCTCTGCAGGGTGCAGCACCACGTCAGCGCATGAGTCTGCAACTGCGCTGGCACATGGCTCCAGGGCCAGTTGTTCTCCTGAGTGCCCCAGAAGTGCACTGACAAGCAGCAGTATGGAAAACCAGCCTCCTGGCTCTCGGAATTTCAGAGGGAGGGATCTGTCACCTCTGGAAGCTGGAGCTAGCCAAATTGTTCTACGCGTCCCTATCTTGGATAAAGATAAGCAGGCCTTTGAAACAACTTCTGAGGATAAAGCTTACAGTAGGAAAGCAGGAGTTGTATTTCCTCCTAATGTTGACACAAAGACTTTTTATGAACTACCCGCAGATGTGCAAGAAGAACTACTAGCTGAATGGAAGAATCGGGAACCTGTGCCCAAGACTTCTAGGGATAAACCCCCTGAAAAGCCTAAAGCAAATAAAGGAAGGAAGAACACAGCACCCTGTTTATCACAGTCTAACAGTTTGTTAAGATACTTTAAACCACAGTGAAACATTTTTCATAATAGTGACACTACAAGAATCAGCACTTGAGAGCACTTTAGTTATGAGAAGTTTACTGTAAGTTGTAAAGATGTGAATATTAAAATGTATTGTGACAACTTTTGACATAAAACCTGCTGGTGACTCGTTTGTCTTATTTTTCTTTCTTACAAATTGGTATTTACCTGATGAATCTTTAGTTGCCCTAAAAATATTATAGTATGCAAACATATTTTAGTATTCATTATTAATACCTTAACACGCTGACTGGGGAGAAGGAATTTTAACTTTAATTTTCATCGTGTTATGTTATGTATGCAGTTAATTGTTTCTAGCAACTTGGGAAGGGACTGAGCAGAGAAGATGAAAGCCATTTTCACACTATTCTTTAATTTGCACCACTGTTTGTGCTTTGTAATGGAAATCGCTATTCACATGGCTATCGCTGTTTCCTGCACTTCACTCGTAACTAGAGGTACTAGAAATACTAAGGGCTAACAGGAGACATTATTTCCAAATGAATCATATCACCAGCTCATTCCTGGAAATCAGTCAGCTTATAAAAATTGTTCAGGTTTGGTGCTCAGGATTCAGAAAATGACAAACAACTCTGGGTATAAAGAGCAGCTTTTAATGAGATGCTATATACAAATTAATCAGGCTTTTCTTCAAATACTTAATTCCAAAACAGTGAAATAGTCGTTAATTACACTTCCACACTTATAGTTAAAAAATGTTTAAAATCTCTAGTACACAAGATGTTTGCTTGTTTCAGCGAAGAGTACATAATTGAGGTAAGAATTTATCAAAGTTTGTTTAAAGCTATGGTAAAATGTTTTGACTACTGTGTTTTAACATTGCTATAAGTTGTATCGGCAGATTCTCGTGTGTGTGTGTGTAAATATATATATATATTTACTCTGCATATAAAGTGCAAAAATATTACAAAACGTCACCTGATTACATTGAAAGCGACATCCCATATTTTGATGGCACTTCAGTGTAGATTCTTGCATCATTCCGGAGAACGGAGAAAACCAGCATTCACCATTTCAACAGTTAGGTTAAGCTTTATACATTTCCACATAAACCACAATTAAAATAAACTTCATCATCTACTTTAAAAATGGATCCAAGTAAAAGATGCATGACTTAAGTGCTTATTATTTTCCACTTACGTTTAATTATGGTCTTTCAAGCCTTTCAGTCCGGCTCTGGTTTCAGTGATTAAGTTTATGAGAGTAGTAGGTAATGCTGTCTCCACTACAGAACCGGGAAGCATTCCTCCTAATTCTGGCTGAATAAATACAACTAGCTTAGAGTGCTCCGGATTCCTGTGATGAAAAGAGCAAAATCCTTCAGTTAACACTTCTTACTCTTGCTATGAAACTTACAGAGATGTACAAATGTTTGCAATTTATAATCCATCTCTATTGAAATTACTAAAGAGTGGAGGATGTACAAAAGTTTTCATTGTTTCAAAAGATAGTCTGAGTCGCAAAACCGATCTGCACAAAACTCTAAAGTTTCCCCAAAATAAAACTGTCTAAATAAAATAAAAAGCTGGGTAGTTCAGTAAATTTTAAGCTTTGTATAGAGAAGACAACTGAGTAATTAAAGATGCTAATAAAGGGGGCTTTAAATACTTACTCGGGCAAAGGTGCACACACATATCCACAGGGATTGTTATAGCCGCGGACACAAGAGGGAGTTGGAGGGCAGCTAGAGTACTCCACGCTGATAGCTGTTAAGTCACCACACACAAAAAGCCAAAATCAAATTAATTATCTATGTCAATCATATGACCCAAAAATACCTTTTAAAAAGAGGAAACTACTCCAGCTACCATGGGATAGTACAAGATCTCACAATATGGTCACTGATGTGTTTAGCAATTTCATTTTGTATGTAATTCTGTACATTCTGAAGTACATTCAATATTTGTGCAAGCAATTAAATACATGTAAAAATTTCTATCGATGTTTGGGCAGGCATACCCAAAAGTATTATCCTTGAGACGTGACTACACATACCTACCACACCTGAGGTGTGGCTTAGTTCTAGACAAACAAGTCACTTTGTCAGCAGATGTCATTAATTAGTAAACGCAATCACAGCGAAGATGAGGAAATTGCTGCACGCATGCACAGTAGTTGTTGGGAGGAGGTGTTTTTGTTTAGTTACCCATTACTTTTGCATGACAAGGTATTGTAAGAGTATGGCTTGAAAAAAACCGATAGGTCAGCAAAGTTCCAAGATGAAAAAATGTTGTTTTCTGCCATGTATTAAGATCCACACAAAAGAAGAAGATTAACACAGAAATGAAGCAGCAGTGAGAGATTTTCCTGGTGGGCAACAGAGTTGCAATACTAATCATTTTACATTTTGTTTCAGCTTAGAGCCAAACTCAGATAGAATCAAATACTGGGCAAATTAGCAGTTCACTCCGAGAAGAGAGTACTAGGCCAGTAGCATTTGGTCAGCTAAGTATAGAAAAGTGTTATTAAATAAACACTGAATTTATATAGTGAAATAATAAATTCTAGCGTCCTCATACTATTACTACTGCATTTTACTCTATTTTTCAAACAGAGGCATAATAGAACAAACAAAGAACACAGTATTTTATTTGAAGATCAATTTTGATAGTTTCAGTACTAAAAAAAGCAACTCTGCTTTGGGGATAAACAGGAGGGGTTTGTTAGCATTAGTAAGACCACACACGGAGCAAGGTGCTCTAGAGTGCGATTAGGCTGCAGAACTTTACAGCCATTCACCTCAGGATTTCCAGAAAGCAGCCAAAATATGCAAACATGCAGCAATTAACACACAACTTACAGTTAGTTGTAAGGATATCGCCAGGGTATGGTTTAACATGCAGCAGGTCAACAAAATCTCTGGATGAAATCAGTCCCATACCATAACTGTGCGTTACACTGTGGTATATACCAGTGTCCTATGAGTAAGTAAAAGTAATTTTTTGAATTAGTATGTAACAAGCTAAGTTTTATTTAATTGGCAAAGCAGCATTACATGTCAAATAATGAGAATATGGCCAAAATGGATTCCTGTTTGTTAGCATAAGACAAAAGCTCTCATATCCAGTTAGTGCTGAACTAACATTAGAGCCATGAAACGGATCTTCCAGTAACACAGAGCAGGGATTCATGGCCACTCCTTGTGGCCTAATTAGAGGCAGGAGTATAGTTTTTGTGTAGAAAAATTCAATATCCATGTTTAGTGGAGCTAGAATGGCTATTTGTATTAAAATACACATGCTAGATTGCACACTGCATTCTAGGACAAAGATGTATAATCTGTTAAACTAACTCAGTTGGATGAACTAAATTGGCTGGATGTACGACTACATCCTAACACCTGACCAACTCCAGCAGATCCAGGGAGACGAAAATGAGAGAGGTTCAGGGAAGACAAAAATGGGAGGATTAGGGCTTTTTTCCCCCTGGTTTAGGGAGTACTTTCATACACCTAAGTCATTCATATACACATAATACATTCTAAGACCTCCGTCCGTCATACATCTCTCAAGTGGTCAGATCAAAGCCAGCTAACACAGCTACAACTGATATTCTCCATAGGAATTCCAACTTCTGGGTTTCCAGAGTGCCCGAGACGAAGCCCCAGGCAACTGGAATTCTGAACACTCAGTATTTCACAGCACTAGTACAGCATCAATTCAATTTCCACATTGCCTTTAACTTTGGTGATTTTTTTTTTTTTAAATTTGTGTAAACTGTGCTCCCCGAGAGGGGAGCTTTCCCTACAGCTTGTTGTCATTGTGTCTCACCCTACGCTTGACGGAGAGTTCTGTTGTTTTCCATGGGCTGAATTCTTGGCATGCTTGAGGGTATCTATTTCATAACAAATATTTAAATTTACCCTACTTTTTAAATTACCCTAAATACTTAACTCCTAAGGGGAGGGACATATTTCATACCCATTTCACATAAGCAGCAGGTTTAGAAGTTTTTACCAACCCGGATTTATTTCTTATCAAGAGCTTTCCTTGTCCCAGTAGAGGTCTTTTTAGTCAATGTAATTCACACAGAAAGAGTTAAAATAAAATCTTTGTATTAAATTATGGTATTACCTGGTCAATCCTTTCTAACAGCTTGTAAGATTGTAACGCTTTGTCCCATTTGTTTCGATATTCAGGAAGATACATAAAAGGAATAATTTTACTAGGGACTTCCTTAATTATGCCTTCTCCACGGTATCTAGATTGTGTAAAAAAACAGATATTGAACTCACGTTTATGAACTGGAAAAATAAGTTGTACAATAATAAGCATCTAGCAGTTGGGGATGCCAGGCTATAATGAGGTAAAGCACATGAATGTGATCGCACTTCATGGATCGATTAAAATTCAAGTAGTAATAAAAATTATTATTCTGTAAGTGATTTTTGAGATCATTACATTCTCGACACCATACATTTTAAATGAATTATTTGTGAGCTACCAGATAGGAACCTGCTAATTTAAATATATGCAATTCATCTACTAATTTATTTATTTCTATATAGATACTTTCAATCCATTTTTGACACTGATTGCAAATCTTCTCACTATTTATGAACTAGCACATTCTGGCGTTTCTCCAGCTTTTGTTCATAATCTTCTGAGGAGTTCAAGAGAAAGTTCACAGAGGGGAAGAGCGGCCTCTCACAAGGAAATAGGAAACTCCTGTAATGCTGGGAACTGCTCGCAAATACTGCTAATTCTCACACCTAGTTCCTGGAGAAACTGTGAATCATTACAGTAGGCGCTCACAGACATCAATTAAACACAAAGGTGAAGGATGCTGCAGGACGACAGATGAGGTCAAAGGAGACTACACTTGCGAAGAGTTTAAGAAACATGAAATCAGATTTACAGACTCTGATGATGCACGAGGTTAAGTCAGAAAGAGGAAAGATAGCCAAGTTCAAATCCAAACATAGAGGCCCTGTAAAATCATGGATCTATTTCTTCCTCTGCAGCAACTGTCGTCACCACTTACTGCCTTGGTGGAGCGAGCGGTGTTGGTGTATATGATTACTCCAGAAACTTGCTTCTCCACTAACTACAGACGGTCCGATTGCGATGGAAAACATTGTAATGCCTACTCAAAAACAGCGAATGTAAGCTGTAGCAGGATCAGTTAAAACCCAGCATATTAATATCTGGATACACCCTTTATTTCCATAACTCCCATGAACTTATGTTTACCAATCTCCTAAGCAGCTCTCGCCTGCATCCTGTAATATCTTCTCTCCTAAACTCAGTGTGAGTTGTTAATCAGGAGGACTTCTTCTAGGCAAGGCTTCTGAAAGACATAGTTGCTAGAATAAAAGAAAGGGCACACTCATGAAAAATCTCAATTTCCAGTTTCTCCAGTGGATTATTACTGGAAAAAGAGGAAGTAAGCCTGGTAAAGACTGCTTGGATCACCAAATCTAGTCTCACTACCTTAGACAAACTGAAATACGTACCTCATTGTCTTTCTTGAGCTTAGGTGACACCATTCCAAACAAAATCATATTCAGCCTTGAAAAAACACATTAATGCTTCCTGGAACTCTGCTGAAAATATTTCACCTCACTGAAGTCAGGATTCTCTATTGCCTTTCACTACCAGATCCCATACTGATTTCTTTTTAACAAGTAAAGCAAACTGTTAATATTCTTGCCAATTAAAAAAGAAACTGGCATTTATGATATGCAGCTAATAAATATTCAATGTCAAACTGAAAATGCTGACAGCTATACTTTTGCTCCTAGAAACAGCTAGTATTCCTTCACAAAAGACATGCTACAGAGCAGTACTGCTTGTTAATGTGACAGATTTGTACAAGAAAAAAAAAAACAATAAAAGATTCTGGCTCCCTGTACCAAATGGCAGAAAGCACAATGATGATTCTCCTAACTGCAAAGGACTTGCTAAATACAGATCTGAGTACACTCAAAAATGGCTTTGTGTCTGATTGAGACTATAGCGTATCTTTTTTCCTCCACAGAAATGAGTCAGGTACATTCTTATGAATTCTGAGCAACTAAACTCTCACTCCCTTACATCCACCTGTACCGAAATAAGATCTGAAATACAATAATAATGCAAAAGTATGCAAATTCTTACTAAGACAACAGTATTTTTAACATATTCTAATGAAATCATTACAGCTATTTTCCATTATAATACTGTAGATTAATTCTTCTGTAATACTAGTGATACAGCACTGCCTTCTGTAATTAATACCTTCTTTGCTGAAACCTTCAGAAATAATTAGAAAACCAGGCAAGACTTTTGAATTTAGAATGCCACTGGCCACAAACATCTCACCATATTGAGAACAAAAAAGAATCAGATGCAAATTTTCTCTACTGCCTATCTGTCTAGATTGGCATTCAATACCCATTAGGTATTTAAAAAAAAAAAGAGAGCTAAGGACATGTTGCAAGTGTCCTCTTTTCCTCTGCTTTTGCACAATTCACTTCAGTGAGATCTTTTTTCCTTTCCCTTGGGCTAATGAGCTGAATCAGCTTGGTAAACAACCGGCTGAGTGCCACAGCCACCATAAACGAGAAGCAGGATTGCAGAGCCAGGAGAAGGGCAGGGAAGAGGAGGGGAGGAACATAAAGAGTAGAGCCAACTCTATCACCGACAGCAAGCTGTGAGATCAGCTTAGTCTGTCTCGCCTAACTCCACCCTTTGGGCCAAACCTAGCTACTTAGCAACTGCACAGAATTCTTCACTCAAGAGAGGGAAGGACAGATGAAGCTGCTGCTACAGACACTATATGACCTTCTTATTCTCAGCACAGTTAATCCAGTTTCGGGTGCCAGAAAAAAAAAGGTACAAAGGACAGATAAGATAGAATGAGAGTGTAAGCATGTCTGCATGGGCGAGTATCAGTCATTTCACAAGTATGAAGGGGTGAAAAGCGAAGCCCAGGTGGTAAGATGTAATGGCTTGAATAGAGTATTCCACCAGGAAGAGTCACTGACTTCAGGCCAAAACTGTGACTTCATAACTACTTATTCCATATTAGTAAGTGTTATATAGTATTTAATTTTCAGAGCACATTTGAAAACTGCTTGGGAAATCCATCTCTCGTATTCCAGCCCTATTGCTGACCCAGTGTAACTACAGCACAAGTCTCTACAGCGCAAAAATCTTCTCTATAGCTAACTAAACTTAAGACTTTCAAGAAGGAAAGAACATGGTTAACTTTTCCATTTCAATCGTGGGTGTTACTGTTCAAAAAAGGTGTTGTTATTCATGACAATGACAAACAAAATGTAAATACTTACATATTTCCTGCATACTCTTTTGAAGGCTTTGAAGAAACTGTAACATTTTTCTCAAAGTAGAAAAAGGAAAAATAAAAACTTAGCAGTTGATAAAGAGCTGTCAAGTAATTTTAAAGGAAAGCAGTTTAAAACATTTTGCAACAAAATGTATTTAATAAAAATATCACAAATAATATTAACTAATATTTTCTTACTGAAACTTTTATCACTCTCCATCCTGAAGTATCTTGACTGTATGATAAAATTTTTTCTGAAACTTCATCTGCAATTTTCTTATAGTCCATTTATCTGTAATGATTTAAAAATAAGATAGGTATATGACGAAAGTACTCCTTGAAGAGCAAAAACCATAGGGCTGATTCCTGTATTCTCTCCACAGGCTTTAGTATATATTAATTGAGTATTTCTATCAAATGAACTTTTTATTCATTATACTGTATTTCAGAAGAAGATAAGTCATTATTTAAACAAAATTTTATAATTGACTTCCAGTCTGGGCTACTGAGAAGTAGCCATTGGTCTGGATCTTGAGAATGAATTACAGCAACTAGTGAAATACGCTGTTTACTCCGTATTAAATCCATCATTACTCCACATTAAAACTTCCCCTCCCTATAGTTTATCCCCCGAGATTCTGATTCTGCTATGATTTGCTAAAGACATTAGACTAGTAGCCAACTTATGTAGTTAACACACATGAGGCACAAACAATCAAAGAGAGATCTTTCTTACATCAGAAAAGCTTTATGCAACAATCATTATAGGCTGTGCTATTGCGGAAACTCTTCATCAAGCAAGAGGCAAGCAATGCCACAGCAGCAAGGGTGCAAGAGCCACCCTCCACCCTGCCCTCCCCAGCGCTGACACCTCCTGCATCCTGGAGCCCCCTGCCTCACCACATTCTCTTCCCCAACACATACAGTGACCACACTGAAAGAGGGGAGATTTAGATGAGATCTGAGGAAGACATTATTTGCTGTGAAGGTGGTGAGCCCGTGGTCCAGGTTGCCCAGAGAAGCTGTGGCTGCCCCATCCCTGGAGGGGTTCAAGGCCAGGTTGGACGGGGCTTGGAGCAACCTGGTGTGGTGGGAGGTGTCCCTGCCCAGGGCAGGGGGTGGCACTGGGTGGCCTTTAAGGTCCCTCCCAACACAAACCGTTCTATAATTCCGTTATCTCTCAGGGAGCTCTTTCTCATAAGAATATCAGCTGTGGTTCTCAGGCCAAAACATTGAGCTCCTCTGGACCAGTCTCTCCCACAAACTGAACTTCACACCTCAACCTTTGTGGGACTGTCCCGTGTAACGGGTTGCACAGACTCTTCCAGAGCCACCCCGGCGCTGACTCTGAGCCCCCAAAGGAGGGCAGCCCCCTGAGGGCTAGCACGGAGCACACCGCTCACCCTCAGCTGGGCTCGAACCCGGGGCAGACGGTGGGCTAGCCATGCCCACCACCACACGCAGCCCCAGCTCAGGGAGCGCTGACAGGCGAAGCCGAGCGCTGAAACCGCGGCAGAGCCAGGGGCCGGGCCGGGCCGGACCGGCGGAACGCTCACCCCCTGAAGCGCGGCGCCCAACCCAGCCAGGGGACCCGGACAACCCACCCGGCAGCCTCTCTCCTCGCTCGCCCACAGAGAGAAGAGGCGAAGCGGCAGCTAGGTTGCCCCACCAGCGAGGGTTGCAGGGAGAAGAGGGAGATGAAGGAGAAGAGGTAGCGACAGCTCTCACTCACCTCACCTCAGCAGCGCGGAGAGAAGAGAACTGCCCCCGGCCCCGCCTTCCCGCCTTCCCACCTTCCCGCCGCGGGGCATGCCGGGAGATGTAGTCCGGCCCGGGCACGGCCGCCCACCCACCCAGCTTGGACTACAACTCCCGCCGGGCAGCGCGGCCGCCGCTGCGCCTGCGCGCCGCCATTTTGCACAGGGGAGCGGTCCCTTCAAAACCCGCTGGGCGGCAAAGCGCAGAGGAGCGGCCGTGTGGTGTGGGGATGGCCGGGGCTTCCGGGCGGGGATGGACGGTCGGGTGGGGCTCTCTCATGGTGGTGTGGAGGGGCTGTGTTGCTTTAGGTGGTTCTTTTCCCTGTGTTGCCTGGCTTTTTGTGAGGAAAAGGGGGTTGGGGGTACCCGCCACGGCTGGGCCTTGCCCGTGCGGGCCCGCCCTGCCTGTCCTGGGGTTGTTGTGTGAGAAGGGGCCCCGAACAGTCTCTGTGCCGGTGGCCGTGCCCTCGGGCCGGTGCCTAGCCCGGCTCTTCGGCTTTCCAGGGAAAACCACGTGGGCCTTGGAAGAGCTTCTCCCCACTGTGCCCTTTTTCATATAAATCCTTATGCTGCTGTTGCATGATGACCCTTGTATGCTTGCAGTATTGGATGTAACAAAGCTGTTAATCTTTGTTCCTTGTTACAGCAGCTGTTTCCTTCACACCTTAACAGATTTCTCAAGTGGTGTTTTAGCCATAGGGATGAAATGAGCTGTTAGGTTTTTTCAGTGACCTCGACTGTTCAGATTACAGCATTTGGAACAAGCCTGTGCTTCCAACTCTTGAATTTACAGGTTGTGGGGTTACAAAGGCAGCTTGGATTAGGTTGACTAAATTGCATAGATAAGACAATTCTTAGTGCTCCCATGTGGCTTGTAAAATTCTTCTGGTGTGTGTACCCATTCTAGTTATATAAAATATCTGCAAGGATAATGGCTTCCCCCTCTTAGTACATTGAGTTGTTAGTCTTTCATGCTATCTACCTTTACTTATGGTTTTGTCGATGAGTGCCACTCTTTTGTCCTGGTTCTGAAATAGAAAGTTATGATACTTCTGTGTGTCTCTGCTGAATTGTATGTTTGGTGACAAATGTCAGCAATTCCTACGTGAAATCCTGTTCTTGCAAAAGAAGGGTATTGAGGTTCTTGTAGAACTAGTGAGGAGCTGGATTTTCTTGCTCTTGTTTTTTTTTTTTTCCTACTACTAAAGTTTCAATATATAAGAAGCTTTCTCTATTATCTTTTTTTTCCAGAGCATTTTTCTTCTGCCTTTTACTTTACTAGGGGTGGTACATATATACGACAAACTTATTTGAAAAGCAGCAAGTTGAATAGCTAAATAGTGTCTTTTTAGAAAAAAATAATAAAATTACATAACAAAAGTAAGAATTCCTAGATACATTACAGTTTGAGAAGAAGTATTGGTGCAGATGATCACTTGCAGTTTTGTTTCTTTTTCCGTTTAGATTGGTTAAAAAGATGAGTGACGATTCTAGCAGAAATTTGGATAAAAACCATGACAAGCTCAATAAAAGAAAGCAGTGCCTGCTCTTCTGATTCAACAGTATCTTCTCTTTTAACAAGCTGTAGCATTGACAGCAATAACCCACACTCAAACAGTTTGATTCACTACAAGGACAAGCTTTACAGCTCTGCATCTGAGGCTTTGGAGGCTTATATTGAAGATTTCGATTTAAGTCTTACATCTTCAGAAGTAAGCACTGGAAAAATCTGCATATGTCAGAGCACTCCCAAACAAGTTAAGTTTTCAAAGCATCATGCCAAAGAAAAACATGGTATGTTTCCTGCAAATATGCCTTTTAATAAGTTTTGGTGTTTGTTCTTTTGTTTTTTCATTGCCAATGGTACTGCATCTCCTTGTCTCACAGCAGGTGTGTCTTGAAAAAAACTCTGTTTCCTTTCCAGAGTAAGTGACATCAGAATCTAATTAATTGAAGGAGTTCCTTTAAACACTGCTTTGTCTTAGAACAAGATTTGCCTCTTATCTGTTGATTTTTATGGAATCTACCCTTGTCTCTGAAGTCTGTGTAACAGACATGAGTTTGAATTGGCTTTTGTCATTATTAGTTAACTTGAATATATAAATATTTAATTGATTATTATATGAACTTTTAAGAGAAGATCTAGAGCAGATGACTGTGCTTGAGCAAATTTATATTGCAAATGCTTTGTCTGTTACATTTAAAATGACAAAGTTCTAAGTACAGGCAAACTTTGTACCTGAAAAAGGATGTTTGCTGGGTTGCATTGGTATGGACAGTTATGGTAGCATATTGTATTATTCAGGGCTTCTTTTCCTTTGCTGTAGCCTATAGCCTTCCTCTAGCTTCACACCTTTCTTTTCTTTCTCTTATCAAGACAGCTATTTTTTCTGTGCATAGCTTTTGGTTTATATTTTTCTAATACAAACCATCTACTTTAATTTTAACTGATGTCCCAAACAAAAATAAGCATTCTCATACTAAAAATGAGAAACTGTTCTATGAAAGATATCATCTGCTCATATTTTACTCTGAAATTTAACATATAGAATGTAACATATAGATTTCACTTACTGATACTAAGTGAAAGTGAGGAAAAAAACCAAAACCTTTCAGGTACTAGCTGAGGGAAAACTATTTTAATGAATCAAAGTGCCTCACAGTTTCTGTAAGAGGAAAAAAAAGATTTAATGCTGTAATTTTTCCCTGAAAAACTGTAAAGTCACATCTTATATAGCATGCAAGTTTCTATAGAATCACAAAATGTGTCTATAGGCCCATTATCTGCCTACTTGCCTTTCAAGCTATTGCTTTTAGCCATCTTTTTCTCTAGTAAATGTGCTTAACTTACAATATGGGGAAGTCATCCCTAACATTACTGTGTGGAGAAGTGTTGCTATTAGGACTGAAATACTTAAAGACATACTTGCAAAATGTACAATTCTGAATGTGCAACTAAAAATGGACTGTAAAATGTTGACTTCTTGTTTCTCTTAAAGAAATTAAGTACTCAAACTGTAAATGTTTTGTACTATGAAAGCAGGGCTATCTTTTGACTGGTAAAGTTTTTAGCAAGCTTCTGATTAGAAATGGAACCACTCTTGTAAGAACTGTAATTCAGTACTCCCTGGTAAATAACATCTTTCAGCTTTAAATTATTACTTCATGTTGGATCTTACAAATGTATCCTTTTGGTATGCTTGAAGTTTAGCAATTCATGTAAAATATCTTTGTTTTTCAGTGTTGGATGATTTTAATCAGCTCCTAGGATTGGGTTCTCTTTCTTCACCCTGTAGAAGGCAGACTGAATGTGACCCAGACTTGATTAGTCTTGCGACAGATGATCTGTTAGCATCCCCAGCAGATGGGTCGCTGCCCTTTGTCCAGCGTAGCCCTTTTAAATCAAGGCATCAAAGTAGCGAGCGGAACAGACGGTCACTTCAAACATCTTTCTGCCCTTGCCAAATCTCATCTCTCAATGCCAAAAGCGGTTTCAGTCTCCAGGAGAACAGGAAAACTGTTGCTCACCAGAATCCACGTGATGACTTCAGCAAAAAGAAACACAGTGTGTGTACACCTGATAGATACGGTTCTGTCTCCTCTAAAGCAAGTTTGAGACCCTTGTTTTTTGAAGAGAACTCCAACACTTTACCTGTTAAGAATTATCCAAGGTGGCTTACCAGTCAGAAGTCTGACTTAAGTGTATCGGGGATAAGTAGTATTCCCAGTTTTCACTACCCAGTCTGGCTTAAGAGCCTTTTTTCTGATTCAACTAAAGAAAGCGATGGTCAACATTTTAATACACAAGGCAAAGCTTCCTCTTCTCAAACTTTTGAGATCCTGAAAAAAAAAAGACATTCTGTAGGTAAAGACAGTTCTAATTTTTTTGAACAAAACGGTTGCCTGGATCCGAGGGGTGATGATAAAGTAGGAGAAAGTTGCAACTATGACAGTCCAGATGCATGCTTCTCATTTGGTAACTCATTTTCAAGATGTACTAAAAAGCTGTTGGGAGGTAAGTATATTTCATATAATTTGTTTTTTAATTTTGAGGGTATGTGTATGAAGACGTATGTTTTTTAAACCAACACTCACGTTAGCCTGACTGCACTGTACAGTAGATTTATTCACTTCCATCTTAGACAAATGACTCAAAGCACTTACTAGTAGTTGGCCAAGTTAAACTGTTTTTATACTGTAAATTTTCATATATAGATCAGTACTTTAGCATTTATTTTACAGCAAAGTATTTATTACAGTGGCATATTTAGCACCTTACTGCAAGATAATGGCAGTAATTCTGTAAATATTTTAATAGAATTTCAAACATTATATTAAATTACATGAAGTGTAATTTATGTAATTACATAAACATAATGAAAATGCATAAATACTGTTGAATGCTGCATTGGGGGAGAGAGATTCTTAAATATAATGCAAATCAACCCATCAAATTGGTTTAAAAAAATGCCATTTATTGTGCAGTCTTTTTCTCTACTTCACACAGTCAGTGGGAGATATTTGTAACCCATATATTTAGGTTATCCAATGCCTTCAGTTTAGGTAAAGACTTTCTTTGGGAATCTCCCATGTAGCTACTCTTTGCAGCAGGCCATCACTCTTCAGAAGCAGCGAGGTCCTCCCATTGTTAAGCACCATCTTTGTCTTATGAAATATCAGCAAGATTTGCTTTGATATGAGAGATTTACATTTCAAAGTGTTAATTACCTTTATTCATTTAAAACAAAAAATTTTTTTCTTTGGTATGCAAAGCATAAATACTGATCTCTCCCTTCTTCTGAGAGGTTATATATAAAAACTAAGTTAAAATGTTGTTTATATTGTGAATTCAAAGCAACAAAATGCTGGATATACAAATGTCTGCAACTACCTTTCTAATATGTATGCATGATGAACTTTAAATGCAGGGTTATATCTTTTTTCGCGCAGAAAATCTTACCAATGATGAGCAGACTAGGTATAAAAAAATGTATGAGAATATGCCTTGTCACTTTGCTTGTCTCAAACTATTTTTAAATGAGTCCTGTATGTTATGTGATTTGCATGTATGTGTTGCATGATTTCTCTCCCAGGTGTCTGTAAAAACAGCTGTTAGAAAAACCTGTATAAAATAATCAGAAAACTAGCCTAAGAACTTACAGTATTAATAATTAATATTTAACATCATGTTGTGAATTAATATTAATTATACTTTCTATAGCATGAAAGCACATTAAAAACATTAAATAATCTTGAATGCTCCATATCATATTTGTTTTATGTAAGTTAGGAAAATAAATGCTTGATTACTTTAAATACTCTCCTGGCTAGAATCTTGCAGGTGCCGTTTGGTACTGATGATTTTCGTGCCATACTGCAACACCAGAATAACCAGAGGAGTTGTATTTGGGCTATACTCCGTAAGATATTTTCAGTGCTAATTCATATGTAGTAATTTTCCTTGAGTATTACATAAAATTAAAAGTAATGTGGAAATAATGCCCTTGAAGAGGCTTGGACACATTGTGTCTTTGTTTTTTAGAAGACCTGCCTGAGCTACTTACCTTGAAGGCTGACAGAGGTCTGGAGAGTTCAATGGAAGATTTGTCTAATACTGTGGAAAATGATGGCAGTCCTTCTACAACAGATATACTAGGAGCAGAAAGGTCATGGGAAAATGCTCCAGGTGCTTTGTAAGTCAACACTTATTTGTGACTAATTTGTTCATGAAAATGCATAATGTATTAAATTGCTTTTGTATATAGGTTACAAGTAATGGTGATGCACCATGTGCATAAAGAAAGGATTTAGTATTAGATTTCTTGCTAGTGCTAAATGTTTGATATTTCAAGGTCAGGATATTGGTGCACTGCTTTCCCTTTCTCATAGACTTGCAAAGACAATATTTATTGTTGCCTTTTAGTAATATCTTTGCATATAAATGATATATAAGAAATATTTATTTCAAGAGAAAAATTTAGTGGAACGTAAATTGACAGACTTATTAGTTTATGATAATAGTTTATGAAAAACAAGTTAGTAGTGGGAAGTCCATTTTTTAAAAAAAAGCAATGTGGCCTTGGGAATTTCTGCAACAGTCTTGGGAGTGAAGTTTCAGTTGTTCAGGAACTGAAAGGTTATTTCACAGGATCAAAGAATGCTAAAAATCAACACCAGAATTTCCTACAGTTTTTAAGATGAAGCTGGGTGTATGTGGTTGTGGTGTTGTCTGTCAGTTTCCCTTTACCCCAGAAGATGTTGAACTGTTGCTTAATTTTAGCAATATGTAACAGGTGAGTGAAGGGCTCAAAACTGCACCATTCCTGCATGTGATAATAGAAGTGGTACTATTCATGCTCCTGTTAAGAGAGAGAGACTAATAATCTGATCTGCTAGCCACCAGAATACCCGCATAGGAGAAAATCACTGTAAATCAGACTTCATTAATATCTGTTTCAATGAGACTACTAGCTTTAAAATACCCTAGAGACTGTAGAAGAATTAGAGGTTGGTAAGCAGAAGGTAACTATTTTTCTTTAGATGTTGACTATTAATGGAGGAATACCAGGTATAAGAAAAAATTCCATGTATAATAAACTCCAGCTAAGGAGTCCTTACCTTGCCTTTTTTTAGTTGATTTTTGTGGCTACCCAGGTTTTGATTATACTGGCAAAACTGGAAACAATAGTTGCATGTATGTCTTGCATACACCAAAGTGCTGACAGGACTACTCAGTGCCCCCTTGGTGTTGCTGGAATGCAATACATCTGGTTTCATCATGATACCTATATCCTAAAACAATTCTTTTGGTTTATAAACCTCTTATTATTCTCATTGCATGTTTAATGTTGGTTTAGCAAGCCACCAGTGCCTGTGTGTTGTGAGGACATGGAGAATGCTCTACCATTCCCCAAGGCAGATATCTTACGTAAGTTCTTGGAAGACTGTTTAAATGACAAAAATAAGGTCAGTAAAATTTAATATTTATTTCTGAGTGCCCACAATATGTAAGGCTGTTAATACTAGAGGGAGGGGAATACCTGTAGATTGGTTTTCCTTCTATGATATATGAAGTAGGAAGTCTAACTGTGTAACTTTAGTCGTATTTGAGCATGATGAATCCATACAGTTATTAAATCCTATAATCTAACCCTTGGTCATAACTATGATTAAGAAAGCATCTAACTATAAAATGCTTTGCTTAGTTTGACTTCTAACGCTCCATATTTTGGTTATATAATAATTTTTCTGCCTTGAGTAAAGGAAGAATTCTTTTTGTTATTGATGTATTAAATAGTTTCCTAGGCTGGTTGATGTACTGTTGGGTATAAGTCAAGTTCAAGAGGTAAATTAAGTAATATACTTCTTGTCATTTATGCTGTTGCACTGGAATTGGATTGTGGATTAAATTTCTCTTGATTATTCACTATTTTATTCCCATTCTTACATTAATATGTAATTGCTTTCTTGGCAGTCTTAATATTGTTCTGCCTTTCATTTTGATTATAGGAACCCTTTATCCTCTGCTCAGCTAGGGAGATGAGCACTGAGCCCAGTATTCTAGTTGAAAGTCATACTGTTCATTCATGTATCTTTCCTTTACTTTCTGCCCTATTGTCTTTGAATCTTGATTGCTCCAAAATTCTGTTTTCCCATCCTGTAGTAAACACAGCATTACCCTTTAAGTTTTTCCACTGTGGCACATACTTCTGTTTCCCTAAGGAGTTAATTGACACAAAACCTAATGATGTGCATGAGTAATTAAAAATTATTCTGTCTGATGAATGTTGCTTCATTGTATTTCATCCTTCATGCTTCCTGTTCTCTTGGTACTGTTAGGTCATCAGACATTTCTAGACATAAGTATTTCTAGGTTATCCACAAATTTTTGTCACCTGGAGTTATTTTGCTTTTTTGATTATAGAATGAGCAGATATCTAGATGCTAATTATATGAATAAATCTATGTTTATCATTAAGGAAACTTACTTGCTCTGTCAGTTATGAAATGTTGTAACATGTTCCAGCGCTGCTGTCATAGCATTACAAGGACTGACAGTCTAAATATTCTTGAATTATTTTACACAAGCCAGGGCTGAGGCTTTTCTGTGTTGCTTCACATCTTCCTAACAATGTATGTATTTACACTGATTTCACAGACCATACAGTGGCATAAATTAAGATGAACCAGCGTAACATCATGTATCTACAATTTATAAATAGACCTTTGAAGAATATGGAGAGGGAAACACTCATAGAAATTAGCCTTTAACTTGTTTCGGTTTATGTGCACTGCAGTATCAACAGATTCTTTGAGTTTTGGTTTAGGAAAATACCTTTTCTGGAGGTCATCATCACAGACCCCTTGAAGCTTTGAAGCTAATGTTGTTTAAACTTCAAGCAATTCAGGGAAGTTCAAGCCAGAATGAAACTGCTGAGCAAAGGGAAGAGTTTGAAACAGTGAGTAGTCAGTTTCCTTATGTTACATCTTGTGCTGTGTACGTTTGTGAGAAAATGTCCTTTTTATTGGCTTGGTTTCCAGTCATCTTAGAGCGCTGCCAGCAGATTCAGTCCGTTTGCATCAGGAGCATATGCTGTGCCCTAAGTCCCCTGTGTCTTGCTGCTGTTGCAAACTGGAGGCTCTGTGCCACCTTATGCTGCGGTCTCTCCTCTTGGCAGGGACACTGTGTGGCAGGTCAGTAGCTCGACAGTGGCCTTCTCAGTGCTGCTGAAAGCACTATTTGTAACCAGGAGATGGCGACATTTCAGGCAAACCTGCCCGAAGAGAGCAGACTGTGCTGTTCTCGGCTGCTCTAGCAATAGCCGAGGTCTGGAAAAGTTGTTGTCTCATAATATCCCTGTTAATCCTAGGCTTTCAGGGGCATGTGTGAAATTAAAAAAAAAAACCAACATTTTAAAAAAGCTTGAGAGAGTGCATTTGAGAATGCTGTATCCTTGCCTCCTTTGGCATCAGTGAGTCGGTATTTTGTGGCACTTTTGTTTCAAAATGACTTCATAGATTTTTATTACCTCTTTTTACCTTTTTCGTGATGCTGCTTGCATACAGTTCTTAAACCCTATGTCCTATACTCAGTAGTGAATGAAATGCTCCATGTCTATCTGGATTGGGCAGGCTAGGGCAGTGGGCTGACAGGAACCTCATGAAATTAAACAGGGGCAAATGCAAGGCCTTGCACCTGGGAAGGAAGAAACCCTTGCAGCGATACAGGCTGGGGACTGCCAGGATAGGGCTACAGCACTTGTTTGAGCTGAGAGAATTGGGCTTGTCAAGGGCTGGAGAAGGGGAGGTTTTGGGGGACCTAATAGAAGTTTTCCTGCACCAATGAGGAGGGTATCAAGGAGAGTCTTCATAGTGGTACATGGTGGAAAGATGAGAAACAGGCATAAACTGAATGAGGAGGTTCACACTGGGCACTGGGAGAAACTTTTTAACCCTGAAAACAGCCAAGCACTGGAGGAAGCTGTTCAGGATGGGTTGTGCCAACTTCATCCTTCGAGGTTTTCAAGATTTGACAGGATAAAGCCCTGAGCAACCTGCTGTAACCTCATAGCTGCCTCTGCTTTGAGGAGGAGCCCACCTTCTGAGGTCCCTCCCAACCTGAATTACTTTATGATGCTGTAAAGTTGTTGGTAACACTTTCCAATACAATGTGCTATAAAAATTCCATGTTTTCTGTCATATTCAGCTACTTTTCATTCCCTCAGTTAACACCTTTTTTTGGTTTTTTTAAGGTTTCTGAAAAAGCGGAGGCTGAATTAAACCTGTGTGACAGTGAGATAATTCCTCTTACTAATTCTATTCAGAAGTAAGTGACCATTGATTCTTCTGACTCTTCACTGCTTTCAGAAATGCAGAAAAGGAATGCTAAATTAGCTGAGAGAGTTGTAATATGATCTGAAAATTTTGTTAAGAATAAGCTAGTAGTGAATAAATAAAAACATGACAGTTCATGGAGCAGAGAAATGTCTAGTGAGTGGTTGCAGACACAGAGCCTGTAAACAAACATTTCTATTTCATCTATATCCATAGATTAATTACTGCTACATGTAGATGGACTTTACAAACTTCTCCAAGTCTGATTTTTTTTTTTAATCCAGGACAAAATATTTTCTTACTTTTTTCACTACAGTGGAGAAAATAATTGCTAGAAAACATATTTCATTAATGAAGTCAGCAGATTCCTACTGAACAATTATAAGTGACTAATGAAGTAATAAGTTTGAGAAAAGGCAGAATAGAAAACAAGGTTTTATTATGTATAACATTTGTTTCAGCAAAACTCAGTGTTGCAGTATAGTTTCATACTGTACTGTAAAATTAAAAGACTTCTTAAAATTTAAAAAAAACAATAACTTTCAGTATTGATATGCTATTTTGACATAATGTTTTTGTGGTGTTTAACATCCTGTGCTAAATACCCATTTCATAATAATTTAATAGAAACTGTGTGTGAGGACCTGTATTTGAGAACACTTATTTAAAATTTCAGTTCAAGTGTTTAATCTTTTTTAAAAAAAATCTCAGTGTATTTTATAATCTCTAAAACAGAATAAGGGGAACAGTTAGAGAGATGTAAAGTGCATATAATACCATTCAAACTGTTAAAATGTTTGTAAGAAATCAACCTCATTTTGTGTTAAGTGTAAATAGTAATATATACACTGTTGTTAAAGCCTTCATTTTTCCTAATCTAGGGCTTTACACCATTTGTCATGTCTTAAAAGACTTGTTGAAGATAACAGTAATGAACAAGAGCAGACTGATGATCATGAAGAAGATAAACAAGAAAAAAGGATGGTCTGTGAAGCTGATATCTAAGAATATTTTAATGTTGTATAATGGAACTTGTCAGCCTGACCACTGCTCAAAACTTTTTTGAAAGCTGAACCAGTGCATGTTCTCAAAAATGTTGTATTTACTATTTCTGTACATATTCTTTTCATTAATTACTTCAAAGCTTAATTGAGTGTTAGTGCTTCCAGGAGGATCTAACAATATGTGATGAGAGATACTGCTTTTCAAAAGAGTGTTTAATTAAAATGTGAACATTTTCATGGAAGAATCTCTGTGTGTTTATAAAAACTTACAAAAAACTGAACTATTTGGCCAATTCTAGTCATCACTTCATTCCATGCCGTGTTAGAAACAGGGTGAGCTTAATACCATGTGTAAAGTTAAGCAGTAAGGTTTACCAATAATATAATTACATATTTCCAGTGCTGTTTTGTTCTAACAGGACTTGAGTTGATGTAATTGTATGCTCCTTGTTCCCTGACCACGGATTTACCAAATATATTGTATCAAAAAGTGTCTGAAGTCCTAGTGAAGCCTGGCTCTTTGGGGAGAGAAGACACTTGTTTAGAGGCATCCTGCTTAGGAGCACAGAATGTGTTACAGCTGAACTGATCCGGCAGTTTATTCTCACTGTTACTGGGAAGTCCTAATCTCCCTTCCTTTTTCCTTGGCTTGCTTCTTAGCTTTAGAGCATATAAAATCCTTCAGTGGGCTTATGGGCAGAGAAGTAATAGAATATTTTAATTTTTTTCAGCATAATTGAATAGAATTAGCTTGTGAAAGCCATGGATAAGCACTGGGAATTGTGCAGGGGAGAAAGGAGTAGGACTTGCCCCCTTTGGCAACAGCAAATTGAGAGACAAAAAGAAACTGTAAGTAGTAATTTGAGTTGTGAATTGGAATATATTGACAGAACACTTTGGAAGAAACCTTTTGTACTTCTTTCGGGGCTTATGTAATGCAGCCTAGCGTTTTGTGCTGTCAGTAAACAATACGTATGCCAACATGCCTTTCTAGTGAACTATTTCCCTTTAACCTGGATATTTATAGGTACACCTGAGAAAGCAGGTACCTGAGCGTGTACTGATACGAAGAAATGCAATAGAAACCAGAAGAAAAAGCAGAAGGAAGATGAGCTATGTATTTCTCTCATCTTCCTGTTGCGAATTAGTGAGTAGAGAGATAATAAATGACTTCATTGTCTGACTGTCATGGCATCATGAGAACATAGGTCATAAGTAATACGTAATAATGTCTTTCAGACAGATTTTATTGGTCTTAGAATCATAGAATTGTCTAGGTTGGAAGTGACCTTTAAGATCGAGTCTAACCATTAACCTAACACTGCCAAAACCAGCACTAACCCATGTCCCTCAGCGCCATGTCTACCTGTCTTTTACATACCTCCAGGGATGGTGATGCCACCGGTTCCCTGGGCAGCCTCTTCCAATGCTTGATAACCCTTTTGGTGAAGACACTTTTCCTAATATCCATCCTAAACCACAAATGTGGAGAGCTAGATCTGAAATCAGAGTACAGAAAATGAAGCTTCTCCTCCATTTTCATCACACATCTGAGTGTGGACCACAATGAATTTGCTCTGCTTTTGAGCTACTCTGGATGCTGTGTGTGGGTAGTTAACCATAGCGTGTGTAGATTTATTCATCCAGGTGTACGCTGCTCCTTGGGGTGCTGGTAGCATGAGCAAGGTGGACTCAAAACAAGACTTGATGCCCTGAGAGTACTTGGAGGTTATACCACGCTCATCCTGCTTGCAGGGGTGCATGGGACAAATATAAAGCACCCCCTACTTCCTTAGAACTTCCCTTGATGTTCGAGCAGAGTTTATTTGCTATTTAGAAAGTCTTTTTCATTATTTCCCCCTTAAGGAATCCTCGTACCTGTCCATATTTGTGAGATTTTGTGGAGCTTTTCTTATTAGCCTTCAGATATATCTCCTTTATCAGTTTAATGTACTCTGGAGAATTTCAGCACAACTCTTTTTGGTTTTTATGGCACACAGACCTAGGTAACAACTAAAAGTATTGTTGACGTTATTGAATATTTGTATTTACTAACTTTTATATTGGCCAGGTCTGAAAGGCTTTGATCACGGATAAGGACAACTCTGTGAGGTACTGTACTGCACAAGATGGAAGTACCTTAAGCATGTGAAACTAAACAAATGAGTGACACTTTCTAGTTGTAAATGATAGCAACTCAAATAAGAATAGAATTTAAAAAATCAAAATACAATAAACCTCCATTAGCCAGTAAGTGGAGACAACTGATTTCACATAAAGATTTCTTTTTTTAAATGCTATCAATATTTTTCTGGCCATTAAAGAGTATTTTAAAGAGGGACTCGATCCATTATACATCAATAGAAAAAAATAACTATTTGGTTGTATATGCTGGTCAGTTCTTGCAATTGTATCTGGAATTTAGTTTGCCTATAATTAGAATGAAGAAATTGCCACTCGGAAAAAATAACAGAATATGTAAATTGTCACAGCCAAGATATCAGTGATATTCTTATCCTTGAGGCTAGATCAGAGGAAAGGAATTTTATTGAACTACAGTCTTCCAAAGTGACAGTGGGAAAAGCAAAAAGGCAGGCAGAAAGACGGAGACCAGGATTTGGAGGAAATGCTAAAATAAAATAGCAGGACTAGATAGAAGGAAAGTCACTATTTCTCAGCAAGGTACAAGAACTGTTTGCTAAGGATGTACACAAGTATTTGTGATCCTCTGTATTTGCATATACAGGAAATCTTTTATGAATAGGGCACTTCCTGAATTACAGCGTATATATACCAGTCCAACGGAGCTGAGGGAAGTAAAGGCTTTGATGAAGACGAGTATTGTGCTCTTAAATCTTGTGAAGATCCTATCTGTGGTAAGACTGTGGCTTTGCATGGTGGGAGGAAAATAGATGGGATTTCTCTCTTGGGGATTTTTGCCCTTTAAAGGCTTAATGAGAAAGTCCATTGTCATACTGGTTTTGAAATGGAATGACTGGATGCTACAGTTATCTTTTCCTCTGTAACAGTCCATTTGCATTAGCAAATCTCTCTGCAACACGGTATTCTATTCATACTGATAAAAAGTGGTGCTGACATAGGAAAACTTAATTTCAGGCTCCAGATATCATGAAGACTAACAGTGCTGCCAGCGGGGGCTTAATTTGGCTAGACTTCATACCTGGTTTAGTCTGAAAAAAAGGATCTGAAAAACTGCAAACCCCAACCTCAACCTATTAATTATTTTCCTATGTAAGTCTGACATGGTCAGAGCGGTTGTAGTTGTTTTCTGAGAGATGCTTATGGATTCTCTCATATGTATACGTATCTGGAATTGTGAAACCCTTGAAAATCATGATGTATGTTTTCTTTCTTGTTGATTATGGATTCTGTGATCTGCCATGGTTTTTAATTTTTGTGTCCTCACTCAAAATATTTGGTCAACTTTACACTTGGTAGGTCTCTCACTGTGCAGAGAGAATTGCTGTTCAAAGGGAAAATGAGAAAAGCTTTTTGTTAATTCTAATTGACCTGATTGATCCTGCCAATTTGAATGGCTGAGCTTTCACAGCTCTTCCAGAACAGAAAAGAAAGAACTGCTGAGGAGAGATGGGCTCTATCTCATAAGGAAAAATAAGTGCTTCTTTAAGTTTAGGCTTACCAACTTAGGAAGGAAGGCTTTTATCTAGAATTAATGGGGACTGATGACAAAAGAATGTGTTATCAGCGGAAAGCTGACCAGAGGCATAATAACCATGGATGTAGGGCTTTTATAAAAAGGACTGAAGCAATATGGAAAACAGGATAGTGAATCTGACTGATTAACATTTAAGATATCTATGCTGGTGCAGGCTCTCTGGAAACTGAATGGAAGAGTGTATAAGGTTCTATACAAAGTTACTTGGTGGCATATTTCATTTGTTAATGAATTAATACAGGAAAAAAAAGTGGAGGTGGTTCCTGAAGAAAAGGGGAGGGATGATAGGTTTCTCTGTGAATACTTACCTTTGTATTGAAGTCTAGATTGTACAGGTGATAATCTGTTAAAAGTATCTTTATGATAATAAGAGGAAAAAAAACCCTGAGTGCTGTTATGTTGAGGACCTAACGTTAAGATACCAAACCAAGAAGGATAAGATGGAAAGAACACTTTTGTAAACAACTGACAGAACAATTTGCCTTGAGGAGATACTAGTTAACCAAATATTTGTTGGGAAAAATAAATTGAATATAGAGTATCCAGGGTATTTTTAGACTAGGATGATATCAGGTGAAGGTTAATACAAGAATTTTGTTACAAGGTTTTCAAGATTATTAGAGGAAAAATAGAAAAAAGCAACTATACAAGAAATTCAAAGATCTGTTTGACAAATCCTATGAAAAAAGTCTAGGGAAAAGGTGCTCAGGAGTTTGGCAGTTCATAAAAATCCAGATATTTAAGTTATAATTGCTGGATATCCTAATATGGAACAGTGAAACTAAATGTAATATGTCTTGTAGTCCTCAATGGTCTTCAAGAAGGAAGCATAATGGAAATAACTAGAATTGCCCCTAAAGATGAGTCATCTTGGACCTTTGTGCTTTTTGGAAACTCCAAAACACAAAAATGAGAGACAAGGAGGAAGAGTTGTCAAAGATAATGAAATATCCCAAAAGTTCCTTATTGCTTATGATAGTAAACAGTAAGTCCCTTACTGATATAAGGGAGGACCAAGGAACATTTTGGTCCGTGACTGCCCTGCAGGGAGTAATAAATGGTGTCAGTGAAAGTATAATGTTTACTTACAACATCAACAGCAAGGGGTGGTGGCTAAAGCTCAGATCACGACACGGATGATGTGATGGATGGGTTTTACGCAAGCTACCTGTGTTCAGTGGACTATGTCTACCAGCATTAACACTAAACTATCTTCCGGTTACCAGGAACATTTAGAACTCAGTCCGGTCCCATAGTGGTCTAGAAACAGGACTAGCAAAGGAACTTGTAACAAAAAGTCAGCTAAACGATAGCAAGGAATTATAGGGCAGTAAAGCTTAACGTCCATTTCCTGGAAGTTCAGAAGTACGTCATCAAACATGGAATATATCAAGGAAATGAGGAAGGGAAAAAAGAGAGCAAGGTCATTACAAAGGCTGTGCGCTACACAGGCCTAGTTTCCTTTTTCTGACTGGGTAGCATCATTTAACACTTGGGTGCCTCAAAACCAAGGAATCACAGCCTATACTAAATTATTTTTAGGGATGTGTGAAGATGGGTGGAAAACAGTAGTTGGAGAGCAGTTACCAATGAAGTCTATTGTATTCTTTATTTTCATAATGTGGTGGAGTTAGAGAAGTGGCTGAAATGATCGTGGAGACAGAAGAGCTGCCCAACAGGGAGAGACTGAAAAGGCTGGGACCTTCAGCTGGAGAGTGGAACGTGTGTTTGATGTTGCTCAAATCCCACACTACAGAAACGTAGGAGGCCTTAAAGGAGATGTGTTTAGGACTGAGAAGTGCTCTTTGATTTAATCTGCAAGCAGTAAACTGAGGAGATCAGGGGGTATCAGCAGGTTCAGAAAAGACTTAAAGCCATGGAGTTTTTCATAGAATTAGGGAGGAGGCTATTCCCTCTAGCACCTCTCATCCAACAGTTACGTCTGCTTGTGAAATATGAAAGGTGTAACCTGGAAATAGTTGCCAGGCTATGCTCTCCCTTATCATTTCCTACAGTCCTGTTGGAGAAAAAATACTGGGCTGGATGTACTGTTGGTCTTGCCTGGTAGGGCACTTCCTATGTAGTTAGATCCAGGGCGGAAGGGCAAAATGTAACAGTTCTGTTTCAGCAAGAGTGATTTAGGCTTGTGAAAACCTTTTTAACAATAATAACATGTAAGCAGGCAAAGGGGTTGCCAAAGAAGTTCTGGAACCTCAACCGTTTTTGTGGTTGTACAAGTAGGTTACACAACCAGCCAAAACTGTAATTTAAATAGACTAGGTCCTTAGCACAGGTAAAGGAACTAGAAAACCTCTGCTCTTTTTTGCCCCAACTATTTGATGGTTCAGATTCTATCTCATTGTTATGTTGTGTTTTAGGGCTGATGTGATACATGAGTAATATTAAATCTGAATGTGGAAATTGTCTGACCTTTCTGTTGTAATTTAGTGAAGAAGAGTTTTTTTTGTATTGCATCACATTTCTGCACAGTGGTACTGGGCTAAATACCATTAGTGTTTGAGTCACTTCCCGGGACTCTGTAACATAACTGAGCACATATCGGAATTAACATTCTTTTGTTTCAATGTTTCATTTGTCTTCTGTGAACTAATCTATTTCAGCTTTACTAAATGGATAACCAGGCATTTGAAATGCACGGCGAGAGCATACAAAGTTCTTCAAAAGGAAAAGAGTGGCCAAAGAAAGAGGTACCAGTCATTTTCTTTTACAGCGCTATCAAAACATTATTAACACAGTCAGCCTGAAGATTAAACCTTTATTTTGTAATATGAGCTAATCCTATACTATGAAGAAAATAAAAGCTCTAAAGGGCTACAGTTGCTAAGGTCCTAAAATGCATAGTTCTATGTGCACTAGCTAAGGTCTGAATTGTGAGACGTAATTCCCTGGCCCCACTTCAGTGAACAGCTAAATTCTTTATCCTGTACTACTGGACAAAGTAATTATCTTTGGAGGATTCCCCATTGATTTTTAACAGAAAGAGCTACTTAAAAGCTCATCTTGTGGTAAGGTTTAGTTTCTCTACTGACTTACACAGCAACACTGTTTCATCTTTTCTTTTCTTTTTTTTTTTTGCCCTTGAGAAAAGCAATTCTCTGTAACTTTCCCATTAAAGATTTTGCTTCTTGGGATTTGAATTAACTTCATGTAATAAGAGTTGGCATATCACTCATCCTTATGACGTAACTCGCTCCACGCCGTCGTGCTGAGGTTGCATGTTCCGTGTTAGTTACTACTGTGTAAAACGTACAGCATTCTTTCAACTTTAAAAATAATTATTGAATTGGTGCCACTGCTGTGAAAATGCTGTAAATTAAAGGTCCTTCAAATCTGGAAAATGGGGATTTCGAATGCATTAACTATAAAGCCTCGTTCTCTGATGAGACTCTGTGGTCTGAGTACTACTGTTGTGATATTTAATTGAACACAAGCTTTAAAAAGGGAGTCATTTGAACTGAAGAAAAGACTATTAATGGATAGAATAGGGTGATATTTTGAGCGCTTTTCTGCTGGCAAGAGAAATGTATTTGTAAAGAGCTTTTGTCAAATAAATTCATGAAAAAGATCGGTTTTGTTAAAATCAGCAAGTAATCTTCAATTTTTTTCATTTCTGACTATCCAGCTTAAGAAATCAACACTCATAGCTCATTTTCAGGCGATCACCGTCTGAAAAATCAGGCTTTTAAAGGCAAATCAAGCTGTGCACCCAGAATCAGTAAAGAGTTTTCAAATTTGGGCCAGAGAATGCAGTCTCTTCATCTGAAGCTGCAACTTCAGCAGCAAAAAAGGTTAAGGGACAGGAAACACTGAAAATCCTTACCAAGGCGATGCTTCATGGTCCCAGAAGTGCCTTGGCCTTCCATAAAGAACTTGTGTGCTCCTGCATACCCAGCTGTTCTCCCCTTCACCCTCTTCCAGAGGCCTGAACGTCCACAAAGGAAATTTTCAGTAAAGAAAAGAATTTCCCCATTCTGGCCTGTCTTCCCCACTGCCAGGGAGCTGGGCCATGTGAGATGTGACCTAAAGCAGAGGCAGCGTTTCTGCCCCGGAGATGAAGGTTTGCCATTAAGTTGATGCTCCAGGTCTTCAGTGTTTTGTGATATAGGTTAGAAACAGTGATAAAAAAAATCGTTAAGCATTTGTAAGACCCCAGGATGCTGAAAACATGCTTTTACTTGATGAAATAATGAAAGGACAGCAACAATCTGATAACATACTCTATAAAGTTTCCCTGTACTGGCCCCAGTAATCTGGCTATACCTGTGTTTCTGAAAGGCATGCTGTTTTGATTACAAAAGAACTATCACAAACTGTCTCCTGTGTGTTAGATCTGATAAAGCTTTCTTTTTTTTGTTTGGGGGGGCTTTTTATGAATTTCAGGAAAGAAAGAACAGCTGGTCCCTGATGAAAATCTTTCTAGTTTGTCTGTTGGCCTGCGTTATCACCACCGTGATAGGAGTGCTGACCCTGTCCTTGGTCTATGTGAATCACGCTCCCTTTAGGAGAGAGACAGATGTTAAAGACGATGGAGCATCTTCCCCAAAACCAGATGAAAAAAATGTGGATATCAAATTCCAGTTCCTAAATCACCTGGGGAAATCAAAGGTAAACTGTTCATCTTGTGCAATGGTATTCTAGCATCGTATATAGAAGTTTAATGAATTTCACCTAACTATTTTTGAAGCAGTTTGAACCTGTTATCCAGGCTTCTTTTATAATGCATGGGGAGAGACACAAACTTCTGACAGCATTTCACTCCAGTTCCTAACAGATGTAGGAGGTGGTATGGATCTCTGGAGTGCCTCTTGGAGAGCTGAATAATTGCTCCAGCAAATTGGGCTTGCAAGACAAGGCAACCATTTCATGTGTGATTCTGAAATTGCATGTATGAAATGCTGAGAAACAAGACTAGAAAGATCAAATCTTAATATAAGCTGAGTAGCACATTAACCTTTCTGTTCTTAGGACTGGGTTCAAACAAATTCTTAAGTTGCAAGAAAAAATGAACTCCATGACCTTGTTTCAGTGAGTTAAAATGATTTGTTCAACAATGTAATGAAGCCCTGGGAATTATGTAGGTTTTGTTTAGGTATATTTTGATTCTTATAGAAAAGTATCCTTTAACCAAACCAAACAACAGACATACTCCATCTTCTAAATATATCCTTGTATAAAAAATAATTCCTGAGTAATTTTTGCTTTTCAAAAGGTTAGATTAGCTAGTAGGGCACTATAAACTGACAACAGCCATTCTGGTACTCTTTCATCTTAGATTTAACTACGTAATTCAATTTCAAACAAACACTGTTTCTAAGAATGCAAAGAAAAGTGTTTAACCTTTTTCTTTTATGCCTCTTCATATGCCTTTCCTCAGTGCAAAATGATTCCTTCAAGCGCAAAACGTGTCCTAGAGGCAGTAGAAATACTGGGAAAGGAATAGTTTCAGGTGCAAATAGTTTGGAACTGTGGAAATTCAGGATTTTCCTGAATGTCTCGCTCAGGAAATGTTCTAAATGTTTTGAATCTGAAAGTTTAAGCATATATGTAACTGATTTCCCAAATCAAAGTCCAGAATGACATAAAAAGAGGAGGAGCAGGTAATTTTGTTCTTGACATCACTATTTATCTCTCTTTTGTAGAAGAAATATTATTACATCACGACATGAGAAAGTATATAAATGATTGTGAAAAGCAACTAAAATACATACAGAGAGTATCCTTACTGAGAAAAGGGATAGATCCCTTCAGTATTGCCCAGACCAAGAATTTTCTAAAATGTTTTTGGAATGCTTGTTCACCACTGTCCACAATTAACGCAATTCTCCTCTCTCACTAACTTTACAGATACATAAGTACCCAGGCGGTGAAATTCAGTGGGCGAGATACAGGAATGATGTAAATGAATATCAAAGTGATGAAGAAATGGAATTTGGAAAAAGTATCAATAACCATCGCTCCAAAATGACTTTTGGAACCTTACGGATCAAGAGCAAAGGGCTTCGGGCTCCCCACTGGCATTTCAATGCCAATGAACACGGCTACCTGCTACAGGTATTATCTGATTATTTCAGCTTTCCCAATTGGTTTTGCAATTTAAAGCATCGTGTATATATAGATGTACACATGTTAAAAAAATTACATATAAAAATGTTAACAGATAATAAAAGCAGAATTACCATTGATTCATGTATGAAATTAGTTTTCTTGCTTGAAATAGCATTTTTCAAATGGAGATGCTTGAAGTAGGCTGTTTAATATTGTTACTTGCAAAGATTACTCCGTCATCCTTGGAGTAAGGCATTCCACAAACACTTGGTCCTCTCTCCGGCTGTTTTGGACAATGATGACTCCTTTATAGCTGTTCACTGCCTCCTGAATAAGAAATGGTTTAAGTATGAGCAATGTGCATTTGTCACGTGTTCCTTAAACCTTCTAAAATATTGTCACTTAAGATGCTATTCTGGATTTAAGTTCACAAAGGCTTGTTAGAGAGTACATCAGGATCTGTTTTCTCCTAACAGCCTTCAGCTTATTTGAATTACTGATTTGCTGCATATGGATTAAATGAGAAAACTTTCATTACTATCGTTAAGCTCTGATTATGTTACAGGGTACTGCCTGGATTGGAGTAATTGGTGCAGATGACAGTGTGGTGACCACATACAATGTCACGGCTGGTCAAGTGATCTTCTTCCCTAGAAACACTGTGCACTGGGTGAAGAATGTAGGATCAGAAGACTGTTTGTTCTTGCTGTTCTTCACAACGCATGAAGAACTTCAGACCTTGGATGTAGATGACGCATTTTTCTCTACCCCAGAGGATATAGCAGCTAGAGCATTAAAGGTCTGTATGATGGGACAGCCCGCCTCTATTAGTCTTCTACACATTAACATGGCAGTCCGGGCTCTATATTTCTTGGAGAGGATCCTCCCTACCTACACGTGTCCTTTGTGTAACACTCTGCCACCCTGCGTGTTCCTTTATACACAAAGAGAAACAAATGATGGTGCTCTCTCCAAGAAACTTTTTCTCCTCCACTCTTCACACTTATCCCCAGTTCATGGAGGCTCCTCCACATTTCTAAGGGTGGAAGGGAAAATAACCTACTGAAGCCCAAAGGTAATTTACCAATAGCCCCTTGACGAATTCTGTAGCATGAGAAGATCCCATGGGAAACTACAGATAAATCCATCTCCTTGTTAAAATGGATTTTATTTGAACTCTGACTAGTTGGCAATGTCCCATGAGCAACAATATGGCCACAGTTTCTGCTGAGTCTGAGAAATTTGCCTGTTTAAACCACAGAATGGTGATAGACCTTCCCACCCTGAAACAAGTTTTATGGGAGTGAGATCAAGTTTCCCTTCTGCTCCAAATTTCTGTGGTAATGGAGAAGGAAGGGCAGAGCAAAGAAGCAAAATAGAGTATTGACAGGGCGAGGCAATTGAAGAGATGAGGTGTGTCCACAGGGCAGAATTTTTCTACCACCAGGTATTAAGGTGGGATATTCAATGAAGCAACGTCTTAATTCCGCAGTTTGCTGTGTGTATCTGTCAACTTAATAAGCATTGTGTGTCCCGCAGCCACAAGGTGGAGTTAACTTCATCCGAACGTTCAAGAAACAAGAAGAAGATCAAGCAATTAACCTCCCACCAAACTTAGATGAGCTTGTGAAAAATGCCACCTATGTGCAGTCTCCGGACAACCTTGTATGGCAGTACTTCTACGATCTCAAAGGTATCCAGCTGAGAACTTTGTATGTAAGAGCGCTCTGTTTCTAGAGAGGGAGAGGAGGGGATCTGCAATCGATTCACTGAAACGGGAGTCAAAAAGTATATACAGAAGGAGATAAAATGAAAAATATATTGATAATATGTCCACTTACTGCCCTTTGAAACTGTATAACCTGATTCTTATCTCAAAGTAGTTTCCCCTTTTGATTTTAATGTTTCTATCTGCAACAGTGGATATGAGAGCAGCATGCCAGTAAGCAGCAGGGCATGAACTAAATACTTCCCAGCTCAAGGTTCTCTGCTGATGTATGAAAGCAGGACTGGTGTGTTCCCTGCTGCAGTTAAGTTAAGCAATAACCTAAACCTAAATTTTCATTCAGAAATTAAAATCTAATAAACCAAGAAGCCCTGCAGCACATTAGCTGCAGAGTGACTGGTGCTGAGCTTCTTAGAATATCTTGCGTTTGCATATGAAACCTCAATGAATAAGCACCTTAACATATACCTAATTATGTCCTCCCTTTTCTTTTAGAAATTACAACTTCATAAACAGCATTGAACCATATTCACTGTTTGGTTTATCAACCTTTGAATTAAACAACCCTCTGTACAGTCCGGATCTAGTGATTATCAGTGAGCACCTAATAAACATAGATGGCAAAACTTAATTCCAAGTAGCGTAGTCTATCCAAGAAGCTATAAAAAGCAAACATAGGTACAGAGCTCCACGCACCGCAAGGGGCATTCATAAGAAATAAATTCAGGACAAAAATTTTTGCGCTTGGACCAAAATATTCTTCTGTATTGGCAGTAATTTATTGTACTTAAAGGTTAACATGAATTCATATATTGAAAGTTAGCATGTTCTTTAAGTGTATTGTTATTGACGGCAATTTGGGATGGAAAAAAAATCTAGTTGGAACTCTTCATTGTGGTTATCTGACTGCAGAAAAATACAGTAAAGGAGATTGCAGAGTGTCTAGTGCATGATCTAGTGCACGAAGGGTAGATAAATGGGCTTTATTTCTGCTTCCAGAGGCTCATAAGACTTGAGGCCTCAAGTTTAGTACGTAGCAATGACTTGAAGCTGTTAACCAAACCTTGTGGGAAACGCTCATTTAGCCGTCTTTGTTTTAGGGTCAGCAGAATATCCTTTTCCAGGAGGAGTCTTCCAGTGGGCTCGCTACCGCATAAACGGCACTGGATTAAATGAAACGGAAAAGATCTTTAGTGAGTCGCTGAACAAGGTATGTGCTTTCAATCGGACACTGTAGCTATTTAAACATAAGGCACGGGATGCAGTTTGTGTGGGTTCATCGCTGCTTTGTCATGTATAACGGGGGTGTAGCCAACTCGGCTGGCTTTCTGAACATTTTTGTTCTGCTTTGCAGCATGAAAATACCCTTACCTTAGCAACTCTCCGGATATTCAGCAATGGGCTGGGGCAGCCTCATTTCCACTTCAACGCTAACGAGATGGGTTATGTCATTAGCGGCTGTGGACAGGTAATTTGTTACATCGGTGAGGGATAAGTCGGTGGAGTTTAGGCTGTAAAACAATTACAGACCTAATAGCTGATTCCCAGCCCTGATTAATAATACTATAATCAGTAGCGTTACAAAACTTCCAGTGTCCACATTTTCCTTCTCCACACAAAATTTTGCCCTCGGTTACATTTGCAGGATCTCGTCTAGTCAAAGTGGAATTATACGAAGAGCAGAATTTGTCCATTTTCTTAAGTTGCTCAGCAAAATCACACATGCTTATTAGAGAAATCGCCGCTCTCCTGAACGCTGGGAGTACAGAATAAAAAAGCAATGCTTCTGATTTAGCGCCTCTGAGGAATAGATAAGGAGAGAAAATTTTAGTGAGTATTAAGATTTAGAGTACAGGATTTTATTATATATGTTTTTCACCAAGTACAAAGATGGAATGATGAGACTCCATAACGTAAGGACTTCCCACGTTCTTACTCGGGAATTTGCCTGAGACCCCTCCGCCTTTTTGGAGTCTCAGTGATAGCGCTGATGCTACGCCAGCTGACTTCAGTGCAGCGCTGGGACCGTCGCCATGGATTTATCCAGTAAAAGCACGCTGAAAACTGCTGTTGTTGAATATTGCTGCTTTACTTTGCAATAGGCTGGAGTTATTCTCTCCGGAGTCACCTCCAACTTCAACATTGGCATTGGAGACGTCATATTTTTCCCCGTTGGAACCCAACATTATATCAAGAGCATCTGTGACGAGGATTTGCTTTTAGTTCTAGCCTACAGTACAGGAAACCAGGTGAGAATTCTTACGGGCAAGGGGAGTAAAAACATGTTTAGCTGTACAGAATCTTACGCTTTTCTCATGCACGTAAGCTTTATGCTTTGGTGCACACCTTTCAAAATAAATTCTAAGAATACATCGGGTACGCTGCCAGTGCAAATTCCCTTCTGGTGTGAATGGTTGGCGTGCTACACCTATCAGAACTCTGTACACGGAAACAGAGGCGGGGAAGGCAAAGAAAAGGTCTGTGGAAGGGTGTGACGTGCTCCCGTGTGTGTGTGTAAGAGAGATGGAATTCAAGTCATGTTTGTGCATGACGTACTGCTGGTGTTTGAGAGACGGCGCTTGGCCTGGCCTGGCCAGGCTGAGGGTCTTTACAGACCGAGCACCCACGGAAGGGAGAGATCTTCCTAAGCCTTGAACAAATCTATATCCCAGGAGCCAGAGCAAGGGTGTATTTATCTCAGATTACATGTATCCAGGGATCTTCACAGCCCACTTGTCATTAGTTATGTACTTAAATTCATTTTCATCTTGGATTTGAGGTGCACTTAATATTCCGTATTATTAATATAATATGGAAGGGATCAGGTAGCTATGCTTATTAGTTTAAAGATACTGTCTTTTTTTGCACAGCTGGAAACTCTCCGTATGAGGGACTACTTCCATGGAACAGCAGATCACATCCTTGCTCAGCTTTTTTTCAAGGAACAGGCTGAGTTCAAGAAGTTCCCAAGGGCTGCCAAAAAATAACCCCTCTCGGCTGTTAATGGCTCCAAGAATTTTTCCTGATCGCCGTGTTTCTAGCAGCACTTTTTGGTACCTTTCTTGCTGTTTATCCAGAGGGGGCGTTCAGAAACAAAGGATTTGGGGTTCTCAATTATAAAAAGTTGTTTTCTTATTCTATTTTTATGATGTTTTATTTATAGCGCAATGTAATCTGATTGTGTATTAAAGTAATTCCTGCTGTTACAATTGCCTTTTGCTCTGTATAATGTCCATTATCCCACTGTGTCTCTTCCCTGAAGTTTACATCCGTTTTCTGTCGTGTGGCAGATAAGGTCTGTGTTAGGCACCCGCGCTTCCCATGCAGAAGGCGGGGAGAAATAAGCCCAACAAACTGGGCCAAAAAGAAGCAAAAGATGATTTCCCAGACTTGCATTTATGCCATTTTCTTGTGACCCTCAGGTTCCTGTTCCTTCTTGTCTAATTATTTAATTACAGCCGAGAGGATGGCTGCGACAGGGAGGTAAGGTCTAGTTGGGGATGTCCTTGCTCATGGCAGGGTTGGACTAGGTGGCCTTTAAAGGTCCCTTCCAACCCAAACCATTCTATAATTCATTTCTTATCAAGGCTTTTGGTAGTCCCCTGGCTATTCTTTAATCTGGCTGAAGGTTGTCCTCCTCTTCAGATTTATCAGTTCGGGGCAAACCTCCCATCACCTTGGGGTGCTCCACCTGCCGGCGCTGCCATGCTCCCCGTCCTGCTGAGTTGTCCCGGCCGCTGTGCAGGTGCCTGCACCAACGTCTTCTCCAATCCCACCCCAAGCACATGGATGGCCGGGCTGTCTCTACCTCCTCTCCTTGAGGACTTTGCGAAGCTGTTTGGTGGCCATGCTCAGGCTGAGCCTCACAGACCAGACTGCGGACCCCAAGGGGGTTGAAGCATTGACTCGTTCATTACCTTCAAGAAAAGATAGCGCGTGCGTATCCAGGAGGAGAAATTTCATTGTCATGTTGTTAACCCGCAGCTCAGTCTTGGTTTTAAAGGCCAGAAAAATGCCTAAAATAGGAGTTGGGCATAAAAAGGCTTGAGGGATCTGCCTCATCCCCTGTAACCAGAACTCACAGGAGCAGTGTTTCTTCTGTGCCACGTCCTCACTGGTCACTGCCTGCCCTTGACCCCAACCTGAGGGTCTGTGCCAGGGCTGGCTGAGCCCTCTAAGTCATGCTGCACCCCAGGAGGTGGCTTCCTCTTAGGTTATTAAGTGCTTTCAGATGTCAGGGGAGAAACAGGCTGGTTTCTCAGGTGCGGGGAATCAATCAGGCCAAGGCTCTGGTTTAAAACAATTCAGCTGGAAAAAAGGAAGGTTTAAAGGCCGGGTCCTCAGCTGAGGTGCTCCTTAGGAGATCCAGAGGTACCCTCCAGGTAGGGGTGGGGTCTTCTTGGCTGAGGAACAAGGAGTTGGGGTTTGTTCTGCTGGCGTTGTGTTCCTTTGCTGTGCTGGGATAAGACTGAATGCTGTGGTCTCTTACGCCAATGGCCGTGATGTCTCTTGTCCTCTGCCCTCCTGAGCCCTGCAGTGCCAATCTATGGTGTTCAGAGGTTGTTATGGGTGCCCACCAAATGTTTCAGGGCCTGGTTTCAGCCTGTCTTCTCAGCTGTGTGCTCCTAGGGCTGGGGTTGACCTGGGACTTGCTGTTGGAGAAGTTTGGGTTCTCTCTTGTGGCTTGTTTTTTGGCTTCTTGCTTTTATTCCATGTTATATTTGACTGCAAGCTACTCTTTAAAACATGTTTTGATAGATTTAGGTCCTTTACCCAGATAGATGCTGCTGTTATCAGTGTTGAGCACAGCATGTCAGTTAAAGGGGGTGATCGTGTTAATTATAAAAGAGGGGAGATTTAGGTGGGATATTGGGAAGAAATTGTTTGCTGTGAGGGCAGTGAGCCCCTGGCCCAGGTTGCCCAGAGAAGCTGTGGCTGCCCCATGCCTGGAGGTGTTGAAGGCCAGGTTGGCCGGGGCTTGGAGCAACTTGGGCTGGTGGGAGGTGTCCCTGTTTATCTTTAAGGTCCCTTCCAACCCAAACCATTCTGTGATCTTAATCCACCTGCTTTACTCTGGGTTGATCAGTTTAAAGCCCCGCGCTCTGCAGACAGATTTTAATTCTCCTTTAACTTTTGGCTACTCTTTACTGATAGTGAGAACCCAGCCGTTCTCACCAGAGCTTCTTTAGGTGTCAGTCAGGCAACCGGCCGTTGGGCTGGCATCAAGCCTGCCTTCAGCTGGCCTCAGCGGGATTTGATATGGCGCTGAGTGGCGTTTCTTGTCCTGCCTCTTGGATTCAGGAACCAAAGAAATGGTCAAGAGTGCAAGTGCCAGATCCCCAGTTTGTCTTAAGCCGCCTAAACCGGTGAACTCTCGTTAACGTTGAGCCTGGAACCTTGTCTAACGACCTGATAACGGCCTCTGCTTTAGTCCTGCTTGTGCAATAGTTGAAATATAAGAGTAAGATGTGTTGTTAGGCACTAAGAGCTACTCAGAGACGTGAGTGATGTTATAAGGTAGCTCCATCTGATGATAGATGGTTGGTGCTGTATGTCGCACAGCGCTGTCAGCCCTGTGATTCCGGGTGTTATTCCAGACCATTAATATTACAGCTTTGCGGATAATGACTGGCACACAAGAGCAATATATTCAGTGAGCGATGAAATATAGTCTCCCCTTTTGCTTTCTCTTTGATTAGTAAGTTAATTAGAGTTTCCCCCCCCACCCCGCTCTCAGAAGCCGGAGAAGTCCTTCAGATGGCAAACACAACCCAGCACACCCAGGCTCCTTTCCAGTTTCCCCAAAAAGCAGCCCCTTTGGTTAAACTCTTTCCCACCCGATGGTCACCCATGGCCTGCGATGTCCTAGCTTTGGTCAAGTGTAACTGTGCTGGGACGGGCACCAGACCCAGGTTTGGGTGGGTGCTACCTGTGACCCCTCTAGTCTCCCCCCGGCAGAGGTTGCGATGCTCCACGCAGTCTCCCCCAAGGTGACAAATGTCCTTGACATCTCTGGGGACACTTTTTGAGCCAGCCCCCGGCTGTCATGGGGACAGGGCTCAGGGGTTTCCTCAGCCCAAGTCCTGATGGGACATCACTTTTGGTCGGTTTGTCACCCCGGCTGCCCCCACTTCCCCCTTCAGGGAAATCCCCGTTCCTGCCCCATCCCCACGCCATCCCCCAGAGGTGGCCAATGTCACGCTAAGCGGGTTTTATAGCGAGGATGTGATAGTGCTTCTGTAACCAGCCGCCATAAACCAGAGGGTTCATGCCACCCATAAAATGCTCCGTGGTGGTTTTTCGCTTGGGAAAGTTTATCCTTTTCCAGCGGGTGTTTTACAGCCCGGCAAAGCTTTACCCCCCAGGGAGTTTCACCAGTTTCCTCCTACAGAAAATGGTTCCTAAAAAATTGGATGGCGGCGAGAGATTAGCACAGGACTATTCAGAGGCTTTTAAGGTCCTTGAATGCATTGACTGGAAGTGTTCAAGGGGGCTTGAATCCCCATCCCTGGAGGGGTTGAAGGCCAGGTTGGATGGGGTTTGGAGAAACCTGGTCTGGTGGGAGGTGTCCCTGCCCTGGATGGCCTTTAAGGTCCCGTCCAACCCAAACCGTTCTGTGATTCTACGACTGTATGTGGGTCGGTGCCACGGCTCGCTGCCCGCACGGAGGAGCGGCATCATGCCCATCATGCTGGAGCTTCGTAACTTCCAGGTCGGTTCTGCTTGAATTAGCAGAGCTGCTGAATGGGGAGATGCGACTTCTTCAGCCAGTGAAGCTTCCAGAAGCTCTGGAAAGCTGCCTGGGGAGGGCATCTTGGTCTAGGGACTTGAGGAGCCTTCCGCCACCCCCACCTTGTCACTCTCAGCAGGGCCAAGTGCTGGCAGCTCAGGATCATAGAGTTGTGTAGGTTGGAAGGGACCTTTAAGATCATCGAAGCATAGGAACACATTGCAACGTGGCTAAAAAAAACCCCCGAAGCAACAAAATCGCCACACCCCAACCCATAAAAAAACACCTGAATGTATTGAAACTTTTTTACTAGTTCTTAAAGAAGTATCAGATTTCATGTGTATTCATGGAGCTGTGCTGCAGGCCCCCTTTTTGTTTGTTTTCCGATTTTTTTTAACAGCTAAAATAGTCTTTCATCTTACTAATGTTGTCATTATACTGAGTTACCTGCACTGTTCTGCACGGTGCTGGTCTCCCAAGCTTTCATCGGGTCCTAGGAACACGCACACATCTCCTACAACGTTTTCTGTTGAGATCCCACCAGCTAAAAAGCCGCGACAGTGGTGCTGAGGGACGTGGGTTAGTGGTGGCTTTGTCAGCGTTGGGTTGATGGTTGGACTCGATGATCTGAAAGGTCCCTTCCAACCCAGGCAATTCTAGGATTCTGTGACAGAGCTCGGTAGGATCTCAAGAGGTCTCAATACAGGGCAATTTAATAATTAAACTTTATCCACACATCTCAGGTACATCCAAACCTTCCTTCTCGTGCCAGCAAGCTGTTATGGCCTGGGTGAATTTTATAGATCCCAAAGGACAAAAGGAAATTTCCTGCCTTTTATTGCATGTTCTGATGGCCGCCAGGTTAGAAAGGTTGAGAAATCTTTATCTTTCTCGAGCAGAGCAAATGGAGCAGAACGGAAAACCCGGCCCACGCCCGGCCCCCAGGCGAGCTGCACCGTGATGAGTCATCTCAGAAGCTGAAGGATCTTTTGAAGGCCAGCCAAGGTGTGTTGGATCCGAGCTAGTTTTTCAATGTAGGCACGGCTGGAAATAGCTCACCTTGGTTTATTGGCACGATATTGCTAGTTATAGGCCGGGGTTATCCATTCCCCCGGCCGGGGACTTCACAGCGCCTTCAAAGGCACCTGCCGAACCCTTTGTGGGTTTATGGGCTGTCATTAGCCTGGGCAAACAGGACATGTTGAAGGTGAGCCAACGTCCTGGTTTGAGGTGCAACAGAACCAATTCCCTTTTTGAGTAATTTTACCGGCCCGGCAGCAGCTCCCTGGAGGAGGCGGGTTTCCATGGATGGGTCAACGCAGGTGGCCTTTAGGGCTGCGATGTTTGGGGGACCCTGTGGTTGAAGGGTACCAAAATGCACACGCTGCAACGAAAAGAAAACCTGGAAAAGCTTTCCGTTAAATCACCTGCCCCAGAGGAGACGGGGACGCTGCTTGTTTCCCTCTTCACTCAGGTGGGACTGTAACAAATCAAGCAGCAGCACGGATATGGGCAAATAGTTGATTTTTGTAACCAAATAGACAAACTCGGCTTTTTTTGTGAAGGCTGCGTGTGTTTTTTAGCGTGTTCATTCTAGAAATAATACAGAACTTAACAAATGATAGACTGACGGTCCTTTATAGGAGCGCTGGAAAGAGGAGCATCCCGGGGACTGGCACGTGTGGGATGCTGGGGAGCTCCTGCAGGCCCATTGCCAACCCAGGTTGTCCCCCTGTGTCCCCGCACTGGCCCAAACAGTGTTTCTCAGGAGCACCAGAACGTTCATGAACTCATCTTCCTGCTCACTAAATTTTATCAACCAGCAGATATTGCTTATCCTGCCCGATGCCCAAAGTTATGAGTAAAACCTGTTTTTCCCTAGCTTCCCCAGCTGTGCTGGCCTCCGCTTATCACAGCGGGCGTCCTGCAGAAACCCTCTGAAGTGGAGCGTTTCCCAGGATATGTGTATGTATACACACGTATTACGTAAAAAAAACTATATATGCGCAATTATAAATATGTACCTTAAAGAATTCAGCTGCTTCTAGTAGTTCAGCGTCGTGCTGTACCTGAAAGTTTACGGATGGAAAGATGGTGTTCGCGTCTTCTCCCACCAAACACGCTTGGCGGCCAAGCTTTGTTAAAGAAGATGGAAGTTTGCTGCAGCACCTGCCCGCAAATTGCGAATGGTCTCGTTAGCGCCCAAGCAGCAGGTTTCTTTTCTCTGACAGGAATACGTGGCCGTGCAGAAGCAGAGCTGCTTGTCCAGGCTGGTGGCAGCGGCGGCGGGGTGAAGGGGAAAGACCTGTTGGAGGTTTGCATGGAGATACGAGGATTTACTTCTCCACGTGGAGAGTTTGCTGCTGTCCCGTCCTCCACCTGAAGCCTCCTACATGTGTGTGACACCCTGGGACAATGAGACGCCCTCTCGCTAACCCAGAGGAGGTCCGGACCCTGCTCAGCAGGTCACGCACTGCAAATTCATCTCCTCCCGTGGCTTATGGTCACCTCTTTGGGTGTCCTATAAATGCACCAGTGCTTGCCGGTCCCCGTTCCTGGTGTGTTGCGAGAAGAAAGACAACCCGTATCTGCTGTGCAGCTGGCGGGGAAAATGGAGAGGAAACCCCACGGCGGGTGGGAGATGCCGTCTCGTGTCCCCCCGATGGGGACGGCCGGTTTCGGAGAAGGTTGGCCATGGGAAGGTCCTCGGTGGGAAGGAAAACGTGAAGAATATTATGGCTTGAACGCTGCGTTCGTGGACTTAAAGGAAATCTGATTTTATCTAGAAGCGATCGGTTTGAAATCCAGCAATTTGATTTTTTTTTTTTATTTTTTTTTTTGAAGTCTNTAAAGCTCCTGGTCAAGCAGGGAATTCCCAATGTGGTAATCTTGCTCTTTGATTTGCAGCGCGTGTTACCATTTCGCTGGGGCGATACATAAATAATATCACTCTCTGCAGTAAGACAGACCAGTTCAGACGTTCTCCTTAAAACCAGCCGCATTTACTCCTTTTTCTTGGTGGAAGGTTTCCCTCTGAGCTCGACATCCCTAACAAGAGTCTGTGTCTTACAACATCAATATAGAATGCCTTTTTTTTTTCTTTTTTTTTTTTTGAGCAAAATGTCAGTGGAGGGCTGTATCGGGATATACAGACCTGAGGATTTATGACTCCTCTAATCTACTTTAGAGCCCCGTTAAACACAGCAAATTGGTTCCCATATGACTTCATTTAATGGCCAGATAAAATTCGGATTACGGCGTGCTGCTCGGTAATAAAAATTCATGAGACGATATTTTGTGCAGACGGGATACGGTAAAATCAAAATGATTTCCCTGGTGCGGTGGGGATGTAGTAACTCGAAATCCTCCTCAACCCGTACCCCCGCGAGTCTGGCTTTTTCTTGTCGCCGAATTGAATTCAGAAATTGGTATTGCTCCTTTTGTAAGGAGACGCTCGGAATATTTAATTTCCTTCTAGTTTTCATAATTTATTTACCGAAGTTATTTGTTTTCCCCACTCGCTCCGGGCTCTGGGAAAGCCCCTGGGAGACCTGGCGCTGGAAGGCGTTGCAAGAAAAGTTTTCTTTTTCTTTATTTTGAGGATAATGGCTTAGCTGTATGGGCGCTGAGAGAATCGGGGTGCGGGGGAGGGTGCTGGGTGGGCGTCCGGGACAGGGGCTACCCAACACAGGGAGGGGTTTGGGTACGTCTCCCCGTGACCTGCTCCCTCGCGCTGCGGCAGGAACCCATGGAGAGATACACACGATAGGACAAGGCGGAATGGTTTTAAACTAAAAGAAAATAGGTTTAGAGTAGATATTAGGAGGAAGCTTTTTGCTGTGAGGGCGGTGAGCCCCTGGCCCAGGTTGCCCAGAGAAGCTGGGGCTGCCCCATCCCTGGAGGGGTTCAAGGCCAGGTTGGACGGGGCTTGGAGCAACCTGGTGTGGTGGGAGGTGTCCCTGCCCAGGGCAGGGGGTGGCACTGGATGGCCTTTAAGGTCCCTTCCAACCCAAACCATCCTCTGATTCTGTGATTTTACGTTCGGTGCGATGCAGCCTCGGCCCTGCAGGGAGAGCGGGACAAATCCTGCCGTGCTGGGAAAGGTCTAAAGCACCGACGCAGCTTCACAGGGCAAAATGAAACGGCATCCATGAACTTGTGGAGAAAGAGGGCGCTCCGAGTCATCGGAACAGCAACATAAGGTGGTAAAAGACTACTTTAAAAGCTCCTTGAGGAATAGTAACTCTTACTATTGTGATATTCTTCCCAGACTAAAAGGCAAAAAAATGTTTAGATTAAAAAAATTGCTGTGAAGCCACTCAAAACGTGCAGAGCTTTTTAGGAGGTGATAATCATAGCATCACAGAATGGTTTGGGGCGGAAGGGACCTTAAAGACCATCCAGATCCAACCCCCCTGCCCTGGGAAAGGCTTTTAGGAGCGAGATGTGAAGAGCTTAAACGAGCACATTAAAAACGAAGCGTTGCTGCTATTTGTGGCGGCGAGGTTGGGTAACCTTTTGGAAAACTCTCATGATTATTAACATCTTTAAACGAAGCCGGCTGGAAGGGACCGTCCTAAAGCTTTCCTTTAACCCCGCTCAGCCTTGAAGGGCGGCGCGGATGACAATCCCTTAGGCGTGCAATGCAAATAATCAGGTTAAGGAATTTAGGAATTATTTTTTTTTTTTCCTTCCTTTTAGATCCGTAAACCTGTAAAGTATTTGCTTCGAGCAACGGGGCTCAGACGTCAACCTCGGTTCCTATTTGCTTTCTGCTTCACACTGACACAGGGCCGGGGAGGAGAGGGAAGGACCCCGGGCTCACCGCGCGGTTGGGCTGCCAAGAACTAAAGGACTGGTTTAAAGCTTTGGATCAGGTTCTGGGGCTTTTCCAAGGAAAAAAGAAAGGAAAAAAAAAAAAAAAAAGAAATTGCAGGGAGTTAATTGTCTCTCCGAGTGTAATTTTAATATTTCAGTGGTGCAGGACGCCCGCGTGATCGTAGTCGGACGCCGCAGTTTCTTCTCTGGAGGAAGAGCTGTTATTTGGGAAGGGTTTTCCACTTTTTCTAAGGACAGACTTGCCGCTTCTTTGAGCGGGGTCGGGACGGACGCTCTCTCCTTGAGCAGAAGTCGTACCTTGCTGCCGTTCCAGCCTTCGAGCCTCCTCGCCTGGAGTCACCGAACCAGAATATTCGAAATATAAACAATATGAACGTGTGTCCTCCCCCCCTCCCCCCAAAAAAAAAGAAAAGGGATAAAAAGCAAGAAATCCGAACATTTCTCAGAGTAACTTCTCCCTCTTTGAGATTATGAGCACTGTAGCATCGTGCTTAATTCTTTTTATTCTCTATACATTCCTGTAACGCTTGGAAAACCACAAAGGTAGGCCAGAGCCTGTTGTGGGTACATTGCATTGCGATATCTAATTAATCCTCCTAATTCTGTGTATTTAGGTGGAATAATTACACTCCTCTAATTTCTCGTGCAGGAGAGAGGGTCAGGAAATTGAAGAGGCATGCCACGGGTCTGAGGGAGGGGGGCGGAAAAAGCTGTAAAACCAGGATTTAACAAGTTCTTGGGGATCTCTGCGCGGCTGCTCCCCCACACCATCTTTACAAGGCGTTGAAATGCTAAAAAAAACCCTCTTTTTCGCCCCACGGCCCTCTCATCCAACACGAATCCCAACTACGGCCTGGCTAATCCTCGTGCTGGGTCGTCATCCTTGGGCTGGGGAAATGGTGCTCCTCGATTAACGCCTGTATTTAATGAGCTCGTACGGGCCACGAGTCTCTCCGCCGCGTGGGTCAGCCCAAGGAAAGGGGGATTATCGGGTTGCTTGGCGCTCACGCGATGCCTCGCGCCGCCCCGCGAGCCTGGTTCCGAGTGGGCAGGGAAGAGGTAGTTTGGGGGAAATGAAGGCATAATAAGCGCGATAAAAACGCGAGCCAGATTCGATTAGCTGGGCGTCCCCCGTCCTGGGCTGGGTGGAGGAGGAGAAGTCAATGAGAGCGGCCATGGGGCCGGGGGGATTTGCCCGGAGAGGGCAGGCGTGGGAGCGTGCTGGGGAGAAGAGGGAAAAATCAATATTAAAACGGAGGCTGAAGAGCCTGTGAGGGAGGAGGAAATCAATTATTAATGCGCGTTTGAGGAAAAGGTTAAACGAGACCACAGAGCTCTTCAGTCTGCCGTGAAGCGACTTCGGCGCTGCTCGCTAAAGCGCGTCCTGGGCGTTTGCCGGCGAGGCCGAGCGCAAGCGTTGGGAATGGGGGAGACAATTAAAAGGCTGTAATTTCCGTAGAGACCTGCCGGCTCTGCGGGTGTTGGGGTGATGGGAGCAGGGAGAACATAGGAAACGCCTCACTGTGCTCGGTGAACCTCTGCCGTAGAGGCTGTTTTCGAAATTACCATCAAATTTTCCCTACGCTGGCAATCAAAATGTTGCGCTTGCTCATCACCCAGTGAAATCTGGGTTGGTTTTTTTTTCTGGCATAACTCCTTGGGTGACCCCTGATGGCAAGGCCGGGAAATGTAAAATGCCCACAGGTCGCATCGTGGACCCCATTCGCATTGTGGGATCGCTCTCCACCGTATATTTTGCTAATTAAAATTAAATTATAAAGGTTTTATGCTTCTGTAGCAGCAGAAAAAGGGCAGGTCCGGAGTAGATGTCCCCTGTGCGCTAGCTCTGCGTGAGTTATAGACCAGCGATAGGAAGCGAAATAAGGCTTCTCCAGGGAACTAATTTCCGGCCGGCTGTTTCCAGAGGAGCAGAAGGCACTTCTGAAGGCGCACGCTGCGCGGAGGGGCCGAGGCGCTGGATTAGCCGCAGGCGAGCGGCAGCGGGTGTCCCCGGGCGATCTTCAGCGCCGCCTCGGAGCAGCCACCGCGGGGGCTGTGGGCACTGATGTACGCCAGACAGAGTTACTGCATTAGGTACCCCTGAGCTCCCCGAGGGAACCTGTTCCAGAGCTTCCCAATGCTGGAATTATTTATTGCAAAAAGAAAAAGTACATCTCCCCTCCAATTAAGCTGGCAGACCTGCGTGTTTGACGGTTCCTCTTGCACCAGAGAGCGGAGGCTGTGCTAGCGTTTACAGGATTTGCCCAGGTCTTTTCCTTTCTCTCCCACAGAAGTAGGTAAAACGCTGCCATGTTCTTGAAGGCATGTATCATTCCAGCCGCTGGGCGAGTAATAGCCGCACACCGCCCTCGGGCAGCTCTTTATTCATATTTACTTCACATTTGAAGCTTTGGCGCTGGTTTAAGTGCAGATCCAACGAGCGAGCGGGGAGCTCTACCGAAACCTGCCTGGTTTGGGATCTGCTCTCCGTCTGCCTGGTCCCTCCAGAGAAGATGAGCTTTGCTCTCAAACCGGGGAACCTACAGCCCAGACTGGTTTATTTTAAGAACATCTGTGTGGTGGGATGGACCTACGCCCATCCGAGATGGAGGCAGGACAACCGAGCAGATGTTCTCCCCGTGCCCTTTCCACCCTCCTTAATTCTCCAATACTTCGATATATTCATATATATTCTAGTTCGGCTCCGAAAGCTTTTCTGTGGTCATCCCCAGGGACTCGATGAGCAGCAGCAGCAGTTTGAACCGCCCTGCTCGACATTTCTCTGCATTTTAATTGACTCGGGAGATGGAGGACGCCGAGTAAATGGCAGCTTGTAAATAATTAAGGTGCTGCTAATCCCTAAGAAATGTCAGAAAGTCCCTCGGAGGTGCCGCGTGAGATCCTCTTCCTTGTGAATCGGCTAATTAAAGGGATCCTTTTCACTGGAAATAAATAGCGGTGCGAGGCTGCCAGCGACGGCCGTGGGGAAAGGAGCTGTGGGGAAAGGAGGGCCGGGGGGAGATGAGCACCTCGCTCGTCTCTTGATTTGGCACCCCGCAGTCTTTTGATTCGACAGGTAAAAATATTTCGCGATAAATCCTCAGTGATGACGAGCGGCCGAGTTTGCAGTTGAGAGCGACGTCCCGGCGACCGGCGATGGACGCCAGAAGGTCCCAGAAGCTGCTGGCGACCTGCAGGTGAGTGCGGGGCGAGGACGGGGACTGCAGCCAGCTCTGCCGCAGCTGTGCAATTAGTGACGGCACGTAAAATAAGTTCGTTAGTGCTGGTAAAACTCGGTGGGACGTAAATCTCCTTTACCCCTGCCTCATCCATCGCCATGCCCGCTTCCTTCTGTGTTTTTTTCAGAAGCTGCCTCTCTTTATTCCTAATGCCAAAAAAAAGAACCCCAAACCAAAACCCCACGTTGTTGGGTTTTAAATATTACGTTCTGGCAATCACGGCCGCCACGTGAGTTGCGAGAGCGGGGTGGGAGCTAACGAGTGGAAAATTTTAAACATGCAGAATTATGGCTCTGAGGCATTTTGCTAAATCAAAAAAAAAACAAAACAAAACAAAACAAAACTCAAGCAGTTGGAGGGAAAAGACGTTCCCTTTGAGATGAATTTTTTCACCGAGGGAAACAAAAGGCACGGCTAGCAGGAATTTGATGACTGCTCCGCCTCGGAGTTTACAGAAGCGAAGAGATGTTAAGGAGAAACAGATTGCCTCTTCCCCTCAAGATAGCTTGGGGGGAAAATCTAGATCGTGCCAGACGAGCCCCTCAGGAAAACGCGCTTCTCCGAAGGCTGGAATATGGTAAAATCAAATTATCTGGAGCCTCCCGCGCCTGCAGCTCCGTCGGCGCAGCTCCCCCGGCAGCCTGTGCCTCGGCATCTCCTCCACCCCTTTCAGGGCGCGCCGACACCAGCGACATCCCTTTTCTCAAGAAAAGGATGGAAACGTTATTTGTGTGCCCGTTCCCCCTGGTTTTGGTGAAAGATGCTCTCGCGTCACGGTGCTCTGACTGGAACCCGGATCCGCTCCATCTGCTCAATCCACCGACGTTTTTGCCTTCAATTAAAACTGTTTTTAAACTCTCCCGCTCCCCACCGTGTCCCCGTGGGAAGAAACGGGCAGGAGCCCGGGCAAAAACGTGTCCTGGAGGTGACAGACAAAAATCCTGGTTAAGGAGAAGAGCGGAAAACACAAGAGACACCGTCCTGCCCTGGGTGCTGCTGGGTCTCTCCTTTCAAGACGAAAAAATGGCAAATCTTGGGCAAATCCAATGTTTGCAACACACGAGGTGCCCTGGCTGCAGAAAGGGTGTTGCTCCTCCTGGGGCAAAGCCAAACTTGGTTTTGGCCCCTGACCCAAAATCTGCTTTATCCAACCCGTTCCCCAGCGCGATGCCCAGAGATGGGCTTGGGGAAGGGAGCGGCACCCAGCTCCCCCAGCCTCCCCATCGGGTCCCTGGGGCTCAGCACCCTTCCTGCTGCCAGAGAACGGCAAAGGGATGAACCTGGGGAAGGAAGGGGGTATTTTTTTCCCCTCCCTGCTTCTCTCGCACGAGGTTTAAAATCTTCCTGGCAGAAATTCGCGGCAGGGTTCCCTCTGTCTTCATAAGGGGAGATGCGAAGACGCTCGAGCCCGTTTAACTCTTCTCTCCCCTAAGCAGAATTTATCGATTAGCCCCGTGAAACAAGAAATTAGCCGCCGCATTCGATGTGCTGACACAGCATCGAAATGTATCTCCTGAGCCTCCTCCGACGAGCTGTATCCTGCCCTTCCAGGGAAAGCATCGGCTGCTGTCGCAGGGGGGGATCTTCTTCCCAAGAAAGGGAATTTGCCGGCGGGGGAGCTCCGGCGCAGAGGGGATGGGGATGTGGGGGGATTCAGCGATCCCCTGTCTCCCCCCCACCCTTACCTCAGGCTCCGCGTTTCCAGCATCTCCGGCTGGATGCGCGCGGCGTCGGAGGGAGGAACATCCCACTCCCTTCCCCGCGCCCCCCGGGGGAGCCCAGATGCCATAAATCAGGTGGTTTGTGCCTTCGCCGCGCTGAGGGTGAGCAGCACTCACGGGACACAATTCGGTGCGGCCAGCAGAAATTGGGAACCGGGCAGGAATTAGGGAACGGTACATTCAAGACCTTTAAAAATAGGGCAATGCTGCAGGCACTGCCTTTAATATTTTATATAGCCCTAATAAATTATTGCTTAGAAGTTGGAAACCAGCAAAAGGAGGATTAGACTTGAGCTAAATCTCCGGTAAGTTGATTCATTTGATTTCCAAATGGCATGCTTTAATACTCGCTTTATTAGTCTGGATTAATAGGAAGTATCTTATCTGGGAAAGATACACGGGGAAACTTTCTATTAAAATCGACGCGGTGATTTACGATGTTTAACCTTTGTTTCTGTTCTGCCGTGTAGGAGGAAGTTTTTAGATGTGTCTTTCTCGCGTTAAAAGTGTTATTCCAGGGGGACAGCGCGAAGGTCTGTGGGGCGGCGGGCCGTGCTGGGTGGGCTGCGCGGGGTGTTTATTGGGCTCTAGGTGGTCTGCTCTTCGCCTTCCTGCCCGTCTCACTTACCCGAGCCGGCATACATTCGTGTTTTTAAACTTCAGGTGATGTTCAGAAGTCCCTCCCAACCGCAATTAGCCCGTAACCGCTGTGTAAGAGAGAAGCAGTAAGATAAATCACGTTGTCAGACTCCTGCGGAAGCATCAGGCTAAAAATGAGCGTGTCTGACGGAGGCAACTGTTTTAAAATAGCGTCTTTCTCCAAAAGTGGTGGATGTGATTCTGAATCACGAGGTTCGCCGTGCATTTCAGAACTGATTTTCTCTGTCACCCCCGTCCGCAAAGCGCAGCGGAGCAGCACCGCTGCCCCGGCTGCCAGCATCCCCCGCGGCGGCGTAACCTCGTCCCTCCTCTTCTTCGGGGGCTAAATAAACCGGCAGGAGTGGGAGTTATTTAAGTCTGTCTTTTTTCCGCCAGCTAGAATCGAATTGGAAGGGGAATGGGGGGAACTAGCATAATTTTTTTCCTTTAATCTCAAAAAATAAAGAGAATTGGACTGGACTGTGCGGGTGGGCGATGGTTCCCCGGGCTCTGCTGCGGGAAGGCAGCACGCAGACCTCGCCGCTTTTAACCCAAACCTGAAAAGTTCCTGTTTCCCCTCTAAAGAGCTAAGCTTTTCTATGAAGAAGCTGAAAGCAAACCCTGGCTTCACACTTCCAAGCAGAAGTAGTGAGTTGGTTGCCTGCAAATGCACACACGACCGTGCTCCCAGCCCCAAGGGAGCGCAGTGAATTTTACTTAGGAAACCCTTCATCTAGGGGTAAAACTCCTCTATTAATGATAAAAAGCGATAAGGCATATTAATTTGGAGGAATTAAAATCATTTGAGGAGCACAACTCGGTTGATTTAGAATTCAGGCCAACAAACCCCCTGTAAATGTATGGGCTGACGGCAAAAGGGTCGGTGCTGGAACACGCTTCCACTGTGGTTATTTTCCAATGGGAAAAGCGTAAGAAGCAGATTTGACACCACAAACCCCGTGTTCCCAGTGCTTTCCATCTCCCCTACGGCTCCGGCGGTGGGGTGCGGGGGCTGGATGCGGCACGAGTGGAGTTCGTCGTGTCTGGGAGATGAATACGTGCGCCCTCGCCCTCCCTTTCCATGTATTTATTTAAGGGACGGGCAGCGAGGCGCGCGCCGGCTCCCCGTGCAGGTCTCACCCGTTATGGGTGCCGGGGTCTGCCCCTGCTCTGCCCCTCACCCCTGCCTCCAGGCTGCGTGAGCATCGGGGTACCCGGCGTGGGGGGCAGCCGGGAGGGACCCCCACAGTTAAACCTGATCTTTGCCAAAGGCTCTGCCGTACTCCCGTGTCCCAGGGTGTCCCCCAAAACGAGGAGAAACACCTGGATTCCCCAGGAGCTTTAAATAAGAGTGTATATATATATGGATTTTCATGAATGGAACGGAATGTCCCCATCGGGTGTCAAGTGGCCGCGGTGGGAAGGGGCACCCAAACCTGTGGAAGGTCCCCAGTCTGTCCCACCCCATCAGTATCTCTTCCCAGGTGCCAGCCCGGAGCCGAAAGTGCCGTGGGACAGCAGGAAGCTGTGTCCAGTTTTGGGGCCCTCACTCCAGGAAAGACCTTGAGGGGCTGGAGCGTGTCCAGAGAAGGGCAACGGAGCTGGTGAGGGGTCTGGAGCACAAGTCTGGCGAGGAGCGGCTGAGGGAGCTGGGGGTGTTCAGCCTGGAGAAAAGGAGGCTGAGGGGAGACCTTCTCGCTCCCTACAACTCCCTGAAAGGAGGGTGTAGCCGGGGGGGGTCGGTTGCTGCTCCCAAGGAACAGGCGATGGGACAAGAGGAAACGGCCTCAAGTTGCGCCAGGGGAGGTTTAGGATGGATATTAGAAAAACTTCTTCATTGAAAGAGTTATCAAACATCGTAACAGGCTGCCCAGGGCAGTGGTGGAGGCACCATCCCTGGAGGGATTTAAAAGCCGGGCAGACGTGGTGCTGAGGGACGTGGGTTAGTGGTGGACTTGGCAGTGCTGGGTTGACGGTTGGACTCGATGTTCTTAAAGGTCACTTCCAACCTAAACAATTCTGTGATTCTAAATCACGATCCAAATATTTAGTGAAAGCCAAAGGGTTGGTTGGGATTTTCTTTTTCGCTCCCGCGTTTGAGAAGCAGCAGGTCTGGCCGCTCCAGCCTCTCCACCACCAGCCCCTCCACCAGCCGCCACCCTCGGGCAGCCGGGAGCCGTCACCTTCAGGCTGGGCATGGTTCTGTTGAAAATATCGGGGGATCTATCATTTCACTATAAACCCTGTTCAGTCTTTGCGGCAGGAATGAAGTTAACCTGCGCGTAAGCACAGCCGCCTTCTCGGCAAAATCAGGCTGGTAATTAGTTGCCAAGGCAACATTTTTCCCAACGCTGGGATCTTCCATGCAGCTTTTTAGCCCGTCTCCGTCGGCAACAGATGTTTTACAAACTGGGCTTGACCTGCCAAAAGCTCAGCTTTGCTTCCTGACCTTCCTGTAGCCCCTCGCCCCGGGCTGCCAGGGAGGAGGGACCCCCGTCAGCGGGGTGGGTGTCTGTAAGGGTGACCGGGGGGGTGGCGGAGGTCGAGGGGAGACCCCGGACCCCCTCTCGGTGCGGTCTCCCACGGGCCGGGTGCCTACAGAAGGACTGAGCGGCCGTTCAGGAGCCCGTTCGCAACGGCTGCTGGAAGGCAAGGCACTAAGTAGAGTTTTCCCATCTGGATAAATCTACGGGTAACGGTCAGATCTGTAAAATAACAGAAATAATAGAGGCAGGCATATATTGCATGTCAGAAAGCTAAATGGTAGATAAATACTCATTTATCTAATGCGATCGCTCCGATCGGGCTTGGTTGCCAAATGTTCTCTGTTTAATAAGTTCCTGCCCGGCACTTTCCAGACAGAAACTCAGGGAAAGTAATACAGGGACGTGTTTAGGGCCATCGATTCTGCTCTGCAGGCACCGAGTTTGCGCTGGAGTAGGAGGGAGAAATTACTTCCACTGCGAACAGATATTTATGGTTCTCGATAACGAATGCTCATTTAGTTGTAGATAAATCCCAAAGTTTTCTGTTCGTCAGACTATTGCATACGGCTCTTCCTTTGCATGATGAACTGCTCTTTGTTCTCTCTGCTCCGGTAAAATGCTCTTCCGTTTGAAATTGGGCTGTGAATCCGTGATTTCTGTGACCCTCTTGTAACAGTCAAGCGCCCTATGGCCATCTCCTTGTGCAAACACCTACTTCGGGTACATGAGCGTGCCAGCATTGCCCGAGATCTTTGTTGCTGCAGCAAACGCAAAATACAGAGACGCAAGTCTTCGTGCCTGGCCCCCATGTCCCGAAGCAGAGCGGCGAGGAGACATCCTCCTCTGAAACCTGCTGCAGAGTTCCTTAGCGATGTCCTGGCTTGATGGTTCTTCTGCTCTTCTGCAAGACGGAAGAGCAGGAACTGGTACGGGTGCCATCAGGCTGACTCACAGGATGCAGATCCCTTGCCAGCTCCTACATAGGAGATGCTAAACTGATCAATACTTTCAACCAAGATGCTAATCCTTTCTTTGTGGCAATTACATCAAGACAGATGGTGTACAGTGAAAAGGAAAAGGGATGCTGTTCATACTTGAAATCGCTGTTGAAATAATGAACATAGCTCGTTCTTCCCTCTGAGCCTGCCCCTCTCCACCTGGATGGACCGGCCGAGGAGCCTTTCTGGCCGACCCCACACCTTCCTGCCATGGAGACTTGTTCCAAATAATTGTGTTTCCGGATCCAGAGCGCTCGCCCCCCTGCCTGGCCCAGGGTGCTGAGCACCCCCAGCCCGCCTTTGCCTTCAGGCAAAAACCCAACTTCAGAGCTACAGAGAAAGGGTCAGTGCAGGTCAGGTTCCTGAGTTGTACATCTTTCATGGAACGGTTTGGGTTGGAAGGGACCTTAAAGCCCATCCAGTCCCACCCCCCTGCCCTGGGCAGGGACACCTCCCACCAGCCCAGGTTGCTCCAAGCCCCGTCCAACCTGGCCTTCAACATCTCCAGGGATGGGGCAGCCCCAGCTTCTCTGGGCAACCTGGGCCAGTGGTGGTTTGGCCCTACATTTGGCTTTGAGGGTTGCTCTCAGTCTCTCAACGCTAGCAAAATTGAATGATTCTTCCGAAATCTTTAGGAAGAGAGGGAAAGGTGACCTGTATGTGAGCAATGGGGACTTTCCACACCAGCTCTTGTCATCTAAATTCAGGAATTACTTCATATCCACCGGTTTTGAGGATGGAGATATATAGGAATAACTATTGGAAGTGAAAAGTGTTGAGATCTTCCTGGAAGGTGCCTGCGTCTTGGGTACTGTTCTGTCCTGGTTTTTAACATGATTTTCAGTTATTTGTTATTTACAGTTATTTATTTTGGCCCTCACATCCCAGGGTCTGAAGCAATCGGGATGGCTTTCCTAAGAACTGGATTGCCGGTGAAGACTTTACGTTCAAACTGTCCGGCGTGTATTCTTCAAAATATCCTATTTTGGCTAAAACTAGTCTTGAATTTCACATATATTGAAGAAAATATTCCGGCCAAAGAGATCCTCAAACACTCCAGCTCAGTGCCATGAAGTTCGAACTGCTGGCCCTGCTCCGTACAGGGATCAGCTCCAGTGAGTGAAAAACGGGCATCGTTGAGGGCTCATTTAGGAGAAAATAAAGATGCCAGGGTAAAAATTCATCAGACTCCAAAGACCTCAAAAAAAAAAAAAGCCATTAAGTGCCTGACACACAAGCGCTGGGCAATAAATAACAGGCGTTGATATTGCTCTGAGCACATTCCCCAGCATAAACTGGGGTCTGGTTATTACTTAAACGCAACGGGAGGGTTGCTGAGGCTGGAAAATGGGAATTGGTGGGTTTGAGTTGTTTAGAGAGGAGCGAGTCGGGGGGACGGAAAGGCAGTGGGGAGCCTTCTCTGCAGGTGGCACTGCTGCTGCCATGCAAGCTCCCCCCAGGTTCCGCAGCTCGAGCAGGTCTTGTCCATCTCGGGAGGAAATACATAGAATGATGGAATGGTTTGGGTGGGAAGGGACCTTAAAGCTCATCCAAGTCCCACCCCCCTGCCCTGGGCAGGGACACATCCCACCAGCCCAGGTTGCTCCAAGCCCTGTCCACCACCCCTGGCCTCGAACACCTCCAGGGACGGGAATATTTACAAAACCTTGCACAGGCTGCTCGTGTCGTTGCATTCAGGTTGGCGCAAGAACTCTTTTTTGCATTTGTGAGTCCCGGAAGCGAGCAGTGCGAGCAAAGAGCATCGCAGGGGGTTAACTTGGGAAACGTAGCTGATCCAAGTGAGCGGCGTCAAACTTAATTGCGGAGCTTCTTTCAATTATTGAGGCTGTTTTGCAATCTCCCAGGGCTACCTCGCACGCTTCCCCTGAGGACCTGCCTGAGGAAATAGGTATAATTAATGGAATCAATAGTTCTTGCCTGATGCTCCCCTGGAGACCCGTTATTTCACAGGGCAGATAACCTCTGCTAGCAGCCAGGCACCAAGATGTGCCGGCCAGGGCAGACCCATGGGACTAGGCAACTGGGGGCCTGGATTTAATGGGGAGGAGCAAGAGAGCCCCGTGCAGCCCAGGAGCCAAGGGGAGCAACGCCCCGGCACCCGCTTTGCCAGGGTGCGCTCAGGCCTCCTGCGCGGATGGATGCTCCCGCTTTGAAGAAGACTTGGGCTCGTTGCAGCATCTTCATACACAGTTCTAGCCTCAGCCTTACTGGAATTTCTTCAGATATATTTTGAATCAAGTAACTATGTTATAGACTGTGGTTTTTTTACAGTAAATATTAATTATTGTGCTCTGGAAAGTCCTACAATATCTGAAAAAACAATTTATTGTGAATGATAGAATCATAGAATGGTTTGGGTTGGAAGAGAGCTTTAAAGGCCACCCAGTGCCACCCCCTGCCCTGGGCAGGGACACCTCCCACCAGCCCAGGTTGCTCCAAGCCCCGTCCAACCTGGCCTTGAACCCCTCCAGGGATGGGGCAGCTGCAGCTTCTCTGGGCAACCTGGGCCAGGGGCTCACCGCCCTCACAGCAAACAATTTCTCCCTCAGATCCCATCTCAATCTCCCCTCTTCCAGTGTAAAACCCTTCCCCCTCGTCCCATGGCTCCCCTCCCTGCTCCAAAGTCCCTCCCCAGCTTTCCTGGAGCCCCTTTAGGGACTGGAAGGGGCTCTGAGGTCTCCGCGGAGCCTTCTCTTCTCCAGGCTGAACCCCCCCAGCTCTCTCAGCCTGTCCTCCCAGCAGAGGGGCTCCAGCCCTCCCAGCATCTCCGGGGCCTCCTCTGGCCCTGCTCCAACACCTCCGTGTCCTTCTGCTCTTGGTGCCCCAGAGCTGGAGGCAGCACTGCAGGGGGGTCTCCCCCGAGCGGAGCAGAGGGGCAGAATTCCCCCCTCGCCCTGCTGCCCACGCTGCTGGGGATGCAGCCCAGGCTGCGGGGGGTTTCTGGGCTGCCAGCGCACATTGCCGGGGCGTGTTGAGCTTCTCATCCACCAACACCCCCAAGTCCTTCTCCTCAGGGCTGCTCTCCATCCGTTCTCTGTCCAGCCTGGGTTTGTGCTGGGGATTGCCCCGATCCACGTGCAGGACCTTGCGCTTGGCCTGGTTGAACTTCATGAAGTTCACATGGGCCCAGCTCTCTGAAATCACCCCATCCAGGCATAGCCCTTCCCACGGGTGGCCTGTGCATGCGTGGCATTCCACCCCTGCGAGTCTCTGGTCTGCTCCCAGTCCCTTCCCAGTCCTCCCTGCCCTGAAGCGTTGCCTTAACCACGTGTGCTTGGCCAGCCTGGGGGCTCCCATACTGTCATGGCGGTCCGAAGTCCCCAGCTGGAGCCCTCCACCTCCACCCTCCCATACTGCGATTAGAGAGGAGCCCTCAAGTCATGTCAGGATGATAATAACACTTCATCTGATAGACATTAATTACATACTTTTGACAAATTGTTACTGTTTCTTGTCTGCTTCGAGGGCAGCATCACCAGTCCTGCCGTTGCCAGCTTGCCTTGGGGATGCTTGCTGCAGCTCAGCCTTTTCGTGCGGCTCAGCATTTCTCTTCTGCAAAGCTTGGTTGTTTCTTTGGTCTAAAATGGATAGATTCCACTGGAAATACCCAATAATTCTACAGAAACTGCAAAGCGTAGCTTACGGGGTTATACTGAACCTGAACTTGAAACGCGTACCTGGATTTTCATGGGAACACGGAGGAGCAGATGGCCAAGAAAACGCCAGTAAGACAGAGGCAGCACGAAACCAGTTCTGTTTCATTACAGTTAAATCACTTATTCTCACATGTGTAAAATTTAAAAATAACCCAGACAGTTCACCAGAGGCTGCAGACAATGCTGTCTGCTTAACGCCACAGCCAACAGCCTTCATCTCCTGTCTCTGGAAGCAGATGCCGACTGATAGGTGTAGGTGGCGGAACTGGAAAACTTGGTTTGAAACAATCGCTTTTCTTCTAGACAACACTATTATGTATATTCCCTATTATACAGCTTTTAATTTAACGAGCTTCTATATTCTTTTAGATCCAAATGCTGATCCCTGTTTACATCCCCGGTCTGTCCTTTGCAGCATACTCCAGGTAGCATTTCACAGCGTAGCTGAAAGAACTTGGTGCCATTCAAGCAGTTACTACTTTTCTTAATTTAGTGCGTGCCCTAAGACGCCTAAACGATAACAACCTCTGCTTATACAGGAAGGTTTTGATATTAACCATATATTTCCGTATGATTATAATGTGTAATTATTACTTAGACTGCTCTGTGGGTAAGAAACCCAAGTTGCATCCCCGCATCCCACAGTGCAGATTGGCCCCCTGCAACAGTGATGTGCAGAACTGTTCTCCCTCCAGAAGTTATCTACTATTTTAACGTTATCGGTGAAGTGTTCTATGATTCTAAGTACCGTTCCAGTTATGAAATCAGAATTTTGCCTACTTCATTTACTAAAATGTTGACATTATACCAGAAGGTAGTGTTGCACAGCTCTGCGAGCAACAGGAGTAATTCTTAAGAATAACTTGGCGTTTTTTAATAACCCTTTTTAGCCTGTGGATGGAACTGCACGGAGCGGTTTGGTTTCAGTCTGCTTTGAGGCTCAGGTGACAAAGACGAGATGAGATCTATCGTTCCCTCGACTGGGTGAATCCAACCTCTTCAGCCCGATCTTTCCTTGGGGAAATGGTTTGCTTCATTACTTTCTGCTTCCTTCCACCAGACTGGTTTTTCCCAGTTATCCTTCATGGTCCCTCAGCCATAGTCCACAGAGTCCCAGGAGGTCGGTGATGACAAACCGGTGCTTAGCTGCGCTGAAGATGTAGAATGTGCAGGTATCTAATGACCCGGAGGCTTAGGATTTGCCTCAGCTCATAAGTCATCAAAAGATGGAGTTCAACAAGGATGTGGAGGTCTTAATCAGTGATTTGAATTTTTTCCCATTCCCATTTTTTGGGAAGACGCCTGGACTGGGCTGAGACACCAAGACCAGTCCTTTCTGGCATCTCTACTTTGAAACAGAGGTTGAAAAACTGGAAGAGGTTCAGCTCAGCAGGGGAAAGGTCTGTGATAAGGACACCCGCCCTCAGCTTCTTCTCCAGGGGAAGGGTGAGATGAGTTCCACCTAGTTTTACTTTTTTTTCTCCTTTGAGAGTATATGGCTCCCAACATCTCGGTCTGCCTTACAGCAGTGAACTGGTTCAGCAAAGCCAAACAACCGAGCAAACTCCACCGCATCTCTCCCTCAGCTTTGCCTGAAGGTGCCATGGCCATGCTCCCTCAGGGATGCTTCCTCCCCTGGCCAGCCCCAAGCCCACCCGATTTCTGCCTGGTTTGGCTCACAGATCACGTTTTCTAACACAGGTGCTGGCCACGCCTGCAGTGAGTTTACCTCTTCCGATAATATTCTGGCTTTTCTTAACTATTTGTCACGGGCCTTTTCCATAACCTGTGGAAAAACATGGTTCTGACTCACTGATGGACTGCTGGAATGCTCCTGTCTCGTGAAGGTGGGAAATACAGGTTTAAAAATACTTCTAGCAGCAGGCAGGATGGAAATTAGATTTCCCAAATCCTCCGTGAATGCCGAGAGCAATTCCATAGGAGTTCCTTGCCAGTTGTCTTTAAAAAAAGGGAACCAACCCCCAACCCCAAGAGATCAGCTTGGCTGAGCTGCCAGGAGCAGTAGGTTCAGGGCTGTTAATCACAACGGGAAAGTGCCTCTTGATAAGCCTGATTGAGGCACTGAATTACCTCCATGGGACTTGCGATGTGTCCCAGCCCTTGGTGTTTTCCCACTGCCTGTCTCCGGAGAACTCAACGCTGCTTCTTTGCAATGTTTTTTTGCAGCACGTTGGGTTTATAGGTCCGGGTGGAAGGAACGGGGACACGGTTTAGTGGTAACTCAGCAGTGTTGGGTTAATGGTTGGACTTAATGATCTTAAAGGTCTCTTCCAACCATAACGATTCTATGATTCCAAGAATAGGGAGCGTGACCCCGTGGTGCAGCGTGTCCTACAACGCCGCTCCCAGTAAGGGCACAGGAGATGGTTTTAAGTCCTTTCCTCCCCGAACACACACCAGGGAGCCATGGGCATTTCGCGGCTCTACCCTACAGGGCCACTCAGGTAGGAAGAAGTGGCCACAATTCAGTTGTTTAGTCCATCAGAAGTGAATAATTTTGACATTAGAATTATTTTTCTAAGACAAATACCTTATTAGGGCAAATGGGACAGAGCAGGGTTTTTTTCAGCATGATATCGGACCCGGCTCTCCTGTTGCTCATGTGCCAGTGGTCCAGCGAACAGAAATAACTATCCTTATTCCAGTGGAAGGCTAATGAGCAGCGTATACAATTACACAGCAAATGAGTTTAAATCCACCCTTTCGTAATCGCACCCCATGGTAGGCGCTATCTTTGGGTTCCTAATGACGTCTCCTCCCGCCGCTCTCACAGCCCAGCTCACAGGCAACGCAGGCAGGACATTCAACAAGAACAGCCGTCGCCGTCCCACTGGGATGAAAACGCCTCCGTGAAAGCAAGGAAGAAATATCCTCCTCTCAAAGGGCTTTTAAAAATCTTCACAGCCAGGACCTGGAGCTATTCAGGGACATTAGCGCTCGCTAGAAAGGATGGCAGAAATGTGCATTAAACATCCATTCTGGCTAAAAGACGAACAGATGGATGTAGGGGACATTTTTAGATGCCCTTCATCCTCTACCGGTAATGTACAGCGGGGAGGCAGGACAAAATGGGATCTCCAGGGCCATCAGCTCCCACCGGGTCCCGCTGAAGGCCCGGACACAAGTCTCCATTCCGGGTGGGCACTCTCGACCTCTCCTTCCCTTTCCCGTGTCAATTGGACAGGAGAAGATCGTTTTTTCAGCAGATATTCTCTGTTCAATGCGGTCTCCACCTTGTTTGATCAGTTCCTTATTCAGCAAAATGTGTTTTGTTCTGTGGCCTGCCAATTACAAATTCTGCTCCGATCAGTATTCAAGAATTTAGCCCAAATCACATGCTAGGGCTTCCATTCCTCAATATTAATTGTCTTTGGGTAAATTATACAAAGAAATGTACTTTAAACTACCCAAAGGCAATGAATTTTTGAGTGGCCACTTCATAGAATCATAGAATGGTGCAGGTTGGAAGGGACCTTAAAGATGTCACAATTCAACTTGCCAGAATTCAAAATTTGCAAGTAGTCGGTATTTCGAGTGTCAGAGCTTTACATTTCTCTTCCATGAACATTTATGCGGCTCCTTAATGACCGCAAACGGTGCAATAAATTTTTTTAAAAAGGCAAGCGTTGAAATTTCAATTTAAAAATTGATATTAAAGACTATTTTCTCAAGACACTACCTTTTATTTTAAGAAAAACTGTCTGCATAATTCTCTTCTTTCAAGGTACGACACTGAAAATTCGATCCTCAAAGCAAAAGAGAAATGAAAAGAAACTTTTCCTGGTAAAAACTGGTGTGTGCCAAACTGTGAAGACACCAGAGATAAGAAGAAACTCGTGCATCTATAGCTACGAGTTCTTGCAGAAAGGAGGCTTAAGCTGCTCCGAGCCTTTCACCACTCATCCAGATTATAAAATCTTGACGGATTGTTTCCACGGAAAATAAAAGAGACTAGCTTTCTAAAGAGAACAGGATCGCCCTGCGTGAAGCCTTGCGGGCTGTTTGTGCTCCAGGCACTGGCAGTGAAAACACTCATACAGGAGACCGGCAAATAAAAAACCGAAAGAAGAGGAAGACAGAGAGATAGGAGGTAACTAATAAAAGGCTTGGACAGATCACAAAATATTTTAAAGCAGGTTTCAATTGACAATCGCTGAGTATTTCAAGGTTTATGTTCCCCAGCTGACACCGTCAGAAGTTCAGTGCCACCCTGCTCTTGCTGCTCTGCTCAGGGGACTGAACCCCCACGAGCGCTCTTGGGACAGCGTCACACCAAGGGAAAACCAGCAATATTTTTAGACCAGGGGGATATTTTGTTTACCTAGAAAATCGAGGCCAACTGGTTTGTGCTGTGCTCCTGATATGAGCACGCCATTCCAGCTGCAACATCGGAGGGACCTCGGATAGCCAGGAAAATGCAGCCTGAGAAACACAACTAGCGCAGGGCCTGTGGAATGATGTGAAAAAGCACGATTTTCTCCTGTTCACGTCCTTTGCATAACAGTGCATAGAGGGGAATAACTAAATAACTTAGAGACAATCTGGAGCACGCCATGATTATTACACCTAGAGCACAGTCGGGGTGGTGATGGACCACGCGCATAGACCACCATCGAGATGGTGATGGACCGCACGCAGAGACCACCGTCGAGATGGTGATGGACCATGTGCGTAGAGCACAGTCAAGGGTGGTGACAGACCACACATAGAGCACGGTCACAGTGGTGATGGACAATACGCGTAGAGCATGGTCAAGGTGGTGATGGACCACGTGTGTAGAGCACAGTCGGGGTGGTGATAGATTATGCACATAGAGCACGGTCGGGGTGGTGATGGACAATACGCGTAGAGCACAGTCAGGGTGGTGATGGACCACGCGCATAGACCACCATCGAGATGGTGATGGACCATGTGCGTAGAGCACAGTCAGGGTGGTGATGGACCACGTGTGTAGAGCACAGTCGGGGTGGTGATAGATTATGCACATAGAGCACGGTCGGGGTGGTGATGGACAATACGCGTAGAGCATGGTCAAGGTGGTGATGGACCACGTGTGTAGAGCACAGTCGGGGTGGTGATGGACCGTACACGTAGAGCACGGTCAGGGTGGTGATGCCCAGCACAGCATGCACGGCACGTCTCCCGCACTCGCCGGAGCACTGAGCAGCTATTCAAGCTCATTTGGATGCCCAGGCCAGCAGCCCCCCTGGACTGCAGCATCTCCACACATGAGCAGCTCTGCAGAAGCCACCTGGGACCCAACTGGGTCAATGCCGAGCAGGAGCTAACAAGGCTTGATGAGCTTGATTTGAATTTGCGCTGCTGATTGCCTCTGCGGTGAATCTTTATTTCTTTATTTCGTGTCATACGCTTCCATTTAAATGTGAAGAGCCACTTCTCGTCAAAGCTGGGGAGCACTTAGGCCACATTTGTTCCTTCTGGGCCAAACCACCTGTTCCTTCTCCAAACTAGGTGAGAAGAGCTCGTGAAGCACCTACAGCATGTGTGTTCTCACGTGTTTCTGTGGCCCCTCCTGCTCTGATGTGGGGGAGGGATTCAGTTTCCCAAGATCAGCCTACAGCAAAACCCACGGGGTTTTGCACCTTGACCCCAACATGCTGCTTCAGCAGACAGGTCACCTCTGCCGTCCCCACCAGCCCAAGGACATTCCCCAGGCCATGCCATCCTGCCCATCCGACATCGCACAGCCCTTGGCTCCAGCGTACTGCTGGGGTAAAGCTTTACTTTTCTTCTTCTTAAGAAGAGTTTCTAAAGAGAAAGGCGCAGGGTGGGGAGCAAGAGGTGCCTGCGAGGAGCCACCGGGCGCCCAACGGTGCTGGGTACTTCCCAGCCAGTGGCCACGCTCCTTGGACCACACGCTGCCTCCACAGGGTTTAATTAGCCAGAGTGCAGCCAGAAGCGTTTCTCAGCGGCTCATAATTTTATGGACATCTTGTTAGGTTAACTTTTAGCAGGGATAAAGCACTCCTTGTTCTGGGCACTCCACGCTATTTTCCAGCGCCCAGCAAATCAGGCTCGCTCAGCGCATTAAGGAGCGCCCTCTTTCCAGGTTTTACAGATTAATTTTGTCCAGAGCTTTTTAGCGCTCGCTCTGCTGCATGCAATAAGAAAAGAGCCACTTCTGGTGCAAAGAAAGATATTTTTATGTGACTCCTAGCTAAAACGTCTTCTGTTTGATATTCTGGATGGAGGATGTATGAGGATATGGAAATACTTCAAGGAGCTGATGGCTTGCACAAAGGTACTTCGGTGGGTTTTTTGGTTGGCTCAGATTGTACAGGATGTGGTGCCACATCCCTAAATTACCCCTGTCCTCTGCCTCTGTGATGGACTCACGAAGTCACCTTCACTGAATCACTCTTGTGGATTGGCAAGATGGGCAGAAGAGATCTCTACAGCCACCTTGTCTGGTAGCTCTGGGTGTAGACCTGATCTACCTCATCATCGGTACCTCTTCATCCAGGCAAATACATGTAGTTTGAAGAAAAACAAACAATGTTGAGCTATTGGTTCAGACAATGGGGCATTTCACCTATATTTTGCCTGTGAGAACAGGCTGAGAGAGTTGGGGGGGTTCAGCCTGGAGAAGAGAAGGCTCCAGGGAGACCTTCCAGCCCCTTCCAGTCCCTAAAGGGGCCCCAGGAAAGCTGGGGAGGGACTCTGGAGCAGGGAGGGGAGCCATGGGACGAGGGGGAAGGNATTGAATTATCCCATTCTTATCAGTGCATATCTTTCCGTAGGGCTACTGGAGGCTGCTTTTTCTCCCTTATTCCAGCAGAGATTTTGGCAATGATATTGGCACTGCTGCAGAAGTGCCCCACATCATCACCCAAGGTACTTGGGTAAACCCCAGTCTTCCCTCTTGTCTCTCCTCCAGCTCTGCAGGTCGGTCCCTGCCTCCCCGACCGGGCTGGCAGAGCAGCGGGGACCCCAGCTTCCTTGCCCGTCTTGCTAATTAACTCGGTGCACAAAAATCAATAGAAAATCCTGCAGTTTTGGTCCCTGGGGAGACCAGAGCTACAGTGGCGGGAGAGGGGGATCTGCACAAAGCTGGGTGTTTTCCTTCAGCCTGTTTTTCTGAGTTCATAAAAGCGATTTCTATTTTTAAAGCAAATTTTAAGCAAATTTCAAAGCAAATTCGCAGCTACCTCTGTTGAAATGCAGGAGCAGCTTGCTCAAAAGAGACGTAGCTTAGGCCAGCATGAAATATTTTTCTGTTGTGTTTTGTTCTGGTTTTGTAATGTTGCTGTAGATAACATGGAAACGTCCAGAGGAAACTTAGGGAAAAGGAACCCAGACCGACACAGTGTGATAAGCTCTCATAAATCGGCTCAAATGAAGTTAAGATAATGAGACAGGTCTGTTCAAATTAGAGCGGTTTTTTCCTATCACAACAGCCCCAGGTGCTGAAAAAGGAACATTATTACGTTTCCAACTGGCCAGCACTTACTAATTGCTGCTTCTGCAGCGAGTGAGAGTCACCGGAGACCAAGTCAAAATCAAGGAACTGCTGAAGTTCAACGCAGGCTTTATTATACAGCTTTTTTTCATGAATAAATAAATGCAGATGCACAGAGTTACTTAGGTGCTGATACTCGGTGTTCGCAACATCAAAGGGATCCCGGTTTGTTTCTGAATGGTTGGGCACATCAAATATTTAAAACATTGTAACACAGGGAACGAGGAAAAATGGGTGCATTTTGAAGTTAAATAACAGATCTGATTTTTAATTAAAGAGTGATGCAAATTACTTGCAGTTGCAGATTGAATTTTTGACGAGGCAGAAGCGATCAAGGTCATTATCTGCTGGCCTTGACAATGTTCTTTTTTTCAGGAAAAGAACATTTTCTGGGTCTGAAGAAAATGTGGGGCAACCTTCTAGACGAAAAATCCCAAATCCAAAAACTTAGTTGCAATAAATAACCAAATAATCAGGGCATTTCTTTTTAACATCATTTTGGGCAAAAGAGGATATTGCTTTCCGACCAACCTTGTTCATTCCTCTTATTCTCAACTAATTAGCCCCTGGCTACTGAATCATGGTGCAGAAAATATGAGCATAGCCTGCTGAATTATTGTCGTTGAGGAAAGATAGAATGGATTAAATACCCTCCCGGCATAAATTGATGGACCTGAGCCCTTCGTGGATGGTTCGTTGATTGGAGCTGAACCATTCGTGGATGCCCGGCACAACTGGGAGAGGATGAGGGTGGCAGAGGAGCGGAGGAGGAAGGGGAGAAAGCAGGATGGACATATAAGACTTACTCATTAAATAAATCTGCAATATGTGCCTTATCTCATTGGTTTGTTGGCCTTACGTAATTAAGTCAACTGTTTGCTCCAGATTCACCTTGGTCATATATCTGGTTTCTAAGTTCTAATCTAAATAAGCTTTTTACAGACGGCTCATGCTACCGCTTGTGAGTTTAGTCTGGGTGAGGTGTTTTTGCGCAGAGGACCAAAAAACATGCTTTATACTATTTAAAACACCCAGAAAGTTTCTCCTTGAAGAATCTTGGCCATTCAGGGAGTACTTCGGTCAATGACAGGATGAGAAATTTGAAATACGGTAGCGACACTGGGTCATTACTCAGTTCAGACATACCCATGTCTGATTGCTTTCATTAAACCTCACTAATTGCTACCGAGAACCCTTTGGGGGGGCCACCGGGCAGGGTTTATGTGTGTTGAGGCTCCCCACAACAGGTCACATCTCTGGCATGTCGCATGCCCCGGTGACAAAAACCCTCCCTGACGCGTGGGACTCCGCACCAGAGCAGCGTCCCCAGCCCTCACAGACCCGCACCGAGCGAGTTACGCAAGACCAAAGCAGGTTGGGTGCATTTGCATGAGAAGTTTGTAGCCGTTTAATGAGGCTGAATATACATTAATTTAGCTTGCATTAGTGAGCCGAAGACTGACGCTATTAATACTCTGTGAAAAACCACAACTGAGCCACAAGGACTGGTTTGAGACAGCTTACTTAAAGGCATACACCGGTTTTGCTAAACATACTTAAAACCAATTTTTTTTTTGTTTTGTTCCCAAGTAGAGCAGGCCTTACAGACAAATTTGAGTACGAAATAACTTGCTGGGATAATTAAAGGAAAACCAGGGGAGCGAGTGAGTTGGCTGCAACTTCTTCCTTATTGCTGGAGAAGAGTGAAGCTATTCTGCCAGCCGGTATTCCTTCCCAGCTGTGGGCACGGGGAGAGCAGGTGAGATAACATATTTGCCTTCCTTGTGGTGCAATATCGCAGCTAATGCAAACACGCTCGTCACCAGGGAATGTAAATACCACATCCTGCTACTACTCCCAAAGCAGATCCAGCCCTCTTTTTAAAAAAAAAAAAAAAAAAGGTGTATCAGGAAACGCCACCCTTTCATTATTAATTTTGTATGATTTTCTCTCATAACTCTGTAAAGGACTTGTTTAGTATGGCTGCTTCACATGAAATTTCTCTATCTGGACAGAACAGGATTCACGCACATTTCCTGTTCTTGTGAATAACGCTGAATTTTTAATTGTTAGAGGAATAAGCAGGAAACTGAGGTTACTGAGTAAGACATTCGCCTTTAATTTAAGGGACCCAAAAGCAACATAAATACAACAGTTTTATTTAACATTTAGCAGCCTGGAGGAGATAAAGAGGAAGCTTATCTAGAAACTGCAAGGGCTGTAGAGAAATGCTTCTGTCTGAAACCGTCCGTCATCGCAAAACATTTCCAGTTACATAAAAAGAGCTGGCAACCAGCAGAGTTACTAATTGCCTGTGTGGCCACACTGAATCACTGCTGATCGCAAGCCAATTTGTCGGATGCTGTGTGGGTGCGAAGTTCTGAGCTGCGAGGCCTCAAAGAAATGTTTGCCAACAGTTTGATCTCCTCTGCCTACGAGCACTGGGCATTTACCAGCGGGGAAAGGGGCAACCAGGCCAGCGATAACCCGTTTATGGATGTCGCAGCAGCTAACGCTGTGCGGTCTGACTGATCTCACACTGAACGATTGCTGCTCCCGGCTGAGCTGCATGGAAAGGATTTTTCCAAAAGGACGTGTGCGCCATCGGTAAGAAGGTTTATTTGTCAGCTGTGCAGCCCCAAGAACAAAACTGCTCAGAAAAACCCTTTTTCTCCTGGTAGCGACAGCACTGTTTGGAAACGTGGCCAGTAACAAACCCCAGGGAAGGGCAGCAACCATTCAAACAGAGCTCCAAGTGGCTGTAAGTGCTAGGAAGTGGGACCGGACGCAGGATCTGCAGCTGGATTGTCCTCCCAGGATCACGAAAGGTTACCTGCAGCTATTCCCGTTTTGCAAGTTTCTCTGGACACACAGAAATCAATAGAAAAAATAATGGCAGAGGGTTCCTATATGTTCAAGTACGGTAAGAAGCTCAAACTCCCATTCTTTGTTCCTCACCCGATGATGTGTTTTGTCTGTCAGCCTCCTTTATCAGCATGGTATCTCAGCATTCCCCATGACATCTCACCAGTGACCTCACACACACAAAAATGACTTATAAAAGAGGAATTGCAAGTTATAACTTCACAGTACGCTCTGCTGAAACCACAAGTCCAAGGATTCGTGTGAAATCACTAAAACTCCCTCTGAACATGCAGCTCTGCCACCCAAGGGCTTTGCAATGTGCTATAACCTTGCCAAAATAAGTATGCAGGGTAACACCCGCCCTTATTTTTCTGTGCTGTTCCCACTCAGCTCTCTCCCTCTCCTGCCTATTGCGTTCTTATTTTTAAAGCAGATATTTTGGGGCCAAGCTATGCTAGTACTACGTGCCAATTATCAGCCGTGTAGCGCAAATGTTGTTATTGTTTTCCACACAAATACCAATGCGCGGGACTGGAGAGAGAACGCAGCTCTCCCAGCCCCGGGAGGCTTCTCGAGTGCTCTGCGATGGAGACACCAAATTCCTTTCAAGTTGGGGTAGAGTTACCCTCACGTAATGACAAGCCTGTAGCAGAAATTATTATAACCGCGCTGTTGGGCTGTATGAGCTCACTGAAGGTACTCCAAGACAGTGTGGAAGCGTGCTTATAATCATAGAATCATGGAATTGTTTAGGTTGGAAGAGACCTTTAAGGTCATCGAGTCCAACCATCAACCATCGAGTCCAACCATGCCCCTCAGCACCACGTCTGCCCGGCTTTTAAAATACCTCCAGCGATGGCGACTCCACCACTGCCCTGGGCAGCCTGTTAACGATGCTTGATAACCCTTTTGGTGAAGACATTTTTCCTAATATCCATCCTAAACCTTCCCTGGCGCAACTTGAGGCCGTTTCCTCTTGTCCTATCGCCTGTTCCTTGGGAGAAGAGACCAGCCCCCACCTGGCTGCAACCTTTTTCCAGGCATTCGTAGAGAGTGAGAAGGTCTCCCTTTAGTCTCCTTCCTTTTCTCCAGGCTGAACACATAATGGTGGGGTTTTTTTCAGTAGCAGCGAGCGCTTGGATCAGCAGTGATCGGATTAGCACTGGATGAGCTCTCGCAGCCGCACGGCTCGATCCTCACGGTGTCGGGATACTGGGTTAGAAACACAACCCGACTGGCGAAATGCCTCAGATTGAGTTTTTGGAACGAGGAGATGGATTAATGGGAAAAATTGAGTTAACTTGAGCTCACAAGGCTGTGGAAAAGAAGCCCTTTAAATTTCTTCTCCTCAGGTTTCAGGGGGGTGATGAGTAACAGGTTACAGCTGCTCTTCGCTCTGGACCAGGCCCTGGAGAACTGCCGGTAAAACCCCAATGCCCAGCAAAGTCATGGCAGGGCACAAGTTGGGACTGGCTGCCTGGTGGGACTTGGCTCTTCTTCTTCCTTCTCCTTCTTCCAGGAAAGCTGATGGCCAGGCTGAGGAAGGCCAATGGCTGGGACAAAGAAGGCCAATGGCGGGGCTGAGGAAGGCCATGGCTGGGTCCCGCTTGGGGCAGGAACTCTCCCTCAAGGACACAGCTCTGGCCCCTGGTTTCCTTAGGGAGAAAGCTGGAACCCCTCCACTGGAGACCAGCCGGTTCGCCTGATGGGAAATCAGGGAAAGGCAGGGGGTGTACCATGAGACCCCATCTTCCAGGTCTCCTGACCCACTTCTTGCTGGCAGGGCACCAATCCTGAGGGAATGGCGATCTCCCCCTCGCCAGCACGGGTCTCAGGAAGGCAGGGCGGAGGGTGCTTTCCCTCAGGAGAACCCGGCTTCCCCCCCTACCTCCACGCCCCGTCACCTCCCGCCCCGTTTTCCCCCGGCGGGCGAGCGCCCACATCCGTGCGCCGGCCCTCGGCAGCGTCGCCTCCGCCTCAGCCCAGCCTCGGCGTCGGGCTCCCGCAGAGGGAGGTGCTCCGCGCCTCGCTCCTTTCCCCCCCCTCCCCTTCTCCATTGCCGCCGACAGCCAGGGGAAGAGGCGCAGGCGGCTCGGCGCTCCCGGAGAACAGGTCTCTGAGAAGGGGGAAGGAAGAAGCGGGGTGGTGGTGGTGGTGGTGATGGTGGCGGGGGGGGAAGCGGGGCCGACCCTTCCCGCCCCGCCGGCGGCCTCGGCTACG
>VWZL01000853.1:266246-307789 GCA_013396915.1 Stercorarius parasiticus
CGGGTGGGCCAGGCCGGCGGCGGGGCGGCTCTGGGACTTCTCGTGTGTGGAGGGGAGGGTAAAATGGAGGCCGGGGGTGGGGAGCCGGTTGCGGGGTGCTTTGAAATCGCTTGGGGAAGGGAAGCACGGAGCCCGGGCAGCCGCCCCGCTCCGGCTGGAAGCCGCCCCGGGCCCCGGGCTGGAACGGGGCGGCAGGCGGGAGTTCCCCCCCTTCCCCCCCGCGACCTGCGACCACTATCGCGACTGTATTCTCCTCATGACAGCCCGGGAAAGGTACAGAGGGGGTGTGGGGTGTATAGATTTCTGTCATATCCTGCGTTTTCGAGCTTGCGAACGTAAAAGAGCTGGCTGGTAGGAAAGGGAAGGGGCGGCAGAAAGCGTCTAGTGAATGATGGGTGTAAACGAGCGGTGCGTGTGAAGCATAAAGTGGAATTCGGAATGAATTATTCCAGAATGGCCAAATATAGTTAGCCCGAAATAGTTCCTCCGTGAGCAGACACGTTTTTACGGCGCAGTGTCTGCTGTCACTCCCTAATCTGGGTGGAGGAATGAGATGAGAATATGATATGAAGTATATAAAAAGATCAGCTGAGACGGAAGCAGAATGCGCTTTTTCATGTTAAAAAAAAAAAAAGCCAGTTCAGATATACCATGAACAGTATTGTTATGCCAATGTATGGTTAATACTCTTTTATACCTATTAGATCAGATTATTGTGGAGAGGGCTCTTTCATGCGGTTCTATGCACTTTGCAGGGATCATGGAAACAGGTTTGGTCCTTAAGTTTGTAGCCAAGCACAACTTCTGCAGAGTTTAACCGAAGCGTCTTTGCAAGTGGCTGTGGCGGGAGGAGGAAGGCAGGTACACAGAGTAGCAGAGAAATACTTTGCCTCTCCTGAACTCTTATTATAAAAGTTCTTTTAAAGTAGCTCTATGCTGTGGGCTGTAGGTGGAAAAAAAAAAATGCCAAAGGTAAAATGTATTGCATAGTTGCAGGCATATGGGGGGAAAAAAAGGCCTGAGTCTTGGAGTTATGCTAATTCACACCAGTGAGAGAGAGTGTGACTCCTCTTCCAGTTCTTTAATCAGACTTTGACTCCAAGGAGAAACAGTTTTCCCATGCTGAAAAACTCTTCTCAACAAATCTGGTGGGTTTTGGCTGCGTGTGAAGTTCTCAAGATGGGGTGTTATAAGTAAATGCGCAAGAAGGCACTGTTGGCAGTTTTGCACACAGCGTTGTTGGAAGGCTCTGTTGAAACATGGTGCTAGGGAAGTTTGAACAGCTGCAGAGAAAAACGACAGCTCTCATGGTGTGGCGTTTATTTTTGCCTTCAAAGAAACAGCAATATATTGCAGCCTGCTAAAATGTGCGAACTGGGGAGTAGCAACACGCTCCCTTAGAGCATGCCTAGAAACTGCTAAGGCTGACATATCACAACCTGGTCATTACTGAAATACATGCTGTCAGTGTTTAAAGCTGGCATAATCGCGTCTTGAAAAATATACTGCCCTTGAGAGCATGTCACAAAATACAGTTGTATACTGCTTACTTGTGTATCTGCAAGCTGAAAGTCCCAATTTGCATTTGGGAGAGCCGGATAGTTGTTTTTTTCCTAGGAGAAGCTGTTCTTTTCTCACTGCTCATGCGTTGTGGCCTCAATTTTCCAAGCTGATTTTCCTGTTAGCATGTGGCAGGTATTTGGTCTCAGAACTGCTGCATAGGCGACTATAAGTATATGTTGTGCTGGTTCCCACGAAAGCTTTGGTTTTGCTCTTTCTTTCATTGAGAAGCAAAATAGCTGAGAGTAATTCAGCAAAGTCTGTGTTTTGCATTTTGTGTGTTGAAATGTGGCATGTGAAACAATGTTGTCAGTAGCATAATACAGCAGGTCTGGGTTTGATTTGGATGGCATTAGGAAAAAGTTTGAGCCTGGCGATCGGTCCTTTCCCCCTGCCACCCCATGGTGATGTTGGTGGCCTGGGTGGAGGTACCCGTGTCCGACAGCCGAGAGGAAGTGTTACCCTGTGCCTCCAGCCGAGTACTCCCTATTGTAATATTCCCTGTGCTCTGTTCTAGTGAATGCAACGTTATGAAACGGCCAGACAGCATGGAAATAAGCCGTTTCTGTGATCTAAACCACAGCAGGTTTATCAAGCAATGGATAATTCTCTGGGATGACTGCTACAGAGTGGACCGTGTAATCTTGAAATTTCGTATCGGGAAAGGAGCTTTAAGATTTATGTTTCCTTTCAAATCTTGAAAAACTGGCTAATTCCCATATCTTAGAGTGATAAAACTCATTGCTAATCTTGCTTGTGGCAGGTCCTAATTCACTCTTCGTTCTTGCCGTCGAAACCTTTCATTTGCTTGTCTGCGCCTAAACCCCCGTGTCTGCTCCCCACACCATTGGCGTGGGCCAGGCAGGGCTGAGATTAACCGGGATGGGGCGGGCATGGATGTTTCTTGAGGGACAGAAGGAGAACCAGTTCATGTAAGAACTTTGGAGATGATGTTTCTGGTGTCTGTCTGCCATGTCCTCGTGCGCGCAGAAGGCCACTGGCACAGAGAGAGGAGAAACATACCTTGGGAAGCTTGCTGGTAGCAGCACAGTCGCAGGCACAAGCAATATCCCGGGAGGAGCATCACAGGGAGTCAAGGCCTGAGAAGACCTTTCTCTCCGGTACATCCTCAGAAGTGAGAAATAGCTGTTCTCTCTGCAGCTTTAAGGGGTTAAGACTTCTGGGATAACCAATTTCTGCCTGAGCAGTACAATAGAATTTAATTCCTAAAACCTTTAATGGAATAATCAGATTGCTTCAGTGTTCACATAAGATTGTCTGCTGTAGAAAGAAGAAATGATTTACTATTTCAAAAGCAGTGATTTAAATGGATAATAGCCATTAGCTTGTTAGAACTAATGACTTTCTATCTCGAGGAACCTTCTTTCCAATTCGCAGTCCTTAAAAAGCCACGATAAATGGGATCAGATTATTTGACAAGCCAAACCGTTTTGATCACTGTTGTACATTTTTATTTAAACAGAATGGTGCAGGGAGTGGAAATCTGCCTTACTGTGTGGAGGGAGGTGTAGCTGCTATTGTGGCTAACGATTATTGCAGGGATTGTTTAAAGGGACACTCCAAGTGTTAAGAGCTTTCCAAGCCTGTCCTAAGCAATAGGGAACAAAAGGCATTAATTTTCAGTTATGCCAAAAATCTTCTTTACCCTTCTGACAGCGAAAGGGAAACTGCTTTGAGGATTGCAGAAGGGCTTTTGATGAAGTGTAATCAAAGGCATTTACCTGTATAGCACTCCCTGGGATCAGGTGTGAACTGGCCCTTTAGGGGTTTGAGAGAACCATGTAAAGCTGCATTTCAGCCATGGAAAAGCCTCTTTGTTTCTAGGTAAGCCCCTGGGATACAGTGAAGTGCGTTTGCCACCCTAACGGAGGTTTGGTATTAAAGGGACTGAAAACCTAGCCCGAAGATTTTTGGAAAAGCGGCAATATATAGAAACACAAATGTGTCAAGGGTGCATACAGCGAATAGCTTAAACTACTGTAACAGCAGCTTTGGTTTTTGTTCACTAAAACACTTTACTCCTTTGTCAGGTGCGACTGAGATCCCCCTGGCTGCAGTTTAAGCCCAGCAGAAGTGGCAGAGAGCTGGTCCCTTCCCGTTGATGGCTGTCCTCCCGCTCCAGAGGAGGGCGGTACCAACTGGGAGCATGGCATTTCTCAGTCAGGTCGGCAGTGTCTGTAGCAGGTATCTGTAGCAGGGCAGTCTCGAACAGGCAATTCTTTTTGGACAGCATTGCACACTCAGTTTAGTTCCTGCTAGCCTCAGGCAGGGGAGTACGGGCCACTTGGACAGTGGTGCAAGTGAATGAAATTCAAGGAAGCTGCTTTTTTTTAGGAAGAGGGTGTCTGTTAGAAGGACATCAGCTCTACGGGAATGGTGGCTGCAGTGTTTCAGAGCTCTAACGGGTGCTGAAGCCAGCAGTAGGCTCCGCTTGCTGTTTTTTGTCCTTTACCAAACTGATACGGCTTGGTTTCCTTTTTTTTTTTCCCCTTTACTGTACATACAGTCCATTGTCTGTAGGCAGCACAAAATAGAAATTCTCCTAGTCTTAATCTTGATTCAGACTTTCCATTGGATGGTTCACTATGAAGATGCTCCGAAAGGTAGGTTTGGGTTGATTCGGGGATCAATTACAGGGCTAACGATGACCCCTGGCTGATCGTGGTCATCCCTTTGTTCCCCTGGTGCTTCCAAAAATATTTTTGGAAGGAAATTAGAAAGGATCCATGGTAACAAAATCGAGCTGTATTGGCCAGCCTTTGGGCTGACTAACTGTAAACCAGGAAACTGGTTAGTGGAGTGGTGCTGTTTCTACCGTTGGAGGACGGCCCCCACTATCGGGACAGGCTTTCTAAGCTGTGGAGTTGACTTTCCTCCCCTCACCCTCTTGCTCTTTATTCTGTTGATAACTGTTCATTGCACATATTGATTCATGTATGCAGGAAGAAGGGGAGTGTTATAAAAAATACGAGTAGCTGGCAAACGTTCAGGTCTTTTAGATGTAATCATCCAGTTTGGAGTCTTCATCAGCATATCAGGGTTCCTAAATTTAAATAGAGATCTGCAGAAAAACAGTTTAACAGTCACGTGTTCTGTGGCAAAGGCTGGGCTTTGTCAAAAGAGTTTTACAAAAGATTTATGATGAGCTTTGGATTCAAAACATGAATTTGATAAGGTCAGGGAGAGATGAAGTATGGATAATGATACCATACTTCTGCAGTTAAAAGGGAAGTCTAGCCCACTTCATGTCTTTCAGATAACTGTATTAGCTCATAAATTTTCATAGAATTTATTTTTTTTCCCTGACACACAGACAGATAACTAACATAATGAATGGTAGCTTTCGCTCGCCTTCAAAAGAGCAGGAGAGTTTGAACAGCAAGTCAGCAGGGAGCTACTTGGCATCTCCCCTGGAATCTGCCGCGTGTTGGGCTGTCGGCAGGGTGGGAAGTGACCCCGCACTTGTGACGCAGTCCCAGTACCCCCTTCTTTCCCATTTAACCAGGGGTACTTCCCTATGCACGTCGAATCCTTGTACAACTTTTGGACTTCAAAGGGAGTTAACATTATTTATATATATTTTATGAGATTTCTTTTTTCAGTGAGCCACTGAGACTTCCTCATACTGGCTTTTTTCCTTATTAAATACATTTCTGTAAATGGCATTAACGCCCGTGCTTGTTTTCCTTTTTGAAATGTGAATTAAAGGTTAGAGTGTTTGCCATCTGGGTTATTTTACAGTGGCAGGATTCTGTTGCCTTTTGCAAAATCCATTTCTGGCTTGTATATTTTGCAGGTATTTTGCAAATTATCATTATTTTCTGGTCAGCAGCACAGTTACATTTGTGTAGTCAATCAAGTGTGATAGATTGGATTACGTGCTAAATACAGACCTACTGTGGCATGGTCAGCCCAGAACTAATTCCTGTACTTACCAAGCAGGTTTTTGCAATGGTGAAATAGAGGAAAATGTGTACGGTCACTTGAGTTATAACTCGCCTCGTACTATGTGTTTGGCCTAGAGGAAAAAAAGCACCAGGGAAATGTTGTGATAACAGCTTCTGGTAACGGTTGGGTGTGGTCCTTGTCTTTGCCTTTTTTCTTTTTTTGTATTGCATGTATTTTTCATATTGATTAGTTCTGAAAATGACTGAATTAGTCACTTGTCTCCCTTGCCCACACAAATGTAAATATCTGTTTGCTGTGTGTGTATGTTTTTAGGCAGTGACATTGCATCAGCTGGAAGGGAAGGGGTTCGGTGCTGCTCTTTAAGTACGACTCGGGGTAGCAGAGCACACCGTGTGAAAAAAGGACCCAAAAAGGTGTGGGTATGTGAACAGAAAACATGGATGGAAGTGGGTCGCTGAGAGCGTGCTGCTTGGTTTATTCTGAATAGTACCTGTGGGATGTGTGGCGATGTGAATGGGTTCTTGCTTAGGAAATGACTGGTATTTACGCATCTATATAGAAAGCACTATTTGGAGATTTTACTGGTTTTGCTTGTGTGAATGCTCATTGCGGGTTTCTTGTGAGTCGAAGGGGATTTTAAAGTGGAACTGGCTCCTTCGCAGGGCACACGTAGCAGTGAGGAGCATGGTAGCAAACTTGCCTTCTTACCTGTGGAGTTACGTTTAGCCTGTGCTCAAATGGGTGAAAGCTGAAAGTCCATGTATTTAAAGAACTTCTAAAATGGAGTATGTTCTGTATATATTTCTTTCCCTATTAAAAAGGGTATCCTGGTTTACTAAAAGACAGTAGCATGTGGCTGTGGCTTGCCAAGAGTCTTTTACATACTGAAGCCTGAAGCTGTCTGCGCTCAAATGCTGCGAGGCATCCGTGCCAGAAAGCGTCCGTCTGGTCCTCCGGGGTTTTCCACTGTAAGGAAGAAAATGAGGAAAGATCATTTCTTTCACACTAATGCTGCATTTGTCACGTATTGTTGCTCACAGCTCCTGTACGGAAATGATTGTGTATGCCTGATTTTGACCAGAGAAGCCAGCTTTAATTTCATCTCAGCATAACTCCAGTGAGTTGTTTGATTTTTTGAGGGAGAAAAAATGTTTGGCTCATTGCGGGCCATTTACTTGGCAGCTGTGAGGCTCTGCTTTTTTGGCAGATAATTGCAGACAAATTATAGCATGATGCTGGGATGACTGGACGGAGATTTATCTTATCTTCCCTACATCCTGTCTCTTTCTCCCACTCAGGAAGGACTTGTGAGGCTACTTTCTGATAATGTACTCTTAAATTTAATTCTCTGCCTGTCCCAGTTTGCATTGCAGACGTTCCTGTATGTTCTCTCTGGTAGGGAAGAGGTGTCTAACGTGGCTGTGTTAATGGTTTGATGTTGATAATCTGATTGGTGTGGGGTTCTATCTTCGACACTCCATCAGCGAGAGACGTTGTCCCACAGCAACTGAGTAACAGGTTGTGGGGGTTTGAGGGTGACAGGGGACTAGACTTTGGTTCTTCACTGTACTGGTTGTGGTTGGGATAGAGTTAATACCAGTCAGAATCTTGAGGATGAAAGAAGAGAAAGTTTTATGGTGTTCCTGCAGAAGACCAGGGGAGGCTTTCTGTTCTTGTTGCAGAGCTTTGCATTTCTGTTCAAAGGACGTAGCTAAAGAACTTCAAAGACCAGCCGCATCCAGGTCGATCTTGGGATGTCTTTCTGCTACAGCCTGTATGATTTCTTTAGGAGGATAGACGGAGCTAGAAATAATGCATTTCCAAACTGTCTTTACATAGTGACTCTGATTTCCAACAGGAACCTGCTGCCGTCAGTGTTTTTCATCTCCTAGAAGTGACTCTTAACAGGAAACTAGCAGGCAGCCTGTCCTCCCACAGATCAGCTTTGTCTAGCTCTCTGCTCTTCTCTTCGTTGGAAGTCTCCGTGCAGCTCTCTGTTTATCAGAAGGTTAATGGTATGTCTGTGGAGTGTCTGGGGATGAGAAGGGCTCTTCTTGGTGGTACCGCGCTAAACTTGGTCAATGCCCACCTTTTTCTCAGGCCCTTTGCAAAGTATTTTTAAACTGCGTGTTGATATTGGGGTCATCTCTCTGCCACATGTTAGTCATGAGTTCCTTTGTCACCTGTATCTAATTGCTGATCCTGGAGAGATCCAGGAGTGGGACCTCCAAAGGGAAAGGATGGTGCCACAGTCGTTCTGGGGGATCCTGCAGGTCATCTTTGTGCGGTCCAGGACCTTTGCCTGCGCTTAGACATGTCATCCCATGACCTGGGGCATGATAGCTCATGCCATGCATGAAAGAAAGTTGGATGGGGTCAGTTTGTCAGTTTGTAGTTTTTTGGTGTTATTGGGTCTATTAGTCTGTTGCTGGGCTCTTGGAACAACATTGCAGTTTATTTGAGTATCAAATTTGTGTCAGCTGATGACAATTCTAGGCGCCAGAGGTTGTCAAAAAAAGGGGAAGTGGTGAAGGTCTTCATGGTGCTGGAGAAGTCAGGCTCCAGCTTCGCTGCAGCAGAACCAAAGAGGAGCAGCAGGTCTCCCAGTGCCAGCTGTGGTGGGGAGCGTAAGAACTTGCCCACAAAGCCTTCCCCTGGTCAGCTCAGGGTTTGCTGATTTGAATAAGCGACAGTTACTGTGTATGTGTGCTGTGCCTCTGATACAGTCATCCCTGAGTTGGCCCTCAGGACAACACTGATTTTTTTGTTGTTGTTGCTGTTTTTACATTTAAAAAAAAAAAAAGCTTGGATGAATAGTAGTGGTGCTGGTTTATTTCGCTGCAGAGGGAACAGATCTCTTGCTGACCAGCTGCTGGTACAATATGTCTGCTGTGATTTTGTATCCTGCACTTTTTAGAGCTAATGCTATTTATACAACATTTTTGTTTGTTCGACTCTTAACTAGCAGTGTGTCAAGGGAAATAAAATCTTACTTTCCAGAACTAACTTTTCTCTCATTGCTCGTGTAACTTTTCCCTGATGATATTCCTATTAACTACCTGCCTAATTCTTGAACTCCTTTCAAAAACTCTCTCCATTAATGAGAAAATGTGTTATCAGAAAATCTAGTAGGTAGTATATTTGATTAGGAAAGTCTTCCCAAATTTAAAAATAGGCAAAGCTCAAAATTTAGAAGTTTTAAAATTTTTCAATCATTTCCAATTCTGAGAGCGTCAAAGTATGACTAACAGGCAGTGGTTTTAGGTTATGTTCATCAGAATTTTAGCCTGCTTAGTTTGTTTTTGCTGTATATATAAACGTCTAGACATGAAAAAGAGTTTCTGAGTTGAAACCATTTTTCTGCCGAGTTTGCTCTCAGCCAAAAGTAATTTTTTTCAAAAGCAGTTTAGATTTCAATGAATTGCCTTCCTCCCAGTTTTTAAGGGGCACCCTACTGATGGAAGAAGAAAACCAAACTCAGGACTTTTCTCTTCTGCACCCCTTTCCGTGCACTGGGGTGGGTCTTCTGGAGCAGAGTTGAGTTTTACTTCAGAGAGGACCACAGAGCAAAAGCACGGTGCCCGGGGAGTCGATTTTCCTCTCCCCGTAGGCTATAACTGAATGTCTTAAGGTTTGATTGGTTTATGTGAAGCTGTATCTCTCCATCGAGAAAATATTCTCTGGAGTGTCTGCTGACAAGTGCCAGATTTTAAATGATCTCTCACACCGTAGTTAGAGAACATTAAATAGAGGTGGAACAAAATAATCAATCAAGAAACAAGACGCTGCTTCTGGTCTAGATGGGAATCTTGTCTGCCAAGAAAACAGAAAAGTGTTTTTTAAATCAGACTCTGTCTAGATGCACAGCCTGGAAGAACAGCATCAAAACGTCGCATTTATCATCCTCTGGCTGTTGGCCATGTTGGCAGAGAGGGTTGGGAGGGACGCTCAGGCGGCCTGTTTGGGTAAAGCTTAATTGGTAATGTGATATTAGAGAGACAGCACGGGCTTCAGAATTGGAGGGTGAGATTGCGTTCGTTGGGCAGCAAGTTGGTTTTGGTGTGTGTGGGCGCTTGCAGGTTGACTGAGCCCTGCAGGACAGACAGTGGGGGAGACCTCGCTGGTTCTGGCTGCAGGTGGTCTGTGGTGGAGACACAGGCACGGCAAAATGAGTCACTGTCCCTGGTATTACAACTTCAAGTCCATTTAGATGTTCTCAGGGTGGTGAGGACTTAAAAGTTACGGTTCCAGGCACAGGGGTGTTTTTTGAATGTCGTCATGGAAAATTGTGAGTTGAGTTGCTTTGTTTCTACAATATAAGACTTTCACATTACAGCCCAGGGGTGTTTCTTTTCGGTAGCTCAATATATTGAGCCATTTAAAATTAAGAGTTGAATGAAGTATATTGCACTTTTATTAAAATGCCTTGTTAATAACGTCTTAATAGAAAACTAGGAAGTGTTTTTCAGATTTTTGCTAGAGGAGATTACCCTGAAATGAAATCTTTTTTTCTTTAAGAACCCCAAACCTCCTCCACTGAAGAACCTTACTTTATTTCAGATATCACGGTGTCTGATTTTTATACTTCAGTTGTATGTACTATTTAAGTTAACATTTGTCATGAAACAAAATGAAACATTCAGAATTTTCAAACCCAGTTAATTATAGACACATTTAAAAACATGCTTGGATATTTATCTACTAATAATTATTAGTAATCAGTCGTAATTTTAACTGTTTCATTCTAAATGAAATGCGAATCTTAATGCTGATATTTCCTGTGGAACAAGGACTTAGCTTGCTGTACTATGGCATTTTGGAAGTGGTAGAACAGTGATGGCAGTGGATTGGTCTGGTCTGTGAAACTCTCCCAGCACCCAGGTTTTTGTGAAGCCTGCTCCTTCTGTCTCCGTCACAGAGCTGCTCAAGGAGAGGAAAACTGTTTGGTGGCTTCAGGTTAAAATCTGAAGGATTAAAAACCCCTTTCTCCAACCGATTACTATTTTACTTTCCCATGCAGTACAGAGGAGGAGGAGAGTGAAGTCAGGGTAACCTTGCCAAAAGCCACCAGTTCCCAGGCTGCCTGCGTGCAGCGGTGGCAGGGGTGACCGCCTTGGCTAGCGCCAGGCTGGGAGAGGCTGCAATGCCTGGGCAGCCCGTGCTGCAAACGGGCAGGAATTTCTGGAAAAGCAGCCAGTGCTGGGAATAGGAGTGCCAGCTGCCTTCTCGTGACACGCTTCCAAAAATAGGTTTTTAATCATCCTAGTCTGATGTATATTTTGCTCAACATTTACAGGTCTGGTAAATTCTGAATATTCTGCTTTGCATATTTGCATAGCAAGGAGATGCTGAACTTCAGGTCCCAGAGAACATGGATATTTGGGAATAGTGTCTAATCCCAAGTTAATTTTATATTACCGGTCAAGCATCTGGGGGAGAATCGTCTCCCAAGATACCTTTCTTTTTCTGATTTGTTGAATGAAATGTCCAAAGTGATCAGAAATACTTTGATTTTGATAGTCCTCAAACTTCTGGGGAGAAATTACTCTTGCTCAGTGGAAACTTTTAGTAAACTTGAGATATTCTGGAAAGGATTAAAAGCATTGAATTAATTTCTGTGAAACTGCTGTGTTGGTGCTCTGGCCTTCCCCTGCCCAATGCAGACCAAAGGCAGCGCAAGGCAGAGCAGCGCTGTCAGATCAGGGGCCTTTTTCACTAGCTTCGTTAAACCTTTATCATCAGAAGATTAATTTCTCAAAAGCTTGTCCCACCTCTCTGGGTGGCTCTACATCTGTCAAAGGTATAAATCTCATACAATGAAACTGCTCAGCACGCAGCCAGCTTTTTTTATCCTTAGAGCTGTTGAAATACAGGATAATCAAAATGGGCTTAGTTCGCTATTTTAGTTAAAGCAGGTCACTGCTTGCTAATTTGAATGCTCAGAAAGGTAGATTTTATTCTGATGGAAATTAAGGTCTTGTACTGAAACAAGCAGTAGTTCTTATGAATGTGATATGGCCCAGGGTCTCCTGCTCTGATACCATAGTAATTAGAGACCCGAGTGGAACGGATGTTCATCCGTGCTGAGGATTAACAAGATGTTGGGGGGGGGGAAACAAAAAGGCTTAGATTATGTTTAGAACAAGGTAAGAGAGGATGTCAAGTAGATGGTGTTTCATGTGATTCCAGTTTTCTCATCATCAGGGCGTCATACATGTGAATAAACATATTGTAGGTCTATTTCTTACGTAGGTCCCCTTTCCTTCCTCTATAGAGCTTCATAGCAAATACCGGCAAGAGCATTGGCCAGTAGATTGGCAAGATTTTCCTCTTTCTGTAAACTTGCGTTAGTTTCTGACGTGTATATTTGTTTTACAAGTGCTCATTGAGGTGGGTTTGCTGCTCTTGTTCACTGGTACGTATAGAAAAGAGCCTACAACTGCTCTTGAGGCGTGTGAGCTGTCAGTGGCTTTCTCTGGACATTGGCTACTCGCGGGTGGCTCCCTGGGCGGCAGGAGATGTCCCTGCTTGCCATCACAGCAGTAGCTTAACCAAGGCACGGAGCTGAACCCAGGCGGTGGGCTGGACATCCGCTTTTCATTCTTCTTCACTCCAATAAGTATCTGCAGCCTTTGGTGAGGAGGAGGGGGTGGCTGGTTGCGTGTTTTGCAGAACAAGGCAGTCGTGGGTTCATCTGGTTATGCTAGAGAGTAAACTGCATTTGAGCTCTCTCCTTTTATTAACAGTGGCCCTGGGATAATTGCTTACTCTGCTGTTTTAATTAGCTCTCTTAGGGGGGAAAAATATTTCTTTCAAGATAAAAATAATGTCATGTAATAGTGGTTAGAGCTTGAGCCCTGAGAATGGTCCTTGCCATGTCTGAGTTTCCTTTTCACATCTCTTTCTCCACTGCCCTTTTCTTCAAACTCGTAATAAAATAGTTTGAGCAGTAGGATTTACCTCTAGGTTTCAGGTATATGTTCATTATAGGCCTTATTGTTATCCTCAGAACAAAGATAATCTTTTGGTCCCAAACTCTATCATTCTAAGCTTCAATTTTATTTATTTAGAAAATTGAAAGTGTAGGTTGTATTATCTCCTGCCACCTGAACAGAAGTTGCCAGTTTTGCCGCTGCTTTGCATTAGCATTTTTCAAAATACACAAACATAACTTTCAACCTAGAGCACAAGCAGTAGCATTTCAATGAACAATAATAGAAGTGAGGTAAAAACAAACAGAAAGGGTTTTTTTACCATTAAATGGTTTTTTTCCTTCTCTTTACGTAGGTTCCTAAAAATTAGCACTATGACTGATGGAGACTATGATTATCTGATCAAACTCCTGGCCCTTGGAGACTCTGGGGTTGGAAAAACAACATTCCTGTACAGATACACCGATAACAAATTTAACCCAAAATTCATCACGACAGTAGGGATAGATTTTCGGGAAAAACGAGTGGTAAGTTGTCTCATGTGAATGATACTACCCTTTTTTTTTTTTTCTTTATTTATTTCTGCTGAAAACAAATTTTATGTAAATGTGTACTGCCTCTCTTACTGCAGGGTATAGCATGTGCTGATAATGCTTTTCCTGGTTTAGTTTTTGGCTTAAGGAAGTCATAGTTAGGAACTAGATGAAGGGGAAAAATGCCATTATCCTTATCCTGATGTTGGATCATTAAGTGGTTTATTGCACAGTGGTATAAAAGGCTCTTTCCAAGAGGAGGTTTCCATAGTGCTAGTGAATGAGGTATTTATGACTAGAAATAACTCTGGTCCCCAAACTCATAGTTTAAATAGAAAAGAAGGAAACGTAGGGAAGCACAGAAGTTTCAGCTTATTCCAGATGACACAGGAAACGAGGCAAAGCACAAGAAGCGGTTCCACCAGCGGGACCACGCTGCTCCTCTGAGTTGCTGCCAGCAGCCAGGCTGGAGGCTGAGCGTACGAGCCTGTGATCAGGAGTCCTCGTAGCTTAGGATCGATGTGCTGCGTAATGCGAGGTGTGTGAGCTCGCTCTGCCATGCTTTTCTTCCTTGGTGTTAAATAGAAGATGAGAGTCTTCTGTAGTGTCAGTCAGATGCTTTTTACGGCTATGAGAGCGCAGTCGCTTTGTTTTAATTTAATGTAACTAATGTATCTGTTCATAGATCCTGACAACTGATACAGGCTAAATATAGGGGAGAAATTCAGCTTTCTAACAGGAATCCTTCTAGCTTGCTTGAACAGTAAAAACATAATAAATACAAGATATTATTAGACCCTGGGCAATTATTTTAGTCATTTCCGTAATAAAAAGAAATGTAAATACTTGCCCAGTTGGAAGACCTCTTTAAATTTGCTTCTTTTTAACTTAACATTTTAAGCTCCTATTATTTCACTAGAATACCACGAAACGATGGGCATCGCTCCCCCCTTCACCTCCATCTTACCCTGGCAACTTTTTCATGACTGCCAGTACTTGTGGCTGCTGATGGGAGTTCACTTTTGCCATGGGGGGTGCAGGCTCTGCCTGGAAGATGGGGGTTCAGGGGTCCCCCAAATAAAAGAACTGTGGATCTGGATTATGTCTTAAATTTCTCATAATCAGCACTATGCAAGTTCAGGCCAGTTAAACGTGATGCCTGGGTCGGAGCAGAGCCTGGCTCTTTCTCTGCGCTGTGGGATTGCACTGATATAATAAGAGTAAAATAATAAAAACACAGTTTTATTGCAAGGAAATGTCTGAACATGCAAATTGCCGGAATACTCTTCCCTTGGCTAGTCAGACGCTCATTAACGTGTTTTGAACACGGGTGCTGGATTCTCTCCAGAAGGTTGAACTTCTCTGCTAAAGGTTGCAGACAGATTTCTTCCGTAATTTTGCGTTACCGTACATTTTGGGGTAAGATAGTTTATAAGTGTGGAAGAAACTACATCTTACATGAAATTACCAGCTTTGAAATGTCTTGAAGGTCTAGTTAATAAATTGTCTTCAAAGAAAAGAGGTCCACAACGTTAAATAGGCGTGGTTTTCTGTCGTGTAAAAGCCATATTAAAATTGCTGAGAGTCTGCTAAACTACCTCAGATAACAAAAATGGCTCATACTTATTTTATCCCTCTTTTACTGCGACAGCTAATTTACATACTGTTTCTGTTTAATAAAGAATTGAGCCCCAGCGAAAGGTCACAGTGATTTCTTCAAGCAGTATGAGTTTGCAGTTGCAGTTAGTAAGGAAGTCATTAATGTCCAACAGAAGTTAATGAAGAAAAAATAGCTTTTTATAATAGTGGTTAATTCTGTCAGCCAGCTGTAAATTTTGTAAGAACAGCAATGAAACACAGACAGCTTGCTCAGCACAGTGCTGTGCCAAGCTTTAAAGAATTGGTATCTAATTTGAAGTGCTAAATATGACCAAATTAACTTTAAAATGCAGCTTTCATAGAAGTTTCATGTGGCTCCTGGGTTTTTAAATATTATTATAAGCAGCCTTCTGAAGTGGCTTTTAGAGGTAAGAGTCAGCTTTTATTGAAGGACTGAACTTTACTTACTGAACTCCTTATTGCTTGAAAAAAATACAACGATCTGTGACCGAGGCGATGGATTTCAGTGCGGTCTGTACTGATTTGACTCTCTTGTTAGGTATACAACAGCAGAGGGCCAAATGGATCTCCAGGAAAAGCCTTCAAAGTACATCTCCAGCTTTGGGACACAGCCGGACAGGAAAGGTAACAGATCTCGGCTCATTGCAAAGCACTTCTCAGTTTTTGCACATTTCTGGATAAACCATTAGTCCATTCAGGTGAAAAATAGCAGAAATCCTGATATTTTAGGACAAGGAAAGTATCTTCCAGAAATAAAGCTTTTTTTCTGGTGCTGCTTCGATGCAGTGATCAGAGGATCTCAGCAAATAGGACTGGAGGAACTGAAGGTGGGCAGCACGTGGCCTCATTTCTGCCATGTGTGGGTTATTGGTTCGTTGGTTAGCTTTTTTGGTTTCTTTTCTACTGTTATTTTGACTTCATAATACATTCCAAATCTCCTGTGGAAGGTACTGTATAAGCTCCCTAAGTGTCTTGTTCTTGTCTTTCACATTTTTTTCCATTAGGTTGGATGGTAAGACATGTTCTGCTGAAGCATGCAGGAATGCGCTGGCATGCGTGTGGCCATCAGACTGTGGGAAGTGGTTATTCCCCTTTATGCCGCGCTCTGTGGCCACATCTGGAGTATGGTTTCCATCCTTGGGAACGTCAGTGTGGGATACTTTTTACTGATAAATTGAATTCCCATGGAATGCCGTTAGAACAGGTCAGGAGGCAGAGATATACCCTTAAATCCTCTCCAATTTACATGTCCCGGGCTTGCTCAGACTTTTCTGTGATGAGCAAGCTTTCTGTTCCATACCGCCCCAGGCCTGTTCCAGCCTCTCTCACCACCAGCACGCAAGTGGGATGGAGAATTCTAGTTCAAGTCGTACTGGTGCTGAATAGTATGGAAGAATTGCTTCTTATCTTCCTTTTATGGTTTTGGTTGTTTGCCTTCTTTGCAGCAACATACCATGGCTGACATGTTAAGTTTGTGACTGACCAGAATCCTCTGTTGCAGAAGGATTGTTCCCCATCTTCTGTGTGCACCCTTGTTTCTTCTTCCCAAAGACTTGTCACTATTAAATTTGATTCTGTTTTTCTTTTTTGAAAGGGAAAAGGGTGCATACTGCTTTCTTAAGCTTCCCCTGGCTAGTTACGTATGCTGGTTTTCGCTCTCATAAAGTGCGCGAGGTTGCCCTCGGTACGACTACTGATATCATCTGTCAACGAGGGAAGAAAATGTGACTCACACCTATTTGCTGTGTAATAGTGACTGAAGAGCAGCGGACTGAGGCGGACTTTTTTCCCTTGCCCAGTGGGGAGGAAGGAAAGCTGTGATGAGGCAGATTTCAGGTTTTCGGAGTGAGAAGTGCAGAGACCATGTAGGAGGGGTTGCTGCTGGGTGAAAAGCAGAAGAAAGCTGGAATTTTGTGTCTGCATCTCTCTCCCTTTCTCTCAAACACCATTGGTGTATACACCTCTGCACGAGGCTAAACATTGTGAAGCTACTTTTTTTTTTTTTTTTCCCCTGAAGAGAAACCCTAAAGGTAGTGTCTGATATGTTTCTGTGGGAGTTTATTTTAAACTTTCATGGATGTGTGGTGTAAAATGCCAGTTGCTGTTTCTGGTACTGCTGGTTTAGTGCTGTTTTGTGACGTAGCGGATCCCTGCTGTATACAGAACTCCATTGCACAGTTTAGTTTTCCAGCACGCTCCGAATGTTTTAATATGATTTGGACCTTCTTCATGTTTCTGATTTGAACAGGCTTGTGACCTTTTGGTGGACAACAGAGTTATATTTCCCAGTTTGTAGTTTCATCCAGCTTATGGCTTTACAGGAAGCCTGTGAACCGTGCGTCCCTTGTGAACACACGCTTACACAGGTCCGCTTCTGGAGCGGTGTGTGGCGAGAGCCCTGCGAGGAAAGGTTACCTCTTCCTTTTAGCTGAACTTCCCAGCAGACAGTCACATCGAACAATCGAAAGCATGTAAACAGCCGCCTACTCTTCCTTTGTTTTCTTTAATATTGACTATATCGAGTCGTGCACATTCATCGACTAAGTGTGTGTAATCTCAGCGGGTGAATCCATTTCTATCACTGTGATCTGTGCTACAATAAATGCTTCGGTATCTTTTTTTTTTCTTTTCTTTTAACCAGCCCTTCTCGCTCTGACACTCTTGGTTAAATCAGGCAGAATTTGAACTAATAGATTAGTCACTGACAATGTTTATATTCTCACATATAAGCTTCCTCTGGTAAATTACTAACACACTGATTAATAATGTTGGCTGGTGTGATGCATCCTAGCTAAAAGGACAGTCAAGGATTACTTTACTTTGTTTTTACTTCCAAGGGGAATGTATGTCCACTAAATCTTGCAGTGTCTTCAGATTTCAAGGTATTTTTTAATAGAATTTTTGCACAAGCAATTCATAAAAGGTTTACTTTATATCTTTTTCCTTCACTCCGGTTTGCTAGAAAAGTGCTTACCTTAGAGATCACTTTGTATTGATAGAGCTATGTTGTCTTTTTTCTTCCACCTTCAGATTTCGAAGTCTCACCACAGCGTTTTTCAGAGATGCTATGGGCTTTTTACTAATGTTTGATCTCACCAGTCAACAGAGCTTCTTAAATGTCAGAAACTGGATGAGTAAGTAGAACCGTGGAGCTTGCGTTTATCGGTTGACTTGAAGCTTTCTTGTGTATTTTAGGCTTCCAGGTTTTATGGGTGTCATCATTTGTGAGCTGGAAAATGCTTAAAGAAAGTAGTTATGTCTAGTGCAGCCATAAGTGGGGTACTTGCAGCCTGTAATTTGAGGTGAAAGCTTCATCAAATGGGAAAAATACATACGTTCTTTTCTTTTCTTTTTTTGGCATGATAGACCGTTTTGGGCGTATTCTTGATAACATTGTTTGGTTTTGGTACAATTTGAATAAATCTCTTGCCTCTTGAAAATTCATGGCATTTGACACTTCCTTGGCCATACTTCGTATTTTGGATGATATACAGGAGCTTGGAAACTGTACTTCAGATATCACTGTTATCTTTATGGTGTGGTTTCTATTTGTAAAGCAGCATGTGATTCCTTCCTGTCTGCTTTGAGGTTTAAATTAAAATTCAGATTGGGCTTTGAGGGTTTGGTTTGAAAACGCATAGTGTTTCCTATTGTTGGTTTTCCTTCAGACAACAGCTAGAGTAAAAGTGAAAGAAAGGTTAAATTCTTAAAATTTGTTTTTAATTGAGGGTATTTAGAGTGCTGGAAGGACAGAGGCCAGTACATTTCCAGCTGGCAGTTTTCCAGCAAACAAGCTGAAGTGGGGATAACATGAGAATCCGGATTGCTTTGTGAAAACAGCTCCATCAGATCGTACCTAGCAGCGATGTTTCTTCTTCAGAGATTCCATCCTCCCACCAAACAATCCCTGTCATCACAATCCGCTGCCGCTTGCCAAAGCATTGTGTTTAGTGCACCTCACTGCCGTTAATTTTTGCTTTATATTGGTAAAATAAATACTGGAAATAATTTTCTAGTACCATTTCTACCTCCTATTTTGAAAAATTGCCCTTAGCAAGTAAATGTATGGCAAGGAAATGTGCTTGACATGAAGTGGTTAGCTGGTTAGTCTAGGATATTTTGAGGTGGGGAGCAAGAAAGGTATTTTGAATTATTTTGTTGGCGATCTTGGTCTCTAAAGCGCTTCCAGCCTTCTCTTAACTCCTGTTTGTTTTTGCTTCTAGGTCAGCTGCAAGCCAACGCATATTGTGAGAATCCAGATATAGTCTTAATTGGTAACAAAGCTGATTTATCAGACCAAAGGGAGGTAAACGAAAGGCAAGCAAAAGATTTGGCAGACAAATATGGGTAAGCAAATTATGACGGAAGCTAAATTAAGTCTACATTGGTACATGTAGCTGATGACTGGTTAGAGATACTTGCAAGTATACTTATAAACTTCAAGGTTTGTAGTACTACTTGATATCCAATGTGATATCCAACTTGTCACGCTTACAGACTGACCTGTTTGAATAGGAAATAGATAGAATGAACCACACTGTTGCTGTAGTTTGGCCAAAATATTACAACATGAAAATTAAGGCTGAAATGGGACGTTCTTACTAGGAAAATAGCTTCTCGGGATGTTAGCTTGTCCTGAGAGTTCAGGACAGGGTATACCAGAGGCAGATAACACTCAGACCTAACAATATTTATAATTTGCTTTTCTAGTTAGCTTGGAAATGGAGACACCTGTGGATTTTGATCAGGTTCTAGGTTTGCAGTAGAACTGAATTTGTTCTGGTTTTTTTTTTTTTGTTCTGTTCTTTTTAATAAAGCTATTAATGGTCATTTTCTTGTTCTAGTAAGCCTGCCTTCTACACTTCTTTGCACTAATAATATCTGCAGGCTGTCGTGAAACTGGATAAATCGGCTGTGTAATCTCTTTAGCAAATAGTGCTGTGCCCTTACATGGGCAAAAAGAATGTCTACTCTTTTCTGTAGTTGCCCTCACTAGACAGTGAGGGATGTTCAAAGAGAATTGGGCTAGCAGCAGCAGATGGCCTGAGAGACTGTGAGGAGTGATAAGAAAATCAGACTTAAAAATATTAAAAGAATATTAAAGAGCTGTGTGCAGGCAGGTAAGGAGGACAGCAACACTGAGAAGGTAGTTCATGCCAGATTTCATATGATGGAAGTGATAACCTCTTCTGAAAAAGATTATTTGGAAGGCAATATTCTGGATTCAAAGGGGATTTCGGAATGAAAAGATCTAAGTTGTGCTTGTAAGTAGACAGGAAGGGAGGGAGATGTGCTTACAGGGACTGCTGAATAGCAATAGTTGTAACTATCTGCCTAAAAAAAAGGTATCTGGTATGTTCTGTGGTCCCTGAAATTTTCTGTAATGTAGATATAGGTTTCTCTTTAAAATAGACTTTCTGAAAGACTTTTTCAGCCAAGGTTTCTCCTGATGTTATTGCAATTTGAAGTCAAAATGCCAGGACACACTTTTTAAATTAATGTGGCGGTTTTGAGCTGGTGTCGTCATGCTGGTTTATGCTCGAAACAGGAGTTTGGGTTCTGCCCAGCAGGAAAATAGAGTCCTGACAAACCAGAATTCTGTCCTGTTCATTTCACTGCATTAAGCCCAGCATCGATAGCATCACTGAGAGTGTTACAAAGAATTGAGTCTCAGTTGTCTTTAAAAGCCTCTCCAGCAAACCTTTTCCTTTTCACTGTAGCATACCGTACTTCGAAACAAGTGCTGCTACTGGCCAGAACGTGGAGAAGGCTGTGGACACACTTCTGGACTTGATAATGAAGCGTATGGAGCAGTGCGTGGACAAGACACAGGTCTCCGACACAGCCAATGGAGGAAGCTCGGGAAAGCTAGATTCAGCAAAACCGGAGGAGAAAAAGTGTGCCTGCTAAACGTCACCTCTAAACTGTGAGAACCAAGGAAAATATTTCATCAGAATATGGCTGACCTACCACCAAATTCAAACCGGCTCTTTTGAGCCGCGCACAGAAGCAAAGTTACATTGTTTTATTGGGATTGTGCATTTTTCTCCAAAGAACTGGTTTAAAACTAGAAGCTGTGTTTCAGTGAGCTCTTGTGCTGAAATGATTCTTCCTGATACAGTGCCATCATCATGGAAAACTCTCCCACCTCTTCTTCCCCACTCCTTTTTCCCCCGGCCCGTCATCTTTATTTTTCATGGGATCAGAATACTGAATAGAGGGAAGTAGCTTTATTTTTTTAAAAAAGGAGGGAAAGAACCTATTGTCTGCATACACTGGATATTGAAATTGAAACGGAGGTGGGTGGTTTTCTAGGTCTGTGCCATTTTTCCACAGAATCCTGTTTCTTTATAATAATCTGCATCAGGGACCACGTGTTTTCTAAGGCACAGATACAAAAGATTTTATGTGGCCTATTAAGAAAAACCTTTGTCGCTTGCACAGAGTCAGAAATGCTGTGAATCCGTCTTGACTGAATCACTGACACGGTGGTTGGGGGGGGTGGGTTGTGTGTGTGTGGTTTGGGTTTGGGGGCAGGAAGTAGGGCATTTAATTTAAAGAAAAAAAAAAATTATCAGGGAATTGTGCAGCATTGCTTTTGTTGCAAATAATCCAAGCAGGGATTGGAGCGTTATGGGAAAAAGTATGGAGAGGGATTGTGACGCTGCAGGGACAGTTTATAAAGAAAAGAGTATAATGTATGGGAATAGAGATAAACTATATTTTATGAAATAACTTCTTACCATTAGCAAAAAATACTACTCCCCCCCTCAACTGTCTTTTTTTCTTCTTTTTCTCTGGGTAACTGCATATGGCAGGTAGGACATAGGGAAGAACTTGCGGCTGTTTGCGATGCCTGGAAGGGAACTGTAAACTCTGTCGTGCCAAAAGAGTGCCTGAGTTAACGCTATGCCTTTGTTGGGTCCTCTGTACCCTTAGGTTTTCAACAGAGGACAGATTTCTCGGTCACATGGAAAAAATGTGATGTGGGGACTTGGAATGACGGGAGTCCAGAATATGTGACGGACTTGGGAGAAGTGTGTTGCAGAAGCTTGCAGGTGTCAGCGCAGAGGGTAGGAGTTGTTCTCTTGGTGTGCTGCAGCGGAAGGGTGCAACGCAAAAGCTTTCTTCTACAGATGAAAGCAAGTTCTAGTGAAAAAACAAGTTGCTTATCACAAACAAAGACAAATACAGGAAAAAAATAAAGAAAAATACTATATTTATAAGTATAGATCATTTTCTAAACCAAGTTACAGCATATTTATTAGTTTACCCTGTCCTTTTTTGTAGAATAACCGTTCTGTTTTTATACAGGTGATAGTTAAAGGTCTATTTGTGTTTATTGTGCTTTAAGCTACTTTAAAATCACTGGGAGGGTGCAGANATTTATTTAAATATTTACAGCTTCGATTGAAAATTGCAAACTTTGTGAATAGCAAGCTCGTAAAGTGTTTCAGTGCTTCCCAGAAATGGAGAATTTACCAGATTCACTGCTGAAAAAATTAACAGGTTTTTCTGCCCGGCTCCGAAAACAATGTTTACTTGATGATTTGGCATGTTAACAGGGCAGATGGTAACATCCGTAGGAGCAGACCCATTGGGTGAGTAACCAAACAGCTGCGATTCCATGCCAGAAATCTAACTTGCAGGCTGTAAAGTTTATATAAGGGATAGACTATACCTAAAGGCTATGTATAGTCTAGCTATAGATAGTCTATACTATACAACCAGATGTAATGCAGGTCCTTTTGTAGGCTACAAACAGCCCTAATGTCTCAAGAAGCGGAAAAGCTGTTGTGGTAGTCAACTGGTGATTTCCTGGGCAGAAGGTGTAAGTAGGCTGATACTCAGATAGGTTTCCTCAGTTACCTGTGATACATAGACTGGAAATTCAGGGTTTTCTTCGAAGTTGTGTGGCTTTTTAATACGTAGCGTGAAACGCACACATAATTTAAAAAAAGCCACAACTGTAATATGTCTTGAATTCCTGACAATGATGATCTGAGGAGCTCCCTGACTCGCTTTCAAAGGAAATCTCTCATTTTGTGGCATCAGATTTTTGTCTGTTGAATGGGAGTGAAAGAAGTCGCTAAGAAAGGTAAATTACCAACAGTCAACCAAAGCGTGTTTCCCAGAGCAGCGAGTTATCGCTTGTCTAAAAGCTGTTACAAAGCTGCAAGTGACTTCAGTCGCAGACAGATGATTCATGTAAAGGTGTGTAAAATCCCAAACCCTGGCAGTGTTTCAGAGCACCTTGATGAAGCTCAGTTGCTTTGATTTATCTCCATTCCAAGGATACAGTTTCTGACACTCTCCAGCGCCGATGGAGTGAGGCCATGGCCAACCGCCACAGCCCAGTGCTGCTCAAGGGGTCTGTTTAGGAATGAAAGGGAAATGACTGTAGCAAAAGTTCCATTGCTTGGTTTGTATTTATATACTTACTAGTACAAGGAACTGATGATTTTGATGTGTTTTCTAAAAAAATAATCTGTGAATGCATGTGAAACTATTATCCCAAAAGGATTTTGCCATCAAAACTTTGTTTGGAGGAAAGGAAGAGAAGTTGAAACGTCCTTTCCTGTAGTAGCTCTCAGTTATTAAATTCAGAAGAAAGGAACACGATAAGTGATTCTAAATGGCTACTAACAGCTTTGTTGTTTATCAGGTTAACTCTCTGCAAAAAAAATAGATAATGAACTCTTACTAAAAATTTGCCTTCTGTCCCCTCTCCATCATAGTTTGACTCTTACTCCCTTTTTTCTTCAGAACTATTCCGTTTTAGGTTTCACATGCCCACCAGCAGATTCGCATTCTTCTGTGTCCACTTGGTGACATCCGTTTGTCTTCCTGCAGCGTCACGGCTCTTGCAAACCCCCGGTGAGCAACTGCAGCCCGGCACAGATGACTCAGGGCCACTCCTTGCTGCTGTGGTAGGAACTGAAAGCGATAGCACTGTTAAGATTCGCAAGTTCTATGTAATATCCAGGAAATGATGGTAACTGCAGCAAAGAAAGAGCACTACAAGGGGGCTGCTCCCAGTCTTACAGAGCCATGCCTGTACGGAAAGGAACTTTTCTATCCCACGTGCTGGAAGAACCTCTCATGGTTTTATCCAGTACCCACTTTCTGGTTTGAAGGGCTTTCCTCCACTTCTGCTCTAGCTCTGTAATGGATTTTTCAGTGTGGCACAGCCAAGTTGTCCACAGGGTGGGTAGTGCCGTCCCGCGTACAGGCTGCTGTGACACCAGTGAGGCACAGCATCGTGGCACAGCACTCTGCTAGTTCCAGCTCTTCTGACTGCACTGTGAGCTCCTGAATGTATCCCTCACTGGAGCCACGTATCCTACCGTTCTCATCCTTTTCACGCTCCTCTTGCTCGAAACGTTTCACTTTGACGCATTCAGTCCTATAAATTCTTCCAGGACACAACCCTGGGAAATGAATTTTCTTCCGCTCAGCGCCTCTGGTAGGATATAGCCTTATCCCATCCCACTAGAACTTCAGTCCAGATTCTGCTGTTGCAAAATTTGGTTATACATATTTGAATTGGACGTTAAGCATTTGCTTTTGAGCACAGAGACAGCTTGTTTGCCTGCCTGCTAGATATCCCGCATCAGGGCTGGAGAGGGAGAAAAGGTTCTATGATACTTTATCCAGGCTGATACTAAAAATTAAATATCAGTGCAGGTATTCTAACCCTGTGGGCTTTTGTCTTGAATTTCGGTCCAGGCACTGGTTTCTTTTTTTATGTCCTTTTAGAAATACCTTATTTCAGTTTTCCAGTGTCCCTCCAGTAAAGTGCTCTTGCTGACGACTTTATTGGGCAATGTGTGTGGTAATTTCGGAACTGAACAGTGCTGTGCACTGACAAAGGTGACGGTAATGCCCGTCCTTCAGAGATGCAACTTGCAGGATCTTACACTGAGAATAATTAATTTTGGTTTCCTTTTCTCTCTGCATAGTTCTGCCTTCCTCATCTCCAGCAGCCGTCTCGGGCTGTGACACTTACCCAGGCAGTTCAAGTTACCCAACTTCTTGTTGAATCTGTTCCCTTAATCTTGGCGTGTCCCAGTTAACTCATGTATACAGCGTAATGGCGTTACACCTCTTGGCTCATCCTTAGAGCTCACCATAGTCCGTTCTTCTTCCTGATCTACAGGTATTTCTGCCCTCCCGGTTTTAAGCATGAATGTAAAAATGGGGCATCAAAAGATGTTAATACACTGTGCTGGAGTGGCGCTGGAGTGCTGGCCTGTGGCTGTGGGGTGTAGCGACCCCCCAGTCGCAGCTCCTTCCGTTCGCCTGCAGCCTTTGGGTAGGTCTGTCTTGGTGGAGGAAATGTGTCCTTTATCCATTGCTAAATATTTGCATTGCCAAAAGTCCAGTGCCAAAGTCTGGTATTGCTGCTCTGTTTATGAACTGCCAAATTTTGTGAATTTGGAGCCTGTGGGTCATACCCGGAGGAGTGAGGAATCTCACGATCAGCAGGGAATGTCTTGAAGCTGATGTTGCTGCTCTTATTCTGGCATTCGAGCATCCTCTGCTGACCCTGCCCTCACCTTCTGCGGCCCCTCGCCTTGGAGTAGCAAAGCCAAGACCTTTTTTAGGAAGGCAAGAAAGGAAATGTGTTGTTGTCAGATGGGATTTTTTTTTTTTTTGATGCATGCATTGAAATTGGATTTACACTGCCTGCGTTTAAATTATGCTACTGTGGTGCCTCGGCCAGCCCTGCCGCCAGGTGGGCAATGGGAGATGCTGGGCAGGGCCAGGGCAGGGTCCTGTGCCGCTTTACATCCTTTGGAATAAAACAGGAGGCAGGCAGAGGGGTGGGAATAGCTCAGGCTGGCTGGAAATTGCAGGACAGAAGTGGTGCTAAAGGCAACACGCTTTAGATAAGAGAAATGCCCTTAAATGTAGTGTTTACCAGAGAGCCCAGTTTGAGAAGTTACTTAAGCTTGTAAGTGCTTGGCTGAATTGGGTCTGGAGTGTCTCTGCAAAGTAAGGAGCTATTGTCAGGGCAAAACAACTAGAGCTAAAATGGTGTAAAATGGAAAAAAAAAACCTGCACAGAAGTACCAACTCTGTGAACACACAGGTGTGAATGAGCTTGTTTTTATTATTTTATTTTAAATATTGTCCAGCCATGAAGAAAATCATTCCATCAACTGAAGAAGGCTAGGAGAGTATTCACGACTGTTCGTTGGTGCGTGGTTTTTAGATGTTTAAGCAGATGCTCCCCAGGAGTCCTTAGAGGGTCTGTTGCTCCATGTAGCAATACCCATCCAGAGCCACGAGAGCGTTAAGAAATGGCTGGGGGCCAGGAGATAGCGTGCGGCACACCACGTATTTTAGTCTTCACAATCATTTAAGCTTCTGCTTTCATTTTATGAAATATTTTTATCTGTGATCAGCTAGTACCATGTGGGTTTTTTTCCTCATTCTGATGACTCACTTCCAAATACAAGTGTTTGGCAGGAGCCAGCTCTGCCCTGGCAGGTACCAAACTGCAGTTACTCTGAAGTAACTCTTGTCTTTTCTATAGCCTTTGCCTTCTGGGGCTTTTTACAGATGTTTGCAAGAGGAAAGGTATTTGCTTCTCTAAAAAACAAGGAAAAAAAGGGGGTTTGGGTGCCTGAAATGTGCTTTTTTTTTTTTTTTTTTAAGAAGAGGAAACATAAGGCAAAGCCAGGCAATTTGCTGACTGCTCGCATGGCTGAGACTGGCAGTGGGTATGATGTAGCAAAAGACATTTGAGAGCAGCTGCCATTTCCTTGCTGTCTTGGTAACTTTCTAAAAACCGATTGCCTTAACTGTTTTCTGAAGGCTCCATCTTTAACGTGCTGAATGTGTGAAGGGTTGTCATACATACGTTTACATTTTAGAGGACCGGATCATGTAAGAATGTTCATTAAAAGGTGTATAAGATGTGATTTTGATACGTGCTCCATAGTGACTCTTTGGGATTGTTTCAAGGTAAGAAGTTTTATCTCCTAGAACTATTATTTCAATCCCATGGATGTAACAAAAGTTTTCAGCCTAAACTTTAAAAAAAAAAAAAATGAAAATAATCTGGAGCTGTTATTTTAAAATTTGTATTCTTGACGCTATAACTGAAGAAAAGTGGCAAGTGTAAAAATAACCTCAAGTGACTGCTATTTTTATACAGGTGTGAACACTGTAGGAGTTTCAGACCATTTTTTGATCTTTCTTACAAAGAAGAGGAAAAAAAAAGTGGTGTAACTGATGTCAGGCTGTTAAAATGAATAGTTTTTTCCCTGACTGCTGGGAGACCTGGCTTGAGGCATCTTTAAAGAGAAAGCCAAATTTTCACAGCTTCTTTCCTCTCTTAATTCTTATACTTTAAACATAAATTCCCACCCATATAGGATAAGGTTTGTGGTGTGTGGGTTGTTTTGTTTGTTGTTTTTTTTTTTCTAGAGGATGCTGTTGACTTGGAACTATTCTTTTTGATGCTGGGCAGATCTGTTTCTAATTTATTATTATTATTATTTCTATCCGAACTAGTTAAAGGCAACAGAGGAAACGATTCTTTGCTATGTGCTTTTGTTCCATATGGTTACCTAGTTATAACTTTAGAAAATAGACCCTAAAGTTGTCCATCCTCATCGTGCAATAGGGCTTAATGGACAAACTGTATATTAGAAGAAGCCTGTTGTATCTTATTCAACTTACTTACGGAAGTTAAATGGTTCTTTGGTTTTGTTAAGGTATCTTTCACCTTCAGGATAAACACTAAGCGCCCTGTATCAATTACCTTTTAAGTGTTTCCTTCTGTTACGCTACTGTAAGCATGTTTTTTGTTTGTCTTCAACAGATCTGTGCTATGCCTAGTGCTATGAGTGTGATTGAAACTATCTTGAACACAAATAGTCTTTTTTTAATTATAGACGCCCCTTGATTGGACCGTGGCGCTTGCTTCCCGATGTTACTGTCACTCTGTTGTACCAAAGTACCCGTGGCTTCAAAACATACTGTCAACTGATTCACTGGTGTCTGGGTTTGTGTAAAACAGCTGAGGAATGTATCCTGTGATTCGGTTTCTGCACTGTTATTTTCAGAATAAAAGTACATTTTTAAAGCCGATGTCTCAGCTGCTTGGCGGGGGAAGCAGAGGCTTCACCTTACGAGGCAAAGCCGAGTTCCGCAGCATTAGCCATCTGGCAGCTCAGGAGAACTAGTGGAGGAGAAGGGAAAGAGGAACAGGGCATTTCAGGCTGGCCGAGGGTTGCCTGGGGGGGCGTTTGCAAACCTCGCCGTGGGTCAGCACCCAGCCTGCCCCACAGCAGCCTTGGCACCCTGACTTCAAACTGAGCCAGTTTCCCCTGAGAGAGGGCTGGGAAAGGACTGACCACCAGCTCCTCGAGAGGGAAATGGTACAGTTTACAAAACTCACCCTCTTAAATGGTAAGTACAACCCGGCAGGCTTTGTCTTTTCACCTGCTGAAACGCACACAACCTGCCTCACCCCGCTATTAAGCAGGTGCCAAGCTTTTATTTGCACCTTAACCGAGCTAATCCCGGAGTAACACCGTGTGTGAATAATTTATCTAAAGGTAGATAAGAAAAGGAACAAACTGAAACTTAGTACCTTTAAGCCTTATTTAAGTATCAACACTTTATTTTTTCCAAATGCAGCTCTGCCTGCATGTCAGGGATTAGAAGACTGACCAGGGATACGACCAGGTTCCTTCTGTCCCACAGTGCGGAGGTGAACGTACGTGTGCAAAGCTGCTGTGACTCCCCTGGGGACACCATTGAGCTCCTGAGGCGTGCCACATCTCTCAAACTGGGAGACTGCTGACCACCACAGCACCTCTCGCAAGGTACGGGGGAGAAAAAACAGCCCTCCCCCCTGCAAAAGGGATTTCAGCCAGAGGGAAGGCTCAAGGAGGAACTTCACACGCCCGCTGACGTGGGCAGAAAACTTAATATTTGCCATGGGAATTTTTTCAGGAAAGCAAGAGCCGGGTTAACCCAGAAAGGGAACTGCTCGCTCCTTGCCTGAGGACAATGTGACATTACAGTGCTGCTACGCCTAAAACACGCTGTGCCCGCGGGGTGGAAGGCCTGAAAGGGCAGGACCACCGCTTCACCTCCCTCCTGCGCTCCACCCCCACGTGGGGAAGCGGCAACTGTAACGGTGTCCCAGGTAGTCAAAGGTTTATTTTATAATCTTACCTAAATGAGAGTCACATTAAGCTGAGTCTCTGCTGCGGTCCCTTTGTGCAAGCAGGTGCTTGCCGCTGGCTCTGCCAGACCTGCCCTGGTGCAGGCAATCTGGCCACGCAACATCCCCCAGGCATGGCTGGGGCTGCCTCTGCCATCTGGGCCTAGCTCACCGCTTTTCTCATCAGCTCTCGCGTTCTTTCCAGCTTTATTCGTTCAAGCGCAGCTCTGCAGCACGTGTCGTAGAGAGGCAGCATGTGCTGAAGGTGCTTCGCAGTAACAAAGAGACCGTAGGAGTTAACGGGTTGCAACAGACAGAAAAAGTCCTTCTGACAAAGGTAGGAGACAAATATCCAGTCGTTCCTTTAGCTCTCTTGCTTCCTCAGCCTGCTGAGCATCAGGTAAGGGGATGCTCCAAAAGCTCCAGAGTCTTGCGGGGCACTGCAGAGTGAAGAACGAGAAGGTAGAGATCACTCAGACGCCCTCACCTGCCTGAGTCAGGCTTAAACCCACCACAACCGTATATGAAGTAAGTCAGAGCTTTATAACTGTGGCCCTGGATATGGAGGAGCTGAGAGCAGAAACTGGTATCCAGATCTACTCCAGCAAAGGACTGTATCCCCCAGGATAAGCTCCCAGTTCATCCTGAACGGATGTCCAGGCTTGGTTGATGCGCTGAGCACGCCCCCTCTGAGTTGGATGGCTGCCTCGGAGTCAGGACTTGGGCTACCACCATCACCCCACCAGCTACTAAGTTTGAAGCAGAGCTTGTGTTTTTCCTCCCCTTTTCACTGCAGGATGAAGTTTGGTTCCTCCCAGCAAGGCCTGACTCCGCTCACTCAAATCCCTGTGGGGACACCAGAGGTGGCCTGCAAGAGCCACGGGCTCAGCCGTCCCTGTGCCACACGGAACCTCTGAAGGTACTCACTCTGTCCAGACGGCTTTGGAAACTTTAGCCTTGGGCTGGCCAGACCAGAACTCCACTCTGTCTTTCAGTTCTTTATTCTGCAAGGAAAAATATAAAGTAAACCCCTTGCAGCGTAACGTAGCAGACAGGGGACAAGCCTAGATGCTAGCTAGGACCTGGCCTTCCTCCAGAAAGGTTTTTTGGGTGGCTGGAGGGATTGTTTGTGGGGTTTAGGGTTGGTTTGTTTTTTTTTTTTTTAACACCACCCACAAGCCCAGCGGTGTGAAGGGCCCGCCGACTGTAGAGAACTACTTTTGCTCTCTCCCTTCAATGTATCTTTTTACTTTTGGACTTTACCTGTGCTTCCAGTGTAGTCAGCTTCTCTGTCAGGTTTTCAATTTTTTTATCTTGGCTTCTGAGTTCATTATTCAGTTCCTCTGCCTGAGAGTCAGGAAATAAAGTTTGTAAGAGATGATAGACCTTAATACATCAAAAACACCTCTGTGTTTAACAAAACCACAGAGTTAAACATCTCATTGTACCAGGGGAATTGCAGACCATTCAAGTCCCTATTCTTTTACCATAGAAGAACTCAAATTAATTGATTAACTGATTTATAAAACAATTTCTCAGCATACAGTGTCATGTTTTCCTTAGCAGAACAAGTCCACTCTTGTTGACATATGCACAGAAACCTGATTACGAAAGCTAATTCGTGCGGGACCTTGCCTTATCTGCTGGGGAAAAGACGGGCGCTCTGCGAGGCGAGGGGAGTACAGCAGGAGCTCAGACACACAAAAAGAGCTGACGTTATATTGTCACTTTGGGAAGCAGGCTGATGGCTTTAAATGTTGTTGCAGCCTTTCGAGGTTGTCAGCCTGATGGCTTTGCTTGTGGGAGCAGCTTCACGTGAAACCAGCTGCAGGGTGGGTTTCAGCTTCTCTGGGCAACCTGGGCCAGCAAACAATTTCTTCCCAATATCTCATCTAAATCTCCCCTCTTGCCATTTAAAACCCTTCCCCCTCGTCCCATGGCTCCCCTCCCTGATCGAGAGTCCCTCCCCAGCTTTCCTGGAGCCCCTTTAGGGACTGGAAGGTCTCCCCGGAGCCTTCTCTTCTCCAGGCTGAACCCCCCCAACTCTCTCAGCCTGTCCTCCCAGCAGAGGGGCTCCAGCCCTCCCAGCATCTCCGGGGCCTCCTCTGGCCCCGCTCCAACAGCTCCGTGTCCTTCCTGTGCTGAGGCCTCCAAAGCTGGACACAGTAGTCCAGGTGGGGTCTCCCCAGAGCGGAGCAGAGGGGCAGAATCCCTCCCCTCGCCCTCCTCCCCACGCTGCTGGGGATGCAGCCCAGGCTGCGGGGGCTTTCTGGGCTGCGAGCACACCTTGCCAGCTCGTGTTGAGCTTCTTGTCAACCAACACCCCCAATGCTGAAATGCATACGGATGTCTGAATGCAGGGGACACAAAACCAGGCACCGTGTGGTGAGCAAGCTGCTCCTCCCCAGCACACACCCTTAAGACAAGCCCAGCATCTCCCAGTTCTTTTCCCGGCCGCACCAGCCTGACCTCTTGTATGACGCCGCGCAGGCTGTGGTGCTGCGCCTGGATCACACGCTGCAGGTGGCTGATCTGCTCCTGGAGGGTGGAAATCTGCCTCTGGAGGTCCAGGCATCTGCGGGCAAGAGCAGAGCACCCCCGGTTCAATCCCTAGGGATCGCTGACCCATCGCTTTGCCATCCCACCTCAGGGTCAGCTCAAGAGCTTGAATATTTCTGTTCCCATTCCTAGCAAGGGTGTTCCTAAGGATACGTGGCTGTCGTTCATGCAGAACTATACATATAAAGGCTTCTTTATTGAGCAGAACAAATAAAACCATAGTTTGAGACATATTTTGCCTAGCTGGACCACCCTTACTAGCAGTTGGTAAGTAAATTCATAAATAATGAAGGCTGTTGCCTTACCTACTGCATGCACAACGTCACCAAAGCACCACGTGAGAATCAGGAAAGGGAAGCAATTTGTGAATATGAGGGGGAAGGAAAAGTACTAGGAATTTGAGCAGAATCCACATCTAAGAGCTGTAGGACATCAACATCTATCTTGGCTTCCTCGAGCAATCACAGTACATCAGGTTTTGAACCAGTTGCTTTCATCATGAATGATTTTACTCCCAGAAGGAACTTGAGCTAGTGATTGTCTGGTATTCTATGTGAAATGATCCCCCAGAAAGAAATAAAAAACGCTTTATCACATGCATTTAATCACCGTTTGCCGTCTTCCTTCCTTGACATCATCTGTTGAAGCATCTTTTCAAATGACATCTTCTTCTCTATCAGAGTTTTCTTTTCCTAAGGAAACAAAGTTATATAAAAGTTGTATTACAATTCCTACCATTTGCTGAGCAAGAGATGTTTGGCTGTACATTCAGTAATTCCACTTAATATCTGAAAACAGACAAAATTCAGCAATAACCACCCACGTTAACATCAGCTGAAGATACAAACCAGTCTGACCTCTCAGAATCAAATCCCAAAGAGGTGACAGGTACTGATTTACCGTGAGAAAAGTCCAAACTCTGTTAAAATAGCACTACTTTAATTAATTAGCAAAGATTCGTGGGTCTTGTGGGACTCCATGCCCAGCGGCCAGGGGATACCGCATTACTGCTACGTCCACCTCTCAAAACCTTGTCCACAGAGGGAAAAATCTGAACAAAACTGATGACAAAACTCTTAGTATCAGAGAGATTACCTGCATGTGATGGGGATGGAAATAAGAGTCATTGACCCCATCTTTACAGTAATCCCAGGACAGGAAAAACTTAGATTTAAGGTGGCACTTCTAGAGGAGTAATACCCACCCCTACCAAGCGCGTGCATGAGAAAATACCATGCATGGACCCACTGCGTCTTCCAACTCAACTAAAGCCACCGAAGAAAATTCACAATAAAAAGGAGAAGAAATTTTCTGCAAGTTTCTGTGCAGGCAGTTGTCAGATTGCTGCAGCAGTCATTTGCCTGCCCAGGATTTCGGATGCTTACAGTAGCGTTTTTCTGAGCGTTAAGGAGCAGTGTTTCGTGCTAGGATGGCTACATTTCATTTCAAAGTACACTGACAAGGGAAGGTGAAAGAGCAACTCTTCAGGAGTAGACATCATTAATAGCTACAAATTAAGACCTCTCCGTGATGCTCTAGAGGTTTTAAGAAGCTCTGAAATAAGTGAGAGAGCTCAAATTGCGTGTTTTATTTCTAGTTAGGGCTAAAGGTTCTCAATTTGGGCCTTTTGAGCCCCAATTCCAACAGCTAGCCTGTGCCAAACCCTGAAAGCAATTAACTCCTCTTCCCAAGGGTCGGCATTCCCAGGGCGGGTTCCCCGCCTGTGCCGACTCCCGGTGCCAGGAGGGACAGACACGAGGAGCGGGCGGACATACCTCCTCCATCCTTTGCACGCGCTTCTCCATCTCCTCGATGCGGGTGCATTTTTCCCTGATGCCTTTGGCAAGGCGGTTGGCATCTTCCAAGCTTTGCTGGAGCTTCTCTTCTTGTTGGAGATTGTAGGCCTGGGACCAAGAAGGGCATTAACGCGGGCAGGCTGGGAGACGGTGAACGCAACGGACGGACAGAGATGAGGCTCGAGGAATTTCGAGCCAACTCTACCAATCCCATTCCAAGAATTGGGAATAAAGCCAAAAAATTTTGCATTTTCTTAGTTAACTTCCCCACTGCGCTAGCAGAAGAGACTCAGTAGCTCCTAGGTTGAGTTTGCCGCACGGAGAGACAAAGCCCAGGTAAATATTTTGATACAGAACAGGATGTTCATGCTTATGCATGGGGGAGGTTTGTACCTGTATTTGCTGCTTCTCATTCTCCTGGCTTTTTTTCAGTTCTCCTGAGCGAGTCTGGTAATTCTTGTAGAGTTTCTGGGAGGCGGATCTGAGAGCCTGGGTACCTGCTTCTCTCGTGGCTTCCAGCTAGAAAGAGTAATCGTCCAGCACATATACATTGTGCTTTGAAAAAAAAAGCGAAGTTCTAACCTCATGCTGAAAAATCAGCCATCTCTACAAGATCAAATTTCAGTATTTACCCTTAATAAAAAAAAGAAGGAATCCTAAACTCCTGTGGGCGATATCTGACAGGTATTTTAGCTTCCCAATAAAGGCGCATTTACTCAGTATCGAGACACCCCACCAGGACAAACAAAGGCTGATGGTTTAAAAGAAGAGATGCACTTCCAGCTGCTTGGAAATCCATCTGTTGTCAGCTACCAACAGAGCTGACCCTGCTGTCTCACTAGCCCCAAATGGGATGTGTCCCCAAAAGCAGATTTTTGACATCAATTTTGTTGCCCGCTGGAACGCAAGAGTTGGCAGCAGCTGGGAGAGGGAAGCAGAATCTGCCCCTTTCCCAAAGGAAAGGCTCTGGCAGGGGATCACTGAGCAGGCACTGGGCTGCACCAACTCTAACTGGGCTGCAAGGCACACGGATTCAGCTGAAACTTTAAGAAAACCAAAAAACAAAAAACCACCCAAACACACCTTGATCTTCAGCACTTGGTTCTCCCTGCTCACCAGCAGCAGCTGCTCTTCCGTCTCCTTCATCGTCCTCGCAATGGGACTGCAGCTCCAGCCGCTGCTCTTGGGCTCCGCTCTATTGCCCGAGACTTGAGGAGGCTGCTAAAGGAAATGCAGGTGGAAATTATTTTTAAAATAATAGAAAAACAGCTTGAGTAATCAAACTGACTCTAAAAGACCTGGCTTCTTATAAAGACCCCTCTCCGGTTCGCATGGGGCAGCTCCTCAGGGAAAGGGGTCGGAGCTGCTCCGGGGCAGCAGCCAGCACAATTCTTCCACCTCCATGAATAACCTGGAATTAAAATGTTCTGCTTGTTCAGCTCGCTGGGGCTTTACATCGGAAATCATTTGCATGGCGATTCCGATTAATAACCCTCTTCCACTCTCTACAGTGTCATTCCACAAATTAATCAGCTTTTACAATGTCGCAGCATGTTGCATTGTTGGCGAGGCCGCAGAAACGCGCATGAGTAAACGTTGTCCAACGCTTCCCGTTAAAAGAATTACTTCTCGCTCTAGCATATTTTAATTGTTTGGACACATTTCCAAATCTTTTTGCTTCCTAGGGGCTGCCTCTTTGCTCAAAACCACTTGTTTAAAGGGGTTTTAAGTTGCTTAAACCACTTTTCCCCCCTCCGAGGCGTTCACAAACGCGTGCTCAGTGCTCGCCTCCTGGCAGGTTTGAGAGCTGGTACGTGTAAGGAACATGACCTGCCATCGGTGCGATTTCTGCCAGAAAACACCGGCATTTATACGGCTTTGGTACACGACACCAAGTTCATTTGTTAAAAATAAACTACTACAAACAAAGAGCAGTCTGTACTTTTTAAAGGGTTCAAACCATAAATCACTTGCTTCTCACTACAGAGGCTTTTCTTCAACCTCATTCCTCAACGCAACAGAGAAAGGAGTAAGCGTTTTTTTTAAAAAAGAACTTTTTGCGATCAATTATTTCTTAATTAGCCACGTTCAGCCCACTGATCCTTCCTCATTCCGCAGTGCTCTCTTGGGGTCAACTGGGATGCAGAAAAACCGCCTTTTCACATTATCATCACCGTGCTCTGCTGCTTAAAGCAAAGAAATAAGATATCAGATCTACTAAGGTGAGTCTCATTGCTCACAAGATCTCTTATTCAAAAACAAAAATCCACAAAAACCCAAACCAACAGGGCATGTCCTGCCCATTCACGGTAGTTTCAGCATCAAGCAGCTTCCCAGGCCCTCCATGAGCTGGTGTCACCACCACAGCATATACTTTTTTCTCCGTAATAGCGTCATGTAAATGATTTTGCATGATGAGATGCTTAAGAATTCATCGCAAAATTTTCAGATTCAAAGTTACAGCATGTCTTCGGCAACTTCATGAAGGTAATTATGAAGAATGGAATGAAGAAATCTTTTTTCTTTTAACTTAAATCAAAAGTTTGAGGTCATCTCCTCTGTCATTACACACATTAAAGGCGTTCATTAAAGCCCATTCTTCCTGCATTTCCTCTGGCATTCAGGAAACGAACAACTGAAGACTATTTCATACATCTCAAAACTGCAGCACATTGTGCTCTCCAAGGCGCTCTCGGTTTGTTGACTGACGCCTCCAGGATCATAGAATGGTTTGGGTTGGAAGGGACCTTAAAGGCCACCCAGTGCCACCCCCTGCCCTGGGCAGGGNAGGATCTGCTCTCCCATGGGTCATCCTCCACCTCCTGAGATGCTGGTCCTCCAGGTACCCCACACCAACACTTCTGCTTCAGATCAGGTTGCTCACCACTCCGGAGCTTCCAGGGACCGAGCCCAGCTGTAAAGCTCAGCTCAGCATCGATGTTGTATCACAAACGGCTTCAAGTAAAAACTTGCAGGTTCTAGCACGTACCACCAGCACAATGTTCAAACTGTCTAGCAGGTGGAACAGCACCCTTAGATACATATATTTTTTTTATGCATCATATCTCACGTTATTCTTATTGTTTTTCAAGTATAATGCGTCCATCCTGCCCTTTCTAACTATTTAGTCACTGTCTTTGTCTGCAAAGCAAGCAAAGAAGCTCCAACCATATGTTTATTCATGCTCTTTTCCATCTTCCCGTCTTTTTTGCATAGGACAGCTGATTTCTGATAAACCTTTGACGGACCCAGGACAACCACTAACCCAATATCAATCTGCTCATCAGTTGCACTACCGGACACCCTTTCACTTCCTGCTGGGGACACGTTTTATCTCCGCGGCATCTCAGAGCCTTTCCCAGCGCCAACGCTGCCCACGGCCAGGCTCCTCCGTCCTCCTCCTCGCACCTCCCTGCCGCTCAAGAGTGGTGACTTTGGGTGGGGACGCGCACTCGGGTGTCTCCTGCAACAGTCCTAAACAAGGGCTGGAAAAACCTCACCGGTTTTAAAGTGGTTTAACCCAACCTAAGGCGGCATATGCTATAATTAAGTCACTACCCCGGCGTAAATAGCATTTCTAGAAACGATGCGTAACCCAAAAGGTTTTCCAAGCGCGTATTGCCACGCAGGTCAGAAGTTTCTCTTTCAGTCGTTATTAGTTTTTCTCCCCGTTTCCTGCTGAGGCAACGAAAGGAAGAGAAGAGCGACAACTGCAGAAATACCTTTTTCACGTATTCGGCTTCCTCGGTGATTTGGGAACACGAGGATCCATAAAGGACATAGTTTCCCTCCGAGCCGCGGTCTTCTCGTGTTATTTGCTCCGTGAGCAGCAGGGTAGTCATCACTATCCGTGCGTTTCGCTGTTCTGCGCAAGCGAGAGGAGAGAGGGGCTTGTTTCATTACGCAAGGATGGAGAATAATCCCATTATTTCATCCCGTTTCATCACAGCTCAGCTTTAGGGACATGCCGGAGCCAAGCAGGCATTGCAAGCTTAAAGCACCAAACGTTAAGGACCGCTTAAAAAAAATTAAATAATTCAGACACCTGATTATTATTTTAATGGAAAAGAGATACTTTCACACATTATTTTCACTGAAGATTTCAATTACTTTTTACTAACAACCTACACCCCAATTCTATATTATTTCAGAAAACACGTGGCCAGAGATTCCCAGGCAGAAAATAAGTGAATAACTCACATGGGCACGGAGTTTAAGAACAAAACAAAACTTTTGCCATCCACCTGCGACGTCTATAAACTAAACTCAATTATCCCGCGCACAGTAACCCCGCTGCCACCGGGCAATTCAGTCCACGCTTGGCTCCACGTTCCCAGTGACTCCGCCAGAGCGGAACTGGTTTTAATCAGGTTCAGGAGGATTATCCCCATCCTGCTTAGATGCCAGCAGCAGCACAAAGCTTGAATGATACCGTAACTCTCAGGGGGAAAAAAAAAAACAAAAAAACAAAACCAAACTACGAGGGGGGGAATAGATGGGAAACAAAAAAGGCGGCTTTTTTTCCTCCCCATATTGCGCAGGGAGAATCACGTCCTGAGCACCTTCGGTTGGGTTTGCGCTGTGCAATGGTGACATCCAGTGTCAGCTGCGTTGCTCTGAAGCCAGCGCCTGGATCTCAAGACGCCGGTTTCCAGCCCCGTCCCGGCTGCACGTCAGACAAGCTGATTTTTAACGAGCACATTTGAAGGATCTGGAACCAATTAAGGTTAGCACAGAGGAATAATAAAGCCACTTACGGAGCTTGGAGGGCGTGGATGGGCTCAGAGTGGGAAAGCCAAAGAGCGGTTGCACTTTGCAAAGCTTACAGATAATTTCCGATGATATTTCATTTAAAAATGAATTTATTTTTCAAAGACTGAAGTTCAAGGTCTCGGGGCTCCCGCGGTTTGGCTCAGTAACAGCGCAGCACCGATGCTGCGGGCCAAACCCTCCCATTCCTTGAGTCACCCCAACACTGGGTATTGCAGCACTCCCAGGATGATTTAACACATTTCTTAACTGGCTCATTTGCTAATAAAATATAATTAGGCAACTTGAAACATTTACTGCTGTGTTGGAGGAGGAGAGCGGGACGGAGCTGCTTTGCGCAACTGTCCAGGTGGATCGGCAGCAGCTCACCCACACCAGGGACACCTCGTGTCCCAGGCAGACAACAACAGAAAGCTAAATTAGAAATTAACTGTAAAGAAATTTAAGACAAGAGCTTTAAGTGCCCCAGGGCTATTAGGACTCCAATTCTTAGGTGATTCACAAATTTGAAATAAAAACTTGTATTGCTTTCCTTTTTCTCCACTTTCTAAAATTCAGGAGCCATCAGCAGATGCCCCATCCCTGGCCATCACGGAGCTGGTCCGTTCTGGACGTGGGAGAGAGGAGGAAAATCAGGTTGCGCAAGAGCGAGCTCCCTTTCCTACCATGGGCTTCTACTTGAAAAGCAGAGAGGAGGTGGATACCCAGGCACAACCTTCGAGGGCTTTGACCTCAAGCCAAGAAAGAAATCACTCCCTCCAAATGTCGTCCCCTGGTTTCACAGTGGCACAGTTTATCCAGGCTGGGGGATAAAGCAGAAATCCCAGGCGCCTCCAGCCGTGGCACAGAAGAGGTTTTTCATGGGTACAGAGGACGGTTCCCACCAACGCTACAAGGGGTTAAACAAAGTTTGTTCTGTCTTGCTGGCTGCTGGTTTCCACCCAGCAGCTCCTGAGTCACCCAACACAAAGGCAGCCCAGGATCAATTCTCCTTCCAGCCTATTCTAATCCAGACTGAAACCTCGCTCGCCCCCAGGGAATAAGTCCCGGAATGGAAATGTTTGCCAGCTCGGAAGCAGCTGAGCCAGAAGCCAGTGATAACAAGCCCAGCTCTCTAACTTGACCTACTGGCCCTGCGCTGGGCGGGAGAAGTCCTTGGGAGGGTCCTGTTTCCCCAGCTGGGCAACCACCAGCAGGGTGCACAGCTGGACTTGCCCATAGGGATGCACAGCTGGAGCTCATGGACCTCAGTACTCCTCCGGGCAACCACCAGCAGTGGGGCAGCAGCCCCCTGGGCTGCACAGCTGGATGTACCCATAGAGACTCACAGCTGGACCTTAATGGACCTCAGTACTCCTCCGGGCAACCACCATCAGCAGGGCAGCAGCCCACTGGGCTGCACACCTGGACTTGCCCATAGGGATGCACAACTGGAGCTGCCCAAAAAGACTCACAGCTGGACCTCATGGACCTCAGTACTCCTCCAGGCAACCACCAGCAGTGGGGCAGGAGCCCACTGGGCTGCACAGCTGGATGTGCCCATAGAGACTCACAGCTGGACATTATGGACCTCAGTACTCCTCCGGGCAACCACCATCAGCAGGGCAGCAGCCCACTGGGCTGCACACCTGGACTTGCCCATAGGGATGCACAACTGGAGCTGCCCATAAAGACTCACAGCTGGACCTCATGGACCTCAGCACTCCTCCAGGTAACCACCAGCAGCAGAGGCTGCACAGCTGGATGTGCCCATAGGGATGCACAGCTGGGACTCATGGACCCCAGTACTCCTCCAGGCACCACTGTCCTCATGGCAGGGGGTGCCAGCAGAACCCTCACCCCGAGCTCAGCACCCCCTCCGCCTCCCCAGCCCCCAATGGATGGGCGCTCAGGGGGTTGGTACCCCCGTAACACCCTACAGAGCGATCGGCCCCGGGGGAAGCTCCACACCACACAAACGCTCCCTCCGCTCGGGAAGGGAGCATAACAAGAAGCGCCAAGTTCATCTATTATTGACAGACTTCCCTCGCTGGAAGGCACAATTTCAGAGGCTCAGCGTTTGCCGAAAAATCCCGCTGCCGCCCTGCATAAACACTCACCTTTGGGTGACCCATGAGGCACGCCGCCTTTTCTTTGCTGGGCCTGAGATTGCCAACGCAGGGGTGACAAACGCAGAATATTCAAGCTCTGTTTTTAGGATTATAAGAGCGCGTCTCTCTGCTTTTGCTTACCACGGGCTGCTTGCTCGGAAGCTCCCAGGAGAGAAAATCCAGGACGCAGCAAGCAGGAAAGCACCACCCTCGCTTTACATAAGGAACAGCCCAAATTATTCAGAATAACGTTATTTTGAGTAACATTCCAGTAGAAACGAGTGGTTCTGCTTGGCCAGAAAGTGATGCGGCTCCTTGGCTACCTTATTACAGGTCCTGCAGAGCCAAAGGTGCCGCAGAGATGGGTCCCCCAGGTGCGTGGGCTGCAGGATTGTCACAGCCAGGGCAGGCTGGCAGCTAAAGGGGGACACTTGCGAATTTAAAGGGACCAACAGCAGCTCACCCGCAATCACGACAGCCAGGTATTTACCCTACATCTCTTTTAAAGCTGCGCAGCGTGACCAGCTCTGGAACCAAGGCAGGGCTGCACCGGAGTAATTCCAGCTGAAATTAATCCATTTAATTGCAATTATCGGGAGGAGTCAGATAAAGTCATTCCATGTCAGCCTCCAGCTGAGCGCTGTAACTCGAACACAAGGTTTCTGCAGGGTTTCTCCCCCCCACCATGCACGCCCCAGGAAGAGCCAGGTAAATAAATACCACGCCGCTTCCACAGCTGAGCAAGAGTTTATATAGAATTTATTCACCTTTTAATGCCTGGGCACACCCAGACAAGCAGTTATTTGGACTGGTGTTCTCACAAGTGGTGGAAAAACGTTGGAAAAACAGTTTTTATGAATACATGAACATACACGTAAACACAACCGTCTCTCCGCAGGCAAACACACCTTTTTTTATACTCTCCCAGTGCACAAAAGCGCTTCCGGAGGCAGCCGAAGGAGAGGGCAAAGATCAGATAACCGGCGACAGGCAGCACAACACGCAATTAAACCCCAAAAGAATCAGCAGGGACACTTGGCAAACAACCCCCAGACTTTCAACCATGAGGCATTCACTCATCCAAACGGCATCAACCTATGCACGAGCCGCGAAGAATAATTCACTTTTCTCTTTGCACAGACTCGTTAACGAGGGCAGGGATACGGGAAAGAAATAAATGGGGTTTGCTTTATTAAAAGGATGGGGGGGTGAAAAGCAGCACCAGGGGATGGGGATTCGTCAGGGTTTGGTTTCCTGGGGTTTGCTAATCTGGGGGAAATGCTGAAAAAACACTTGGGGTCCCAGCCGGCAGCAAGGGACGGCAAGACCCAGCAGCTTGGGCCCCAAACTTGGGGATGGGACTTATCCGCCAACAGCCCCCAACACAGGGAGGCCCGGGAGGGGCTCTGTGGGTGCCACCCAGGGCCGAGGAGGGGATTCTTTGGGTGCCACCCGGGGGCTCTTTGACCTGGGGGTCAGCGAGGAGGCTCTTTGGGTTCCACCAGGGAGGAGGCTGGAAAGGGACTTCTCTGGGTGCCACCAGGGGCTGGGGAGGGGGCTCTTTG
>VWZL01000853.1:309460-320491 GCA_013396915.1 Stercorarius parasiticus
CCTCCCCTGCCATCCCCCCCCTGCCATCCACCCCCTGCCATACGTCCCCTGCCATATGTGCCCATGTGGCCGGGGGGTGTCGAAACCCTCCCGCTGTGTGCACACGGCACCTCCCTGGGCTTAAAGGCCCCTTTCTGAGCAAGGCCATCGCGATGCTCCCTGTGTCCCAACACCAGGTCTCCGTCGGAGTGGAAGAGGATTTCCTTATTAATTAGCAATGGGGTAAGAAAAAAATATTGCTTTTTTTTTTTTTTCCTTCTGCCTGGGACATGCGGCCCCTTTCTCGCCTCCCTCCCCAAAGAGCCTCGAGGGCAAAGCCGGCCCCGCTCCCAGCCCTGGCTGTGGAGCCAACAGGAGAACGGCAGCGCCCACCCGAGTCGGACCCACGGAGCGAAGGGCGAGCGCTGCCAGCCCCCAGGGAGGTCCCCACCTCACCTACCTGCTCCTGCCCCGCTGCCAGCTACTCCTCACCCCAGGCCTGGTTCATCCTCACCAAGGGAAGCCCTTAAATCTCCCAAACGGGGAGCCCAAGAGGTGGCTTTTCTTGTTATCAGTGCAATTTAAACAGCTAACCGTCGGTGGTTAATCTTTAGCGCGTTCCTGGGACTGACGACCTCCTCAGCAGGCTCCAGCTGCTCCCTGCAGCCCAGAAAGGCAGAATCCAGGGTGATGATTTCATTCGCGTTTATTGCTTAAGAAAGGCGAGGCCAAATGCAAGCCGATACATTTTTTTGAAGCCAGGTATAGAACTGCTTGCAAACTTTGCAAACTCCCCTGCCTTTCGCCGCGGGGAATCTCTGCGGGTTTAAGAGCTAGCACGCTGCGGCGTGATCGTGAGAGCGGAGCATTGATGTAGGGTGATGTGGGGATCCCTCTTTTTGGAGGGGATTTACGAGGTATTGATCGAGCTGCTCTCTCGGGTGCCCCCACAGGGCCACAGTGGAGGTCTCACGGCCCACCAGGCAAAAACGGGCTCCGTGCCACTCCTCCTCAACCCCCGCATCAGCCCCCTGTCCCAGCACGGCAACGCCTGGCTGGGCGCTGTCTGTTCCTGCCTCGCTCAATTTTTATTGCTAAACCGTTTGGACTCGGGGACTAACCCGTGTCCCGGACACGTGTAACACCCACGTGGTGGCGGAGGCTAACGAACCCTGGTAATTCAGGTTGGCGATTGGGTCTTGCCCCGGGATCCTCGTTCCTCCTGGCCGCAGCACCCCGTTTTGATCCAGCTATCGCAATGGCCGTAGGGTTTTGTGGGAGCTCAGCACATGGATGGGAACTCTTCCAGCTTGTTCAGTTAGGCAACCGTTTCTTGTTATTATTCAAATATCTAGTTTTTACCTACAGAAAAACACAGCTATACCCACAAACTCATGAAAAAGAGAACGGAAAAGTTAATGTTGTTACAGGTTTTCCCTCAAAACTTCAGTGACGTGTTTTGCCGAGTGAACCGTTAAGCTGATTTGCGAATTTGGGCAAGGTTTGACCCCAAACCTTGTTGGATACCACGGAAAGAAACTTTGTATAGCTCTGTGAAAGGGGATCTAATGAAAATACAACCAGGAATTCAGCTGCATCACTTTATCCCCTTGCGCGTGATGGCTCTTTCATGGCCGCAGCCACCGCGTCCCACCTCTCAATTAGCGCGACGCTGCTCCTCAGCGCCGGTCTAGCTAGGGATTTCCTTGGTGGGAAGGCTGCTGATCGATACGGCGTGACGCATCCCTCTTCGGGAACCGGTTTGCCCTGACTCCCGTTTCTCCCGGCCGCGGCACGCCGCCGGCTCTTCCATGTGTCCCATGGCCATGCGTTCTCCCAGCACACCGCTGCTTTTACCCACACATCTCACCCTCCGCTCCCCGAGGAGCTTATCTGGAGCTTATCTTCTATGGAAAACAGCGAGGAAGACTTAAAGCCAAGATTTATCAATTGTAACAGAGACTCCAAGTTCCCTCAAGCAAAGCTCGCCGTGCATAAACGGCCTTTTGTTGACGGCTTTTAAAATACTTTCCATCCATAACCCCAGAAAGAAGGTATTTAAACAAAGATTTCACGTTAGGGTTTGTAGATAAGGCTGACAGATGACGTTCTGGCCCTGACAAGCCCATCAGCTCAGTGAAGTCACTCGTCTGCTGCCCGGCGTGAGTCACCTGCGCTCGCACAGCACCAAGGACACCAGAGATGCCAAACGTCCCAGGTTGCCACACGCCTGGGCTTCCACCAGTGACATTTTCCCTGGACCGACCCCAGGCAACGTCTTAGAGGCGTTTTCCTACAGTGAAAATCCTTCTACAGCCAGTATCTGTGTCCATCTCTTAAGGGTCCTGTTTACAACCACCAAAATCACCCCAAAAACGGTTGCAACCAACCAAAATCACCCCAATGCCTGGAGGAATGTGTTAGAGGATGTCCCGACACCCAAGTGACACCCACGTTGGCAAAGCTGCCTCAGCAACCCTCACACGAAGGGGTTTGTGGCTCCACGTTGGCACCAGGGAAAGTAACCCAGATTGTTCAGCTAATGTTCAAACTAAATAGTAATAATCCTTCAACAAGGAGCAAAAGACAGCTCTTTTGCCTCAAGTGTTTAATAGTCACCAGGGAAGCCTGGTAATTAATTTATTGCTTTAATTATACAGTGTGTTAACTGTTCCTGTCAATGTCTCTTTAAGATAAGAGTTTTGTTGCATGAGTAGTTTGGGCAAGAATAAAGAGGATTTCTTATCTCGCCTCGGCTGAAAACACAACATTAGCAGGAAAATGAAGCCCTCACTCTTCCCGCGGTTTATAGAGACATTTTAAAAGCGTCTAACCAAGACTAGGAAATGCCTGCTCACTCCTCGCTAAATAGGTCCTCTCCCGGTATTTGTTATTTCAAAATGAAATAAATATTGTGCCTGGTCTAACCAACCACTAATTTGAACTCATTAAATAGGAACCAAAGCTTGGAATTCGTTCCTTCCATTTCATATGTACAGAAGAGCTTGTGAACCGAAGAGCTTGTCATTTCCCCNACCATTTGTTCTAGCAAAATGCTCTCCCTATGAAGCTCGCTCCACTGTAATTAAAATTAGGGGTGGTTATTGGCAAGATTTATATGCTCTGTTGGTACTAAATAATCCTACCAAACTTTACTTGCCTTTCTAAGGAGTCTTATATATTTAATTACCCAGTTGCATATTGAAATTGTCTCTATCACTCCCCTGGGCAAGCGTGTACGCGGGGGGTGATGTTTAAGGCATGACTGACATTATCCATGGAAGGACCTTCCTTTGCAGTTGCCTTTCCCGGGACACCCATGGGTGCCGTGGCGGCCGTGGTGGGGTGTCTCGCCTGTGTGTCTCTCAGCGCTGAAGGAGTGGGGCCTGGAAGGCCGGGTGTCCTCCTGGTCTGCCTGGGGAGCAGGGAAGCCCAAGGCGGCCAACAGCATCCTGGCCTGTGTGAGGAACAGCATGGCCAGCAGGACTGGGGCAGTGATTGTCCCCCGTCCTCGGCACTGGGGAGGCCCCACCTCGAGTGCTGTGTCCAGTTTTGGGCCCCTCACTCCAGGAAAGACATCGAGGTGCTGGAGGGAGTCCAGAGAAGGGCAATGGAGCTGGTGAGGGGTCTGGAGCACAAGTCTTGTGAGGAGCGGCTGAGGGAGCTGGGGGTGTTCAGCCTGGAGAAAAGGAGGCTGAGGGGAGACCTTCTCGCTCCCTACAACTCCCTGAAAGGAGGGTGTAGCCAGGGGGGGTCGGTCTCTTCTCCCAAGGAACAGGCGATGGGACAAGAGGAAACGGCCTCAAGTTGCACCAGGGGAGGTTTAGGATGGATATTAGGAGAAATTTCTTCACTGAAAGAGTTATCAAACATCGTAACAGGCTGCCCAGGGCAGTGGTGGAGGCACCATCCCTGGAGGGATTTAAAAGCCGGGCAGACGTGGTGCTGAGGGACAAGGGTTGGTGATGGTTTGGGCAGTGTTGGGTTGATGGTTGGACTCCATGACCCTTCCAACCTAGACAATTCTATGATTCTATCATTCTATAAATTTCCCCAAGACCACCGGCGCCTCATTCAGCAGCACGTTGCCTTTACTCCGTAACGGGCTCCTTGGGCCAGCGCAGGGCTGGCTAACAAGATCATATGAACCAACTGATCTCGTTAGCCAGCACACAGACGCCACCCTAGAGGGAAGGGAGCCTCTTTACAACAAGAAATTCAAAGGAGTCAGGAAAAACCCGACCCGGACCCCTATGGTCACGTTTACACCTGTCTACGACAAAAGCATTAGTGCTGATTTTCTGCTCTTAGCGACGAGGAAAGTAAAGTCTGGAAACTGGGAATCACCAATTTCCAGCCTGCTCTGCCGCGCAGCTGTATGGCACAAGAAAGCACAGACATCTGGGGTTTTTTTTAACCTTCATACGTGACTGCTTGCAGAAAAGAGCTATTTTCATGGTCTGATGCTGAAGAAGAAGACCCAAGACACACATTTTCTTGCCGATGTGAACGCTCGGGATGATAAATGATTCGGTGATATTCTTTTACCTACTAACAAATAAGCTGTCTTCTTCCATTCTGGGTTTTAAAGTTATGGTTTTCTCTTCCTCCAGACCTTTCCCCTCATGAAATGGTGGAATACACAAATGTATAAATCTTCTAGGATTTGCCTTGCGTGGTGTTACCCTCAGCTGCAGGAAATAGAGGAAATACTCGAATCTGCCTTTCACAGCCTTGGGTCGTAAAATCTGTGTTTGACCTGTAGTTCAGCCCAGAAGAGCACAAGATGGACAACCACCGCTGCACCAGACCCCGCCACTTTGCTGCCTGGAGGAGCCCACAGCCTCACCCACTGCACGCCCAGTGATCCTGGAGGAAACGAGCTCCAACGCGTGGCTTTGGCCCCGATACAAGACAAGACTTAGGGGACACTGGTTGTAGATGGGCGATGTGCTTCTATATCCATCTGAGCAGAAAGGGGGGATTTATGCTGGATGAGCGCACCGTGCACGGGCACACCACGTCAAGGGTTGGCACCGTCCTCCTGGAGGTGCTTCCAGCTGGCCCTCACCCAGCAGATACACCTAAGAAGCACTTGTGGGTGAGATAAACAGGGCAGGGCCTAATCCTGAAGTCCTAACATGGCTGAAACATGACTGAGGGGTCTGGTGGGTCAGCACCAGCCACGTGCTCGGCAGCAAACGCTGGTGATCAACCTGGAGATCTACCAGGAGAAACGTCTGGGCTTACCTGAAAATATCCCTGGTGTTGAGGATGCGCATTCATTCTTGGCTTCTTAAAGCAGCACTTAGCTGGGACACCTAATTCTTTTCGTGGCTTTAGCCTTGAGGCATTTTCCTGCCTCTCGGCACAGGAGAAATCCCATTTATTTGAGCATTAGTCAGGTGCTTGCAATGTGTGCCCAGGAGGGCTTCAGCGAGAGGGGCAGCCGCCGCCGTGCTGAGGAGCCAGCGTGGGTAAGGGTGGAGGAATGCTGTGATGTCCACGTGGTGGATTCGGGTTCGGAAAGATGACGTCATGGTCACGACCGCAGAGCGACTCGCTGCAGCGAGGTGGAGTTTTCAACGTCGTTTTACAGCGTTATCTCAGAGTTCTGCAGCCTTACAGCACCCTCCCGTATCACGTCATCTCTCTGGGAGCTGGGCAATGGGAGGTAACATGGTCCGTTGCACTTCTTGGTCCTATCACCCACCAGGTTTCCTCACTCATTTTCAGGCAATTGTATCATCAAGTATTAACAGAAAACATGCAAAACCAACATGACTATGACAGATTTGGACCCCTACTAGCCTTCCTTGTGGGCTACAGGTACTCTATAGTCCATACTTTGGGAATTATTGTGTTTAAACTCTATTACCAATGTTATTTTCTGAGTGGTAGTTTGTATATCAGCATCTTTTTGCTGCTTGGAACTCGTTTGCCTTCATACCTTGGCATTATGTTCAGAGTCCTCGTGCCAGGAAACAGGGTGCCAGTAAATGTCAGATGGAAAATGAGAAAACTGCTCAAAAACCTGCAAAAACGCAGTTAAAAAGCTGTTTAAAAATATAATTTCTGTGTGTTTTTATAGTACTTACATTTATTTTGATAGGGTTGCTGCACAGAGTGGAAATGAGATGTACATGAACTACATGATTTTTACTATCTAGACACAAGTGTGAGAATAAACCGAAAAAATTGAAAATTTTTCCATGGGAAGCCTTTCGTTCCCAGCAAAGGGTTCAAAGTCACTGGTCAGGTAGCACTTTGCTGCTGGAATAAGTGGGGCTGGGTCTTGGCTGGCGATTTCATAGAATCACAGACTGGTTTGGATTGGAAGGGACCTTTAAAGGCCACCCAGTGCCACCCCCTGCCCTGGGCAGGGACACCTCCCACCAGCCCAGGTTGCTCCAAGCCCCGTCCAACCTGGCCTTGAACCCCTCCAGGGATGGGGCAGCCACAGCTTCTCTGGGCAACCTGGGCCAGGGGCTCACCACCCTCACAGCAAACAATTTCTTCCTCGGATCTCATCTCAATCTCCCCTCTTCCAGTTTGAATCCATTACTCATCCATGAGCATGGGCCCAGGGTCTGGGCTGACCCCTCCGTGTGATGAGGTTGGGTTTGGGAGGCTCAATGCACGTGCCCATGAGCAGCTAGATGGGATTTTAATGAACCCATGATGATTTTAATGGCCAGGCCGGTGTGCAGTACGTCAGTCCACGCTTGTCTCGGTGTCTTAGCGGAGAGCAGAAATTCTTGAATTTTAAAATAACATAGCCCCCACAAATTTAATTCTGCAAAGTCCGTTTGGTCTGGATTTCTATCCAAAGGTGTCTCTTCTCTCTATTTACACAATAAATGCATATGAATAATGAATTCTCCAAACCCAATCACTGAGTGCTGCCTTGCTTGAGCGGGTTCAGTGAATCGATCACTTGTGTTCGGAGGTAGTCATTAAATTCCCTTCTGTTCAGCTGCTTCCCACAGGACTGGTCTGCGATCCACGTCAATCTCCCTCTCCCTATCCTACAGCTGCTGCTCTGGGTCTTCATTTTGATAAACAATCTGCTAACTGAAAATGGAGCCCCAAGTTACTGTAGCTAAATTATAATTATTCTACTCATCAGAAAGCGCGGCTTAGAAAGAAACATATTGAAAAATGACAGACAGTGATAAATTTGGGGTTTCTCTTCTAACAGTTTTGAAAATGTGCCACTTCCATTTAATTCCGCATTCGAGAAATGATCGCGCTGCTTACGGCTTTTTACATGCTACCAGATTTTATCTCCTGGGCATGGCATTGCGGAAGCGACACGATAAACTCCTCTTGGCCTCTCGCTGGAGAGAAGCGCCATGTCTCAGCGGCGAAGCCCCGGCAGTGCTTGATGACTCAACTCGCGCTCAACATCCTAAGCCTAAGGACCCAAGATGTGCTGTCATTCGTTTTAAAATTGCTTCCCGTTAGCTTCTCTTCTGGTTTTGGAGAGTAGACTCTGCTCTTGTAGCCCTTGGGCTTCTTCTTCCAGGTACAACCAGCACTTGCAAGCTTTTCAAGGTCTATGTTCTTCTTTAATACAGCAGATGTAGAGATGACAAGGTGAAAATGTTGGAACCAAAGACGGTGCAGCACCCGGCGTTTTTGTTGATTTTGGCTCATTAATCAGGAATATCAGGATTGGACCACTGTGAATTGGAGGCGATAAGGTTATTGATCCACCCACACATGACCCGAAAATTTGATCAGCGATGGGAGTCAATCATCGTCCTCCTCTCGCAGAGGCAAAGCCGAAGTCTTTCAGCTGAAAGAAGCTGTAAATAGGTTAGAAATGGCTGTGTTTCCACGGGCGTTTTTAGAGCTCTAAACTGGATTATTCTTGAGGTGCCTATGAGGTAAATGCACGTTCCTGGGAGATGCGCCATCGGGGAGCCACGCCGATTATTCACTTCCCACGGAGACGCGTGGGAGAGGGATGGATGAGCAATTAGTGAGGAGCTTCCCTCCGGGAGGCGACACAATTCTCAGCGGAGCGCGGGTCCCGAGGAGATGACAGGGTGATGCCTGCAATTCCCCACGCACACGTGGAGATCGTCATCTCCTGCTTTTATTCCCCCTGCGAAAGGCTGAAGGGGCGAAGGGAGGGATGTGACCTGAGGTCCCGGATGCGCCCAGTGGGCAGATGAGCTGTGCTGGGTGCTCGCTGCGCTGCCCGACTCACCCCACCCCACCCCAGGAAACAAATAAGACCCCTAAATAATGACTGGCAGAACTACAGGGCACTGACTTCCAAGGCACTTTTGACCAAACCCGTAGGGGTTTTGTTGCTGTAATGTTTGTTTATATAATTATTTAAGCCTGGATTATTTAACCTGGGAGGCTACATGACAATATTGCTTTTGTCATCCTATTTAACGCATTTAATTGATTTTAAATTCATCCTTCTAGACATCTAGGTGTGACGGCAGTTCATATCTTTTAATGGAACTTGATCCTGCTTTTTTGCTTTGCCGGGAAGGTTTCGCTTGATAAAAAGTTTCTTTAAGCGTCTTTGACTTCCTGGGGGGAAAGCCCTGAGGCTCTGGAGCTGCCGCATCCATCACCTCTCTCTGCCCAGGGCTGCGCGGGGGCTGCGCGGGGGCTGTGCGGAGCGGCGGGCGGCGGTGCCCCCTAGCGCTGCCTGCGCCGCCGAGCCCGGTCTTCGCACGATCTCCCTATTTTAGCTCATGTAATTACCTTGAACTGCCAGATGAAACATTTCATTCATCTCTTTTCCCCGCCCCCCCCNCTTTTTCTGTGAACACTCATTTTAAAAGTTCTTTTATTTCTTCAATTCCGCCAGAGACATTAATTATTCCTTTAATTTTTTCCATTTGTCTAAAGGGGCACGAAACGCCAAGCGATTGAGGGAGCTTTTTCCAAATTGAAAAAATACCTCCGTACCTGAAAATAGACAAAGCCGACCTGTATGTTCCAGTATCAGATGTTCGGAAAATCAAAGCGGTTTGGTTTACAGGTTTTCAACAAAGAAACAAACTAATAAAAAATCCACTTCATCTCTCAGTCCTGCTCTGTGTTGTTTTATTCTTTTTTTTTTAAAGAGGAACTGAAGAACAGATGCTCTTTCTGAAAGGCAAGTGTGACGGCATAATACGGGAAAGGCAAAAATTCCATTCCACCCATTGCTCAGTTCAAGTGTGAGACTCCCAAAAATGCCTGAATTTTGGAAGGGACAGTGGGTGCCTCTCGCCCCAGCCCGTCACTGGTGATTTATCTGCACCCACCGCTTGTGGTCTCTTCTTCCCTGCGGTGCAAGGCAGGTAGGGATGGATCTAGCCAGCTCCAAAAAGTTAATCAACCTTGTTAAATCAGCAGCAAAAAAGGGACATTGTGATGGGAGGGGGAAGCCACGTGGTGCCTGCTGCCTGGTGGCAGCGAGGACACAGCGCAGACACACAAGAAAAGTCCCCTTGTCCTTGCAGCTGCCACCAGCAGACTAAAGGGACAAGGCAGACAAAGTCAGGTTTCACCCATCAGGACAAGAAAAGTTCTTCCCAGCTGAAAGGCTCTCCAATAGAGTGAATGCCACTGGTGTCCCCCTGGTGTCACCTTAGTACCTTCTAAACTAGGAAGCTCAAACAGATCGTGACTGTGTAAGAAGATTTTGAAAGACCTTTCCCAACCAGGCTGCGTGGTCCTACCAAATCCATCAAGGGCATCCGTTAGGAAGGATGGGGAGGATGACCTGGGCTGCAGGTCCCCCGGAGAGCCACCCACCCCCGGCCACCTGGCAGCCGAGCTCTCCACGGGGAGCCGTGCTGGAGCCGTGCTGCCGTGGGCTCGCACCACGTCCAGGAGCACCCACATGGGCCCCCCAGCCTGGCACCCCATCCTGTGGCACAGAGCTTCCAGAGAGACGGCGCTTGCGTGGCCACCACCAGCCCCTGGGTGAAAGCCGAACAATGGCTCTGTGTTCCGCACCCCAGAGTCGCTGATGCCCTTCTGCCCTCCCGGCTGCTCCTGGAGAAGGACTTTCTTGGCCCATCTTGTGTCAATGAACGCTGCAGAAAGAAGGATGACCTTGGGTGTTGGCTTTTATTGTTGCTTTTAAGTTGCCATTAGAAAGAAGAGGAAAAGAAGAAAGGCAATATAAACCATGCTGCAGGCAATTTAACTGCAGTTGTTCTAACCTTGGTTCTAACCTTAGCCTGCTTTTATTTCCTCATGATTCATTAATCTGCCCTCAGATTTCCTCCTATTCTGCTTACACCTCCATAGCTTTTTCCATCTTTGGTCTCTTTCCACCCCTCGCTCCCCACTGTGCCCGGCAGTGCCTCCGGAAAAAGGACTAGGTGGAAAAGTTGGATGATCCGCATCCATTCATGGGTCAGCCCAGGCTATTAGACTCAAAGGAACCCCCCCCCAAGATCCAGAAGACCCAAGAGAAGGCTGAAGCGTGACCCAGGGCTGGAACATGTGGCTGCGCGTGAGTCATGAAACACATCGCCATGTGGGAATTCCTCTCTCGAACGCACCGGTCTGGTCTTGGCTGGAGTAATTGGATTCAGTAACTTGTTCCAGGTGTGGAGGAATGGGCACTTCGGCGCAACGAATTTAGCTGGTGGCCACTGCTTATGGCACCTATAAAAATGTGTGCTGTCCCTTGGGCCACAGGGATGGGCGCAAGGGACGCGGCTGTGATTGGATCGTCTCTCTCCTCAGCGCAACGCCGGATTTCTTTATGCGGATATAAGCGGGCTGAAAATCTGGTACGAAAATGTACGAGTCTATTATATATTCTGCACTGAGTGCATAGGGAAACTCAATGTAATGAATACAGATTATGCCATTTCAGGCTAACTTTTCTTGGTGTCTTCCTGGAGTAAACATATTGATTTCAACCAACTTTGTAGCTATTTAAATCATCGCAATCAGGAAACTAGGTCAAGTTTCGCAGTGTGGCTCAGCGGATACTGCTACGCTGTGGCAGGGAAGGTGCTTGCTCTCAGGGACCTCCAGCGCTAGACACTTTCCCTGCATTAATTTGTCCCTAAT
>VWZL01000853.1:320539-342999 GCA_013396915.1 Stercorarius parasiticus
CCCCAACTCCTCTTTTCAACTTAATGATACTGCAAGTTTCTTCATTAGCGAAATCTCGGCGGGTAGACGGTCTGTTCTTTGTTCTACATCGCGTCCCCTCAAAGGCAGCTCGCTCCTTTCTAATGTATTGCGAACTGTATTTGTAACAGATGAGAGATCAGTAAAGTAGCCTTGAAACAGACCTAAATAAAGCAGGGAAGAGTAATAACGCCGCTCCTTTCCACTCTGGATTTCAGCAAATGGCCCTTCCCTCCTCCGTACAAATCTTGCGTGTATATCTGCCAGAATTTGTAAGGAAGACAACGCTACCTTAATAGAAGAAGCGAAGCTGGAGCCTCAGCGGGGGTAAATGAGTTTCCTGCAGGTTTGGAAAGATTTCGCGGCTCCAAAGTGGGGTGCTTGAACAGTTCAGATAATGAAATGAAATGAATTTTTCAACCGCGATAGAAATGCTGTTCAGCGGACCCAAACAGGGATGAGAATTGCCGCTCGCTGGGTGACATTACTCTGCGCACAGATGCTCCGGCACAACCTCCCATCCCTTCGAGTCGAAGGAGCTCGCGCTCTGTGAGCCCCTCGTGCGGGCTGCGCGTCGGGAGCGCCTTCAAGCCCTCAGGTAGAATCGTAGAATCATAGAATGATGGGATCATAGAATGGTTCAGGTTAGAAGGGACTTTAAAGATCACTTAGTTCCACCCCCCGCAAGCAGACCCGGGAAACTTTCTCGGGAATCAGGTCCCCCAGATCACGCCGTCATTCCCCCCGAAGAGACGCAGCACATCGTTAGCCATTATTATTCTTAAACTTCCTTTTCTCTAATCAGAAAGGAGTTAATAGGTTCTGGGGGCGGGAGGCATCTTTGATGGGAACAGAAAAACCCAGCCGCAAACAATAAGCGCTTCCCTTCAAGGACAGGCCCAGATTGTCCATTAATTGTTTTAATTTGTCTCACGCGGCTTCGCATCAAGCCCGGAGTGAAATCGCGGCGAGGTAAGGGAGGATAATGGACCCCATCGCTCACTTTCCGCCGGGACCGTCGGCCCAGGTGCCACGGTGGTGCCACCCCACGGGGTCTCCTTGGGGACAGGGACCGCGGTGGGGGGTCCACACCAGGGCACCCCCGGCCCCCCACCACGGGACCGGCGCAGCACCTGCCCTTCTTTAAAATAAAAGTGTTGTTCCGTTCGGAAGTTGAGTTCAATTAAGATGCTGTGCAAATATTATTATTATTTTTTTTTTACAAAATGACTATACTCATATGTATAAAGTTTCTATATGATTTCATGAAATAATTATTGTAATTAGCATCTCAGTTTGAATTTAGAAGCCATTTCCTTCCCCCAGCCCTCCTTTCCCCCCCCACCGCCCCCCGCCTTTTTGAAAAACTAAATTAATTCCCTGGGAAACTGATGAGAAATTTTCAAACTAGAAATAAATGTCTGTAATAAATCACGAGATAAGGGAACGGGCAGAGATTATTCCGCAATTAAAGTTTACGGAATTAATTCCACTTAAAATCCGTAGAGTTTAACGTGACAGAAGTCCGTATCTTCTGTCTTTTTTTGGAAAGGAGCATCTCCTAAACCCGGGAGGAAGAAGAGCTCGGTGGCGGCAGCCCCACTAATCGCCACTCCTCCAGCCATTAACAGGTTTCAGCACCTCTCCCACATTTTGACGTTCAAAAAAGTATAAATAAACATCAGGCACAGCAAACATCGGCAAACTGATTGGAAATTTGGCCAGGTGATTGGAAGTGCAATGCGAATATTTGCTTTTTACCCAAATGAATGTAAATTTCATTAGTTGATAATTAAAAGGAAATTATACAGACATTACAATTACTGCCAATGGCATAAATTATGAAGCTATATGGCAAAACAATTTAGGGATTCACATTGCAGTTCTTATTGTCAATTTGGTTACCAAAGAAACCAAGAATAAATAATATACTCAGTGACTATGCAAATGAAGCCTTGATGTGTTGCTAGGCTGTTAAAGCTAATGTCATTGTATAAAACAATAATGTTAAACATTATTAGTTTTTTAATTATGTCAGTTAATTAGAATTGTTCCTGTTAATTGCCTATGATTCATCTCCAGAAGAAAAATGTACAGCTAGCGGCTTTGGGGGGGCGGGGGTAGGCGTTCCTCAACACATCACCTCGAAAAAGAACCGGTTTGGCACTATCCCATTGCGACCAGTGCTATCCGGTGTTCAGCCCATGGGCAGGCGGTGAGTGGGAAGGGTGGGACGGGCGAGAGGGGATGGACGGTGACAGCCCCGTGTGGCACCGAGCCGGCGGTGCCCGCCCTCGGCGATGCCCATCACGGAAAGACTCATGGAAGATGCATTTCGCGCCCAGGATAAAGGAGCCATGGTTCAAAGACGCCTGCCCAGCAGGAGATTGGCTTCATTGCCAGGACCTGACCACCCGCCGCTCCGGCGGAGCCCTCTTGGTGCTGGTGAGAGATCGCCCGGTGGCCAGCGGGGCTTACGGGTGCCAGGGGGTTTGTTCCCAGGCAGCTGCAGGCTCTTGGCTTTGGCCTAAGACCACAGTTTTCAGATTTAACTTTCAGGTTTAAGGGCAGGCGATGTCCTAAAAACATCAGCCTGTGCTGAGAGTGGTTTCACCAGTGAAGCTCAGAGTTTTTGGGTCAGTACTTTGATGTCAGGTGTAAACCTGCATCCCCTTATATCACTAAATCATAGCATCATGGAATGGTTTGGGTTGGAAGGGATCTTAAAGGCCACCCAGTGCCACCCCCTGCCCTGGGCAGGGACACCTCCCACCAGCCCAGGTTGCTCCAAGCCCCGTCCAACCTGGCCTTGAACCCCTCCAGGGATGGGGCAGCCACAGCTTCTCTGGGCAACCTGGGCCAGGGGCTCACCAGCCTCCCCCCAGGACATTTTAGCACAGAGGAAGACCTGCCCATCCTCCACCTTTCCTAAAAAAATGAGCGGGGTGATACGTTTGTCACTTCTACCGGGATGCTTCAGGTAACTGGGGCTCCCGAGGGCACCTTGGAAGCAGGCAGCAAAAATATTTGCAAAATCTGACGGGTGCTGGGGTGACTGTTTGGTTCAAAGGCTCAAAGGCTCCCACAGGGCAAGGGCAGGGGCTATTTAAAAATAAAATGTTGTTACCCACATTCTTCAACCAGAAAGGCATCTTCAGCAGACGATGGAAGTGTTTAAATCTTGGGGCAAGAAAAGTAAAGGGTCTGTGCTCAGCTGGGAGCATCCCCGTCCTCGCCCAGCGCGGTACCGGCACGTCAGCGTCGGCCTCCCACTGCCTTGCTCCAGCTTTTCTCACCTCGCGCTTGGTGCCCGCAGCATTCCCCAGCATCTCTGAACGTGTTCCCTGGAAAGAAAACCTTTTTTTTTTTTTTTAACCGAGTTAAAATTATCAATAAAAAACGAAGCCCTAACAAAACAAGAAACCTGTAGGTCATTGGTACCGCTTGCATTTAGTTTTTAATTTTAGGATTACTATCTAAGTCTGTGGCCTTCAGAGAGCAGTTCTCACGGTTTCAGTCGGCGCAATTGCGAGTGAAATGGATATTCGCGTTAGGGTTTGCAGGCTCAGGCCGTCCTCCTTTCCTAATTATTTTTTGAGGACAATTTTTTTTATTATTTTACGCATTGTTATTTTAGCGTGTGGAACGGTTCCTGTAAGAATTCCTCACTCTGCCCCTGCCAGCACCACTGACATCCACCTCCCACTTCCAGCTCTGCCACGCGGCGACTTCCATCCCTTCTCATCACCCCGGGAAAAAAATGCCGTGATTTATTTTTCTTTATATAATATAAAGTTTGGCATAGGGTGGAAGACATTTACATCGGGGTTTCCCCCCCCCCCCAGTTCTGGGCTTTAAAGCCGTCACACGGAAGGCAAACTCCCACTGTCAAACTCAGGTTGGAAGCGCACCCTCGTCGCTTCAACTCCGTTAATGCACCTGAATGCGCTGTATGGAAACAGCACCCAATTAGCCGCTCGCATTTGCAGGGGACGGCGGCACAGCTCTAACACCAGAAACGAAGGGCTTAATAAGTCTATCAAATTCTAGCACCATCTTTCTGCTTCGTGACGCTGGATCTGGCTTGTTAATATTCCCCTCCCCTCCTGCCGGCTTCTTTCCCAAATGTTGGGATCTGCGATTTCTCGCTTTTTCTCCCGGTCTTTATACCTTTCAGGCTAAACGCAAACAGAAACAAAGATCCTAATTGTGATCCAAAATCGTTATTCTCTGAAGAAGTTCCCAGTAATTAAATTTTAAAGAAAAATTTATTTAATGAGCTTTTTACGGTTTCATCCAAACGATACGTATTCAAGTAGACAGTGATTAGAATGAAACGGCTCTAATTTGAATGACTTGATAAAAGCTCCTACTTCACTACTGTGTTTTTAATAATTGTGTAATTACATGGAGAAGTATTCCTGTAAATACCACTTGTTTTGCACAGAATGGATGACATCGAAATGTGAGGGGTTTATCTAAATTTGCGGTGCTTTGAAATGGTATTTTCTTATGTCAGCTAAAAAGTTAAGACGCGTGTCTTAATATTAAGAATATAGAATTACATAGAAGCCTGCACATGTATTTTAGGTCTCAGAGTTAAAATGAAATAATTTCCACTTTTGGTTTGATTTAAAAAATCCGACCGCATGTATTTGAGGTCTCAGAACTAAAATGAAATAATTTCCGCTTTTGGTTTGATTTAAAAAAATCCAACCGCGTCCACGATCCAGCAGCAAACTCTTTTTCCGCAGGGATGGAGATGCTGTCGCACAGGGGAGAGGGGACGGTGGGATGGTGGCAGTTGTCCCCAGCCTCCCGCCAGCCCCGACCCCTCTCCCAGGTGGGTTTTTGAGCCAGTTTTACATCTGGGGTCCCAAGAAACGCTGTCGGGAAGAGGTGTTTTGTGGGGCATCGCATGGGGGTCCCTGCCCTCCTGTCCCTGGCCGGGGTCCCCCGCCGGCTCTGCCGAGGGAAGGGGAGGACACGGGTCTCCAAAGGGAGTGCTGTCCCTTGGGAGCTGGACTCAATGATCCTATGGGTCCCTTCCAACCTGAGATTTTCCATGATTCTATGAGTCTTTCACCGTGGTCACTTCAGCCTCTGAAGCATCTCCTGGGGTCCAGGTCCCTGTCCCAGGTTGCCTGATGTCCCTTTGCTCCCCCAAATGTTGGTGGGACCTCAATCCTGCAGGCACCGCCGTCTCCGGCAGGACTTCTCTTTGCATCCCGGCTGCCAGCCCCATCCTTAAGTGCCTGTGCCGGAGACGAAACAGCGGCTGGCAAGAGGTGAGTTTAAACAGGCATTCCACATGGAAGCTGCTGTCCTAGCGGGGTAGCATCATTGTCCCAATCCATCGGTTTCCAGGGCTAAACCCCTAGGAAGTCCCTCTGAAACCCCAAAGGGGACCTTCGCCCTGGCCAGGTGCAGACATCCAGTGGTCCCTCTTCATTCCTGTCCTGGTTTGAGCCACACAGGACTAATTTCTCTTCTAATGCTTGGGAAAACTGCACTTTCAGAAGACTCTAGTGTCTGAATTAGTGAAAATCTTTACTTTATAGCCAGCTATGGTATGTGGGATTCAAGGTCTTGGTGTTTTCGAGCTCGCCAGGTACAGGGATGAGGAGGAGCGAGACCCGGGCACTTCACCAAGCTGCCAACAGGGTTATTTCATGCTATGAACGTCACATTCAGTATAAATTAGAAAGTTTGCTGCGTAGTTTCTCTCTCCCTTGCTGGCTGCCGTCCTGAGAACTCCTCACCCTGGTGCCGGAGCCTTGAGCCCTTCCCTTCTTCCCAAAGCCGCAGTGCTCCCCGTGTCCCACACCGGCTGTCCCAAACGAAAACAAAACCAGGAAGCCTTAAGGGGAGAGATTTGTCAAGGGTTCATGATGGACGGTGCAGCCGTAATTTGAATTGGATTTGTTCCTTGCACAGGATTGAGATGGCTGCAAGACGTCGCTCCTTACGTGTGGAGGGAGAGAAGAAGGTTCTTGTCCTGGAAAAAAATGGAGAGGAGGGAGGATGTTTCCCAGGCAGCCAGAAAAAACGGGGCAGGGTGTAATCGTGCGCCCATCGCTGGCCACGGGCGGCCACGGCTCAGCATCCCTGTGCTGGCTCAGCATCGGCTCCGCTGCGGCAGGTTCCCTCGGTGGCTGCCAACTGTCGTGGCTTTGTACAACTGCGTGGTTTTACTTGTTTTTTTTTTATAGCCCCCATGTTGGCTGGACTTGTGCCACCATGGCCACCGTGGGCACCCCATCCCCATGGTCCCCTGGAGCTCCCCATGTTTTCAGCCCGTCGCAGGACCGAGGGCGGGAGGGAACACTGGTATCATCTCATCTCATTGCTTACAATGTGGAAATCATCACCCTAGCGAGGTTTAGGGCTCCCTTCTCCCAGTAGGTCGTCAGGGAATCGGAGAGCGGTGCTGACCCCGCAGCGCTCCCAGCCCTTCCCCACGTCCCGCAGAGCCGGAGCTCTCTGGAAGGGCCGGGGCTGGCAGCCAGACCAATTTGAGGATATTTGCTGAAATGGGAAAGCAGGAAAAGCCCACACCGATTACTTCTGCGCGTGAAAAAGGGCAGGAAACAGCACTCATTTGGAAAAAAAAAAAATAATAAAAATATTTGGCTGGAGTGTTAAACAAGTAATTCAAAAATACAGAATGAAATGAATCTGTAGCTGTCCTGGTTTGAGGACAAACCATGACAGCAGTGCAGCCTGCAGCTGTGCCAAAGTTAAGATCTTGGTGAGGCCTTTCCTGCCCCAAGCGGAAGACGCAGCTCCGGCAGCGAGGGGAAGGGCGGGAGGGACAGGCTGGGATGCGCAGCACGAACCTCGTGGGTGCGATGGCGAAGGCTCCAATGCACGAGGCTGGGATGCAGATTTCCTCCTCCGGACAGGACCATGGAAGGATGGGAAATGAAGAGTGCTCCAGCCCGTCCGGGATGCCTGCATTTATACAACAACATATTAAACCTCGGAGAAAAAAATATTTAATTTTCCTTATCTTTGCATCACTTGGGCAAGAGCCCCTCAAGAAGAGAGCTCTCCAGCCTGGCGTAAATAATAAATGACATTTCCATTCCCCGCGGGGCTCGGGCGGAGGAGACTCGGCTCCAGCATCCCCACCGTGACCTTGTTAAATTTTCCAAGCCCAACTTTGCAGAGCAATGCTAAATGGAAAAGCAATTTCTACAGCAGGGTTAATTTGGATTCGCGGGTGTTAACATTTATCTATATCATAAAGTTACTTTAGCTCATTTTCAAAAAGAAAAAAAAACAAAACCAACCAACCAAACCTCTCCCGTTCTGTTCCTAGCACGTGTTAAGCCTCAAAGTGGTAGTTTTCACTGATTGAGTTTCCTAAGTAGGTTTTAATAATAGTGGCACAACTAATTTGCTCAGATATGAAACTCAATCTAAGTGATATTATCTGTGAGATAATTAAATAGGAAAAATTTTAATGTAACTCTGATTTTTCAATCAAGGCTGCAGGTGACTCCCTACACATCGATTTTTCCCTCTGTATGGTTATTGTATTTAGCAACTCCCTCGCCGCCCTTTCACAGCATATTGCTCTTCTTTGAGATTCTGCGGCGGCTTTGACATCATTATCTCGTGCGGTGGTTTGTATTCATTTCAGCTGGAAATAAATTCACATCCCGGTGGAAAAGACTCACCTCCCGGTGAAACCCATAAGAGCCCCGTCAGACGCCACGTCGGCTGGAGCACGGTCTGGTCAACCACGGTCGAGGTCCACCAGGTACCACTGTGCCCATCAGGAGGTGGGGGGCACTGGGGTTTGGGGCACCCCAACATCAGGCAGTCTTTGTGCTTATCGCAATTTTTTCTGCCTCAGGCTTGTTTCCCGTGCTTCTAGCCTTTTTTTTTTCTTTCTTTTTCCTTAAATCCTTTAAGGATTCAAGCTGTCCGCGGAGTGGAGGCATCTCGCCAGGGCTCCCCAGGTGCTCTGAGGCTGCAACCTGTGTAAGTTCTGTGCATCTCCCTGGGTGCTTCTACAGACAGAAGGAGTTTCAATGTACATACTTCATCCATAGGTGTCCCCTGCACGCAGTTTTTTAGCTAACTCTCCAACTTCTTGCACATCTGGAGATGTTTCTATGTCGGACGATGAGTGCAGTGTTCCCAACAGTTTTCCTACCCAGCTGTGTGATACTCATCCTATAAAAGGTGCCTCAAATGATACTTATCCTATAAAAGATGCCTCAAATTTCTGTGAACTGGGACATCTTCCACTTGCAAGTTCTGGTCAGAACATCAGTGTATACATATTTTTTTTTTATTATTATTTTTTATATATATATATAAAATTGTTTTGGGCTTTTCCCCAGTAATTGGCACTACTCCAAGGGCAGTTCCTACACGCTATGAGTAAGTTCTGAAGAATCACCGACATCCCACCAACCAAGAAGGGTATGTCCTTCCTGCGAAGATGCCCACGTGCATGGTTTTTTTCATCACATGCACCTAGGAATGGGACATCCATTTTGTTCACCCCCGCCAGCAGCTCAGAGCCCCCCGGGTGTCCCCATGGCCAAGGATCATCCCGGTCCTCCAGCCTGGCAGTGCCGGGGCAGGAGGGATGGCGAGAAGTGCGTCTCCTTCCAACCAAGGGCTTTTCATCTCGCACCAAAGTGATCTTTCTGCCAAGTTTAGTGGCTCATTCAGCTGCGGAGACAAAGATTTCCCAAGATGGGGAGAGAGGCTGGCGATAGCTCTACATGAAATATTTTTTTCTTTTATTGCAAATGTGCTGCTCTGCTAAGGACTAAGCAAACGCTGAAATCCAAAGCAGATGGGAGGCATTACGGCGAATATGATACAAGATTTAAATGCTCACGTCAACCCCATATCCCTGCGTGCACTTTTCACACCTCCACGTTTATACGCCGAGGCATCAGGACATGGATGTTAGCTGCCAACCGAAGGCAGATTCCCCTTGTTCCGGGCTTTAACGTTACAATCGTTTACAGAAGGAAGGCTGGGCTGCAAGCGGATCCCTCCAGATGTGGCTGCACATCTGCCTGCCCTTGCTCAGAGCCCCGCGGCAGCCAAGGTTTGTCTCTTTGCTACGCGGATGCTGTAAATAAAGGCAGCCAAAGGACCAGGTGAGGTTTTTGCCCAGGTCTGAAAGTGTTTAGCAGCTCAAGGTTGGCTGTTTTGCAGAGCCCTGGCACTTTATATAGGTGCAAACCTGTCTACGTGCTCCTCTCTGCTCCGCAGGACCTTGGTTTCCCGCAGGGCTGGCCTTTAGCTTGGTGGGAAGAGACACAGGAGAGCCAAGGCTGCTCCTTCACTGCTTAAAGAAGGGGAATATTTTCTATAACTCGGGTTTAATCTCGGTTTGAGCAGGCAGCGCTGCACCCGTGCGTGCCCAGCTCATTGCATGCACCATCACAGGTGGGTGATTCTCCCGGTGATGCTCAGCCGCGGGATCCTGGCTCAGAGCGAGCACCAGAGGGGTGAAGTGTGATGGCCCCAAATGCAATTTAACTTGGAGCTGGTGCAAAGTGTCCTGTTCTGTCCCAACTCACCTCAAATTCTGCCCCGCTGCTCCGCTTCTGGGGAGACCCCCCTGCAGTGCTGCCTCCAGCTCTGGGGCCACCAACAGCAGAAGGACACGGAGCTGTTGGAGCGGGGCCAGAGGAGGCCCCGGAGATGCTGGGAGGGCTGGAGCCCCTCTGCTGGGAGGACAGGCTGAGAGAGCTGGGGGGGTTCAGCCTGGAGAAGAGAAGGCTCCCGGGAGACCTCAGAGCCCCTTCCGGTCCCTAAAGGGGCTCCAGGAAAGCTGGGGAGGGACTCTGGAGCAGGGAGGGGAGCCATGGGACGAGGGGGAAGGGTTTTAAACTGGAAAAGGGGAGATTTAGGTGGGATATTGGGAAGAAATTGTTTGCTGTGGGGGTGGTGAGCCCCTGGCCCAGGTTGCCCAGAGAAGCTGTGGCTGCCCCATCCCTGGAGGGGTTCAAGGCCAGGTTGGCCGGGGCTTGGAGCAACGTGGTCTGGTGGGAGGTGTACCTGCCCAGGGCAGGGGGTGGCACTGGGTGGCCTTTAAGGTCCCTTCCAACCCAAACCATCCTCTGATTCTATGAAATATAAGATTTCATACAGAAAAGTCCCTGCAGTGACCGAGGAGCCCAGCCGTGGGACGGGGCAGGGGTGGCCGAGCCGCCTCCCCGCACCGGGAGCAGCACATCCCCCAGTATAAACCCATAATCAATTGTTATAAAAAGAGAATTGCGCCATGTGCTCGCAGCCCTTTAGTTTTTCATTAAATCACAATAAAATACCATTGGCCTATGGTCTCCTGCGAGACCACTTTTAATGATTTATGTATTCATTTCCACTTGACAGCCAGCTGTGAGAGCAGGCGCTGCTGATCTAACAGATATAGATATGTGCTGTTCGCCCGCTTACTGTAAAAGCAAAGGAAAACCAAACAGAAAAGCCGCTATGCGTATCCTGCCCGGCAATGAGCGGGATAAACCCAGCTCCTCGTGTGGGAGAATTTCCCCTCCAGCCTCCGCGGGGCAGACGCTGGAGCACGACATCGACTGAGGGGTAACTTGGCTTTTATTGCGGCTTGGAAAACGGGATGCTGCTCTTCAGTGTCCCACCCAGCACGCAAATCGGCAAAGTTCATTAAGCTGACAGCAGCTCGAGGCGGTTCCACCGGAGACGTGGCCACCGCCGGGCCGGGATGCGGAGCTGGCGTGTTGCTCAAGAGCTCCTCGCTCAACTTAAAGCATTAGCCAAACCCAAAGCAGATTTTTAAGATAATTCAAAACAAAACCAAACCAGATTTCTAAATGACTAAAAATACATTTCCTCTCTTTTCTCAGGCACTTGTGATGCTTTTTTCTCCCTTCTTTCCAGGCCCTTAGCGCTCAGATTTCTCTTTCCCCTGGGCAGATAATGTTGATGTTGTGATACCCAAGGAACTGCCTCCAGCTTTTCCCTGTATCCCTTCCTTTCTCACCTGTTTTTTTTGTGTTTTTTTTTAACCTGCCTGGTCCCTTCTAACAAATTGAGAGTTTCCTATCAGTTTGCTTTCTTTAACACCAAGCCAGGCTCCTACCCGCTGAGCTACATCGCCCACGGTGCAAGACATGGGTGCTGGTGTTTCCCCGGTGCTCGCTGGGGTGATGCTGGGGTGCAGGGGGCGCGTCAGCCGAATCCCCCCGGCCCCGGGGACAGAGCCGAGCCCAATCCACCCCAAAATCGAGGTGTCCCAGGACCTGTCACTTGAGGGGGTTTCAAACTGTGCAGCTCCCCGGGGCCGCGGGGGATAAGCGAACACACCGCTGACACGGGCTGAGTTAATGGGGGGACAAAGGACAGAATAAAACCTCTGCAACCCGCCGAGCGAACCCCAACTTGCCGAACTAGGAGAACATCAATGAGTGAGGGATCTTAATTAAATTGTTGGCAATTAGCTCTCCCGGGAGTTAAAAAAAAAAAAAAAAAGGGCAAAAAAAAAAATGCAAAAATAGTAAAAGAGAAAACCCTGCGGCGCTGGCAGCAGAGCACGCTGCCCCCGCAAGGCCCGTTCTGCAGGCGAGCAGGCAGGGAACGCGCGGGACGGGCTGGAAACAATCAGGATGGACTTTATGGCTGTTTCATAGAATAGTTTGGGTTGGAAGAGACATTTGAAGGTCGTCCAGTCCAGCGCCCTCTGTCTTTACGGCTATTTCTTTGCTCTGTTGCGGCGTGTAGGTGGCTCTGTCACAGGGCAGAGGACTCCGACTTGGATTTTGGCTGGAGGTGACTGGAAGAGCACAAGTATGAGAAGATACCGGGTATTAGCCTGAGCGTGGGGACAGGCCGGGTCTTGGCTGGTGTCCCTCGGGGGCACACCCAGAGCAGCTCCTGAGCTCTCTGGGTACCAGCAGCAGGGCTGGGGCGTCCTCCTTGCGGAGCTGAGCCCGAGTCAGACCTCCCGCGGGTCTCGTTTGGTGCCCCCCGTCTCAGGTGCTGGCATGAGACACCTTGTAGAACCCAGGAGCCAGCCCTGAGAGTGAGCCCCTCAAGGTCCCTTCCAACCCAACACATTCGATGGTCCCTGCTGCCCGAGGCGAGGGGCAGCCGGACCCCCTGGCACGGCCGAGCATCTCCTGGTACCCGCGGCCACAGGCACGACGGGAGCAGCCTCCCACGCAGCATGGGAGGAAGGAAGTTTTCCCCTTGCCTGAAGGATGCCCTTTGATATTTTTTTTTTTTTGGTCATTTCCAACATTTTTATGTCGGTCTTGTTGGTTTTCCCCATTTCCTTCCTCGTGGGTGTCACAAGCCTTTTCTTCAAGGGTTTCTGTGGTTTTGCTTTCAACAGTTTGTCGTCTGGTTGCCTTTCGTTTTTCTCTCCGGCGGGAAAGCTGCTCCTGGCCGGCTCTTCTGCTGCGGTGGGACATGGACATCGTACCCTGGGAGAGCCGGGGGTCCCGCACGCTGCCCTCCTTCTGCGTCACACGAGTTGCATCCTCCCACCCCCCCCAGCCGTTAATGAGCATCAGGGTCCCTTTTTTTATTACCTTGCGCTACTTATGCGTATAAAACAACACGTTCCTTGTTGCAGGGAGTGTTGGGAATGATAAAGACAAATGCAGAGGGAGGTAAGCAGTGATCAAGGGGAGGATTAGCACACGTCTTAGGAGTGCTTTGGTGAACGTCTCGGTTCTGTGGGTATTGTTTTTAACAAAATAATGTATTCCTACTGCCTCGTTAGCTGTCTCGGGTAGTTCCTTTTTAAAAGAAATCCCATTTTTCATTCCAGATGTTCAAAGCTGGATGTCACAATACCTTTCAAGTTAATCAAAACCAGCTTTCGCAATTAGCTTGCTGCATCAGATGGGGACGGGACACCCTTTAGAAACAGGTTCTGATAATAAACCCATTAGGCAGGTCCTGTTTCCAGTAAAGGAGCTGGCCTGTAATTAATTCCTCTCCAAACAGAAACAAGGTGAGCAGATGGCTTAACCCCCAAAATAGACGCACTATTTTTGCAAAATGGATCGCGGCAGGCGCCTTGGGTCAGGTTTCAGAAGTATTTGGGGGTGCTCAGGCGTTTTTGGCAGCCTGAGGAGATGCTGCAGAGGAGGGGAGAGGGGGCGCCCCCGCCGGGGCACGGCCAGTGGCCACCTCTGCTTCTGCGGGGCCTCCATGGGAATAACCTCGCGTGGAATAACCTTGCCAGGAATAACCCGGCAACCACGCTGAGCGTCCAAAGGCCTTTCTCGCCGGTTTTAGCACACGAGGTGGCATTGACACGGTTTTGCCAGGTTTCCCCGGTGCAACCCCTCGCCGTGGCGGAGCATCGCTCGGCACCTTTCCCTGCACCGCACCGGTCCCCGGCTGGCTTTGAAGTGCCGTATCGCGTCATTTCTCCCCGCCATATGGCCGGCAGTAAGTGGAAATTCCTCCCCAAAACCTTCGGTTTGCTCACAGCTCTGCCTGACACCCCCAAAATAGCCCAGCATCCCGTTCGGCCCCGCTGGGGCACAGACCTTCCCGGGCAGACCCCTTGTTTGCGTCAATAATTAGCTCGCTGAGGGCATTGCATCGATAATTACCTTGCTGGAGGACCTCTTGCATTTCTGCGGCCCCGTCCAGATATGCGTGGTTCCCAGGCAGCTGCCCAAGGAGAAGAGGGTTCAGGAGCTGGGGACCTGAAAGCAAATGAGAATGCACTGCTGCAGGACATGAAAACCCGTTGCAACTGGTCTCCCAGTGCACGTTTGTCACCTTCTCCCCAAAACAGACATTCCTGTGCATCCCCAAAACACCCACAGTCACCGGCACGCGTGTATCAGTGGTCATTTCCAACTTGAAATACAAAAAATCCCACTTCAATTCTTACGATTTTAATTTTTTTAAATTGTGAGAGCGTGTGAACAGTGGGAACAGGTTGTCCAGAGAGGCTGTGGACTCTCCATCCTTGGAGACCTTCCAGAGCTGTCTGGACATGGTCCTGGACAACCAGCTCTGCTTTATCTTACCAGAGACTGGGGGCAGGACTAGGTGATATTCCAGAGATGCCACATGCACAGATGAGCTTTGCTGGGGACGGACAGATGGCTCTTGTGGGTTTTCTAAATCCCCGCACAGAGCTGCTGCCCAGAGCCGGAGGAGGAGACGGTGCAAAGCACCGCTGGGCAGGGATGCTCAGCCACAGGGACAGCCTGTCCTGTCCCCAAAGGCAGGGGTAAACCGAGCCATGGGGTGACACACTCTGGGGCTGCTGCTGTTTGGGGCAGGGTGCCCTCGGGGGGAAGGCAGAAGGGAAAGAATAAGATGGGAGATGAGAGCTTTGCGGCTGCTGTGGGCAGGGTGGTGCTCAGCAAAGCCAAGCCACAGCTGGGCTGGGGGAAAATAGGGAAATGATGTGAAAATAGCCGGAGTTTACCAGAGAAGACCCAGGTCTCGCAGCCTTTCCTCAGCACAGAGATGCTCCAGCCCCTCAGCATCTTGGTAGCCCTCCACTGGACTCTCTCCAGCAGTTGCCTGTCCTCCTTGACCTGGGGAGCCCAGAACTGGACCCAGTGCTCCAGCTGTGGCCTCCCCAGGGCAGAGCAGAGGGGGAGGATGACCTCCCTCCACCTGCTGGCCATGCCCTTTTTAATGCCTCCCAGGAGACCACTGGCCTTCTTGGCCACAAGGACACATCGCTGCCTCATGGGCAACTTGTTGCCCACCAGGACTCCCAGGTCCCTCGTGCAAGGGACATGACAAAAGGGTGCAAGGACATGACAAACGGTGGCTGAGGACACCATCATCTCTCCCGGTGGCAGGGATAGATCCAGGGGCTGTGCATCCCAAGGGAAAAGCAGCCATTGCCTTCCCCACTGTTTGGCTAGTCCTGCGATGCTCCGCGCCAGGGGCTGAGATGGCTCCATGGAAATGAAGGTGGAGGACGCGGCTTGCTGCCCGCCTGGTTTGCGGATCTAATATTGGGCTTTTCTGGCCGGGGAGGCGACTCAGGGTTGGAGTTTGGTGTCTGAAGGAGGCGGTTTGCTGGGAGCCCTCTGCCCCACGCGGGGCCGGAGCCGGGAAGGCAGCAGACAGAGCCCCGGCAGCCGCACGGACGCTTGATTCAATTTGTGCGGGACAGACATGGACATGGTTTGCCATGCCTTCCCTTCCTCAGAAATCCTTTTATTAATCTCTTCTAAAAAAGCGCCTTTGAGTTTGTTCTCAGGTCAAGAGTAATGAAGGTAATTATGGATGGACTCGGAGCTCTGACATAAAACAAAAGCCAACCAGAAAGCCATTTGGTGATTACACATTTCTATTTCAATCTTTTTTCCACACACCCCTCTTTCTAACACGGTTATCAGAAGCCGAGTTCACAGGGTTTGAGCGCAGCCAAAGTAAACAGGCCAAGAATTTGGAAAGTCATTCATCTTAATCCAACAAAAGGGCGATAATCCAATTTATTGGACTTGAATGCTTTTGAGTTTTGTCGGCTAAATGGGGCGGTGTGGCGGTGCCTCGCCTGCCAGCAGAAGGAGAAGGGGCAGCAAGGACAACCAACAGCCCCGGGGTGGCCTCCGGTGGGTTGGCAGGAGCCTTTTTATTCCTGCAAGGCGGCCAGGGTGGCTCCCGGCATCTCCATGGGCTTTGCCACCCGGAGCCAGCGGGCTTCCCGAGGAGCCGCAGCAAAGCAGGGTCCACACCTTTCCACCCGGGTGCTGCCGGGGCTCCTCCATCCACCTGCTTTTCCCCCATGGCTGGTTCTCCCACCTCCCCTTTCCTCATCGCAACACACAATATTTGCACGTCCCACCTCTCAGGGACGCGCACGGTGCGTCGTCCTCCGTGTACAGACCACCCCGCAGCGCTGCGGGTCGGTGCCACGTCTCTGCAGCACCCACGGGTGCCCGGAGGGTCAGCATCACCCATGCAAGTGTGCATCACCCGAGCAGGTTTGCATTGCCTGCACGGATTTGCATCACCCACATGGCTCTGTAGCACCCATGCAGGCTTGCATCCCTCGTGTGGCTTTGCATCACCTGCTCGGGTTTGCGTCACCCACGTGCTGAGCTGAGCACCATCACGAACCTCCCACACCACCTCTCCAGCCTGGGCCACCTTCCTCAAAACCCCCTCCGCCAACCCCTCCCGCTCCTCCGCCAGCGTGCCGGACCCACCGTCTCTCCGGACGATGTCTCTTCGTTCCCAGGCGCTCCCCACCTCGTGCCATCTTCCTCTTGGATTTAATTCATCAGCTGGTTGGGGCAGGGGCTGCTGGGTGCTTTGCAGCCTCTTTGGCTCGTTTTTAAGGAGTTCAGCTCTCGCTAAAGGATGTTTTCTGGGTAAGTGGCAAGGAGCAGCGCTCCCGGGTGGAAAATGAGCTCCAAAGTGACTTTGGCGGCTTCGAAGCTCTGCTCCGTACCGCCTCCATCCGACCTCCTCGCCTGTGCTTGCCCCGTGGCCGGGCGGCGAGCGAGCCCACCGGCATCTCGCAGCCGGCCAAGGCGAAGCGGAGACAGCGGGGACACTTTCCTGAGCCATGCGTGTGACACGGCCCGTGGATGGGAACAGCCAAAAACCGCAGCCCGTCGGGAGGGAAAGCACGGCAATGTCAGTGCAGTCACGGGGAAGCTGCAAAACAGAGATACAGCAGCTGATAAAGTGGTAGGTAAACAAATCCATGAGTATTAAAGTTTAGGCTCTAGTAATTAGCGGAGAAGTACAGGATAATAAGCACAGCGGGATGTCCCTCAAGGTACTTTGGGCTCCTACTGTGTTTATTATCCAGTATCAGTATGGAAATATATGCCTGACTACATTTATGGTGGCATTTAGAAGTTTAAAACAGACTCTTGCGCTCAGGAAGAGGTTACTAAATGACTCGCCCTCCAAGGTCTTTCCGCCGGTTGCCATCCCGCGGCTCGGCACACGCTGGCACCGGGGCTGAGCCGGCCGGGGGACCCCTGCCAGGGCACCCTGGGGACATGGCAAGGTGTTTTGCCAGCGTGCCACGGCAGAGCAGGGCAGAGCATCCTTTCCCCCCAACAGCACAGCCCCACGCTTCTGCCCGATGGAGGGGGGAGGCAAGAACGTTCTCCCCCCGCAAACCAAGCCAAGAGCGAGGAGGGACGGGCGAGTCTGCGAAACGACAGCCCTGAGCGTGTTTGCCGTTCCCAGCAAGGAAAAAGCTGCTTTCCTAGGAGCTATGTGGGGGTCCGGACCCGCACACGTGTGCGCGGCACCCACCCATGGGTGCCTGGCGCAGGCATGGACCAGTTGCATCTCCATCCCCACCATCCCGCTGGTCCTGCCGGGCTGGACCGCGCTAGATGGCACTGTGGGATGCTGCAGGCTGAGGTTCGGGTTTTGACACACATCTGCCATTCCCCGCCGCCGCACCATCGCCTTCTGCACCCGCCGCACTGACGGAGAGCTGGGCCCGGCCTCCCTGCCCTCCCCCTGCTGCACCCTGGGTGCTTTAGACCTAGGCAAGGGGATTTTTGTTATTTCGTTGTAGTTTTAAAGCCACTACTCTTAGTCTTAGCTTGGAATGTCCGCGGCTTCGGGAAGCAGTGCAAAGCATTCTCGACGATCTGAAAGGTCCCTTCCAACCTAGACAATTCTATGGAGTTTTGCTGTAGGGATGCTCTGGCTGCACGTGCCTTCGGCACCGTTTCAAGTCTACTTTGTGCCACCGAATTTTGCCCCCCCACCCCTTTCAGAAATGCTCAGGTAACGCACACAGCCCCTGTTATTTGAGAGAAGGGCCCCTCGGTACCCTGAGATTATTCTCTGCTAGGAAGACGCAACGAGGGAAAATAAAAAGGCAGCAAAAGGAAAGAAAAAGGGCTGTTAAAATAGCCATCGTAAGGGCGGGTGATGCGAATAAAGAGGATTCCTGAAAAAACACAACCTGAAAACTTGAATCAGCGAGAAAAAGTGCTGAATGCTGGTCCCTGGGGGCAGCTGTGGCCGGGGCAGCCCCACACCGGTGTCCAGGACATGGCGGGGAGATGGGGCGGCTGTATCCCCTGAGCCAGACCTGCGGCGGGTGCAGTGGGGGGGGTCTGTCCCACGCTCTTGCACATCACCCTGGCACAGGATTTGGGGTGAAACGGCCGTTCCTGCACCACCCCCCGCCCCGGCCGCAGCATCCCCTCCCTCCGGGGATGTGTCCCAGCAGCACCAGTCCCCGGGTCGGGCACCTGCAGGGGTCCAGCCAAGCGCACCCACGCAATGCCCTGCCCACGGGGCTGGGGAGTCCCGCACCCTGGGAGGGTCCGCACCCACCGCCCCAGCCCTCGCCTCTCTGGATCCCAGCCCCGGGCCCTGCACCAGGCTCCCAGTTGGTCCCAGGGCATCCATCATGATGATAAACACGGTGTGCTGGGAGGCAAAGGAGCACGGTCGTGCGACTGCAGGCAGGAGAGCGGGGCGTGCTTGCCGTTTCCAAGGGCAACAACAACAACAAATAAAATCAAAAGATTGCCAAGTATGTTGGAGTAAACGACCCATCTGTAATTGTTTTCTTATTGTGTTTGATCGCGGCGGAGATGGTAGGCAGGATTGATCGCGCCATGTACTTAATACCCTTTATTTGTTTGGGGGACAAGGTAAAAGATAGATCTGTGGAAAGGGGGAATATAGAAATTTTAACTGCAATGAATAAGCAGAACGAATGTATTTCCCCTGGCCCTCTCTTAATTTTATTTGTGTCAGTCTATTTGCCGTGGGAAGTCTGCCTGAATCCCAAATTATTTTAGCTAGTTAATCTGCTCAGTGCCAGTTTATTCTGCAAACAGTCTCTGTAAATCCCAAATAATTGTAGTTAATCTGGTCAGTGCCAGCCTATTCCGTGGGCAGCCCATGTAAATCCAGAGATCCATCAGTTAAATTAGGTCAGTGCATTTTAATAAGCGTAGAGGTCACGCTCTGCCCTGCTCCGCGCGCCTCAGATGCTGCCTGGGTGCACGGCACCCACATCCCGGCTCCAGGGCACCCACATCCCAGCTCCACGGCAGATGCCAGTGGACCTGGGGAGCGGGCAGAGATGGCTGGGTGGGATGTGAGGGGCAGAGGAGGTGCACCGTCAGCCCAGAAACCCCCCGCAGCCTGGGCTGCATCCCCAGCAGCGTGGGCAGCAGGGCGAGGGGGGGGATTCTGCCCCTCTGCTCCGCTCGGGGGAGACCCCCCTGCAGTGCTGCCTCCAGCTCTGGGGCCACCAACAGCAGAAGGACACAGAGCTGTTGGAGCGGGGCCAGAGGAGGCCCCGGAGATGCTGGGAGGGCTGGAGCCCCTCTGCTGGGAGGACAGGCTGGGAGAGCTGGGGGGGTTCAGCCTGGAGAAGAGAAGGCTCCGGGGAGACCTTCCAGCCCCTTCCAGTCCCTAAAGGGGCTCCAGGAAAGCTGGGGAGGGACTCTGGAGCAGGGAGGGGAGCCATGGGACGAGGGGGAAGGGTTTTACACTGGAAGAGGGGAGATTTAGATGAGATATTGGGAAGAAATTGTTTGCTGTGAGGGCGGTGAGCCCCTGGCCCAGGTTGCCCAGAGAAGCTGTGGCTGCCCCATCCCTGGAGGGGTTCAAGGCCAGGTTGGACGGGGCTTGGAGCAACCTGGTGTGGTGGGAGGTGTCCCTGCTCAGGGCAGAGTGTTGGAATGAGATGATCTTTAAAGGTCCCTTCCAAGCCAAACCATTCCATGATGCTATGAATCCATGTGGCTTCATCCCTGCAAGACCCTGCTCATGGGCATGTGTTGGGTACCTGCTGCCACCGGCTGGGGCAGCCCGAAGAGCTGGATGCCCTGCACCTTCTGGCTGAATTTTAACCAGCTCCCACAGCACAGAGAGAAGAGGGTATAGCACAGGCCAGGATAAATCCGGAAAGAACAAATGCATGATTTTAGATTTTTTCGAAGATTGAGCTGCCTTTAAGGAGGATTTATGCTCTAGAAATCTGGAAGTTCCTGTAACCCACTGAAGTTTCTTGTTCAGATGCAAAAGTCTCTCGCTGTGTGTTGTACCAGACCTTTTACAAGTGACAACATCACTTTTCCATGCTGCAGATATGCAGGCTGCTATTAGAAATGGGATTTAAACAAATCACAGGCTGTCACCAGCTTGAGCACGGCAAGCTGGCGGGGGCTTGGATGAGAGAGCAGTCAAGTATCGATGCTCAGGGGACTTACGGAGCCATCTTCTGCTGCACATCAGATTATGTTGTGGAAATACCCCTAAATACTTGGGATATTCCTGACCGTATGATGCACTTTAGGCCAGTAAATTTAAAGCCCTGTCCTTTTCTGAGCTGGGGCGATGGATGTGCTTACAGAATCCCAGCTCGAAACATCTCGTCAGGGCCAGGGCTGCTCCTGCAAACTCAGGCAGAGCCTTGGAACGGCTTGCAAGCGAAGGAGCATCTGAAGAGCTAAACTAAGCAGTATCATTTGCAAAATGACTTGGCAATTGGCATTAATCCCAGCATCTCCGAGAGAACATGGCCACGATGAGCCCTTTCGACTTGGCCGGGTGCTCTGTTTACTTGCGGTGAAGCCAGTCGGGCTAAGGAAATATTGCAGAGCTGGAGCGCCTTCTTGGGCAGAGGTAACAGGCCAAATCCGTCCCCAGCAATTATTATTAATGAAAGGTTTGGTGCCAGCCTCTCCGGGCGATGCTGCAGAGCTTTGCCTTGAAAAGCCATCGGAAAATAACACGTCGAGTTGCCCAGTGTGCGGGGTAATTGAGGTACAAGAGGGGCTGCCATGGGGACCCCCAAAGGTCCCCTAATCCAAAGAGGCGGAAGGCGGTTTCTCTGGGGGATGGGGACGGGAGGCACGCGGGAGCAGGAGGGCAGGGGCTCGCTCCAAGGACAGGCAGATGGGAGAGGGCAGGGAGCCAAGGCCTGGAGCAGGAAGGAAATGGGAGGAGTGAATCAGAATATTAGGAAGCAGAAGCGGAGCAGGAGGGGAAATGAAGGGTGACCGAGTTCAGCGGAGTCGCATAAGGCTGAACCCTGCCCAACATAAATTAGGATGGTGCTCCAACTCCAGCTGCTACAAGCTCCAAATCTAGTATTTGCCGAGCTGTTACATGAAAATACGCGACAACGCTGTCCATAAATTACGATCGTAATTCAAAATCTATCTAAGGTGACTAAGATTTCCATTACAAACCCAAACCACAAAGCTCTTCTGGGATCCCTCTCACAACAAATTCAACCGGGCCTCCTTGGGAAATATTTTATAAGGTTCAAAATCTTTTGTTCTAACTGGGGGGAAAGTGTCTGACTTTATAATTATTTTTTTTTTGTTTTTTTCGCTTGGAACAAACTTTTCAAACCTAAACTTCAGCAACTTTATCTGCGACTCATTGCAAAACTATTATTTACTTGATTGTTGTTACAAATCTAATGGTAAACTTGCAGAACGCATCATCCCTGTGGTACCCAAGAGCATCCTCTGTGTTCCTGGGCGCCTGTGATCCCTCCAGGCAACTTGGCCACCAGGTTCTGCTCCTCTGGTAGCCCCGTGGGAGCCCAGTTCTGCTGTCAGTTGGGTGGACTGTGCCTCCAGCCCCATAGAGACCAACGGCGGACAAGGTCCTACGTCTTCCCAAATGTTCCAACAAGCCTCATAATGGCCAAGTGAAGGTGCACAGCAAACCGTCAAAGGAATCTGAGTTTCTATAAGCCCTCCCAGTTCGCTCCTCAGCTAAAATCAATGCGATCCCATTGGAGTCAATGAAGCTGAAGACTCTACACCAGTGCAGACTGAAGGAAGAGGTGCGGGTAGGACTGAGCTCAGCTCCAGCAGAAGGGAAACCCACTGTTTTGGTTAATTTTCACCTTCGGCAAAAATCCTGGCGTGCACTCATTACTGTTTATGAACCACCTTGCGGTCCTTGGGTGAAAGGGGCTCCTCGGGGGTGAGGTTTTTGTTTCTTATTTGCCACAAGTGCATTTGCTGTCCCCATCAGCGGTGGTTTGCTTCCTGTTGATGACCATTTGGGGACTATTAAAATAGCATTGTTTAATTTGGCTTTTAACCCATGAGGAGTAAGTGATTCCATGCCTCTCGCTCCACAAAATGAAAAAAAAAAAAATTGAATAAAATCAGTGCTGATGGGCTATGCGGCAGCTTTTACTAACCCGACACAATGAGTTCCCGAGTCCTGGATCGGTGCAAAAATCACCCTGAAAATGTCCTGTGCTTGCTCCGTCCACTCATTCACCTTTTGCTGCATCCTTTCCTCCCTCTCCTTAAGGATTAATTACCCCTGGCGCAAGATTTTGCAACTGTATGAGGCAAAAAAAGTTCATTTGCTTAATGACAGTGCTGGATTTAAGTGGGGAGGCAGCAGGATTATGCCCTGTGCGTTTTTCCCCTTCCACCGAACCCGGGGTCTGCTGGGAGCAAGGGGCCGGGGGGGTCTGAGATGGGGGAAAAGGGGGTGGGCTG
>VWZL01000853.1:367920-381760 GCA_013396915.1 Stercorarius parasiticus
AGAAGTGTTTATGTGGGTTTAAGATAATACAGCTGTTAAGGAAGTGGTCTCTTGCTTAAATGAAGAAATGTGGCAACCTGGACCTGCGGAAGAAGTAAAAAATCTCATCAGTCCCGGGGAGGTGAGCGGGGGTCCCCACACCCTCCTCCAGCAACCCGCCACCTCCCAAACCACCCGCGCTGGCCGGGCCACCCAAAAATCACTTCCCAAGGGGTGGGCTGGCACGTCCCCCCCTGTTGGCAGCCCCCCAGTGTGGGGCAGGGGGTCCCGGGGCACGGCTACAAATAAACTTGCCTTTAATTTTTTTTTTACATCTGTCCCATGTGATTGGAGGCATCTCCCATCCCAGGGTGGGGTCCTGCCAGGGAAAGCGGAGGAGGATCTGAAGATACTTTCTCTTCTTCCCTTCTTTTCAGACACGCTGCTTTCGGGTTCAGGTTTCTTTCTGTTGAATTGAAGCAAAAAGGCCACGTCAAATATTCCCATTTTAATACCAGGTTGGTGATAGAATCATAGAACTGCCTGGGTCAGAAGGGACCTTTCAGATCAGTAAGTCCAACCATCAAGGCCAGGCTTGACGAGGCTCTGAGCAATCTGATCTAGTTAAAGATGTCCCTGCTCACTGCAGGGGGGTTGGACTAGATGGCCTTTAGAGGTCCCTTCCAACCCAAGACATTCTATGATTCTACGATCAACCCAACACTGACAAAAACCATCACTAAATCATAGAATCATAGAACTATTTAGGTTGGAAGGGTCCTTTCAGATCATTGAGTCAACCATCAACCTAACTCTGACAAAGCCACCACTACCCCATGTCCCTCAGCACCACGTCTGCCCGGCTTTTAAATCCCTCCAGGGACGGTGACTCCACCGCTGCCCTGGGCAGCCTCTTCCAACACTTGACAACCCTTTCAGTGAAGAAATTTTTCCTAATATCCATCCTAAACCTCCCCTGGCACAACACTTGAGGCCGTTTCCTCTTGTCCTATCGCCTGTTCCTCGGGAGAAGAGACCGATATTTCAAATAATGAATTGGTTATTGGTTCCAGGGAATTTAACGGGCTGAAGAAGAGGATGCAGCTTGGTCAGGCCAAGCGCTGAAACGCAGCGCGACTCCATACACAAGCCCTGCAAACACCTCTGTGTTTGAGCGCTGTGATGGAGCAGCCAAGCTTAATATTGCATTTGGATCTTGCTAAAGAAGGTAAAATGTGTCGAGGCTGCCAGGAGCTACACCAGTATCCCCAGTGCCAGAGCTGGAGGGGAACACAAGCACCCCGGGTGCTCGGAGGTGCCTGTCTGGCTCTGGGTACCAAGGTCTTGCCTCTCTCCTTGGTTCCTGGTGCCCCTTCCAGGCTTTCCCCAACCCAGGAAGGTGTGTTTGGCATGGCTGAAGCCCAGGAGGGACGTCGAGAAACACAAGAGGTGGCACACTGACCTCTGACTTGCTGCTCTAAGCTGAGGATGACAGCCACGGCCTGGTGTAAGATCAGGAGCTTGGTCTGGGGCTTGTCGCTCTTCAGATGGAGCTGCACCATCCGGCCCAACTCCTTGAAAGCCTCGTTGATGTCACGGACGCGCAGGCGCTCCCGAGCGTTGTTGGCCATTCTCCTTTCCTTTTCCCTCTCGGCCTTCTGTTCCGGTGTCAGGTCTTCGTCATCGTTATTGCTGGGAGACAAAAGGAATACATCATTTTCTAATGGTGCAGAGAATAAATAGCGCAAAGACTTTCAACAGACTTTGTCCAAAGCCACGAGCAAGTCACGCCCAGACACCTTCTGAGCCATTCTGATTTGCTGCTCCTCTTCCACCAAACCTACGCAAAATCCAGTCTCCTTAAATTTTACACTGGGCAAAGCCTTGGTTTGCAATGAAGCTTTACAATCTGCAAGGCAGGACTTCTGATATTTAAAAGAAGCGAATATCAAGCTTTTTTTTTTTTCAGCAACGTATTTTATCGCAGCCGATACTGCAACATTTTTAAATGGTGGCACATCCCCACTCAGCAGTAGCTTCCAAGCCAGAAAGATAACCCTGAATTTACACATTTCCCTTTCAGCAGACCGTTCTTCGGGTTTGGGAAGGACCTTTCTCTGCTACCGAAGGTGGGGAATAATCGTCCTCTCCAGTGGTGGCAGTGGGGGGCCATGGGAGTGGGCAGCACGCCAGTCCCCGCACGGGGCACCGCAACGCCCCTGGGCAAAGAGCCACCCAAGTAACTGATGGCCATGAAGGGCCCTACGGTCAACTTCTGCATGCTTTCTGCAACAAAACTGCTTTCTGTCTGGAAAAAATGATGATTTTAAATTGAAAGCACATCCACTGGTGAGTCACTGGCACTATATAATTTGAATTGGTTATGCAAATGGAGTAATAAATTTTCAGCAGCCCTAACAACGTGGATTTAGACATATAACTAAATATCAGGAGTAACCTTTTAAAGCTGCAAGCATGTTAAAAGCAAAAATGTTAGCCTACAAAAGCTTCAAAGCACATATAAATATGCATAAGCGACAGCATATTTGTTGAATTAACGAGAACTCCGATCACCTCACATCAGCATAAAGGTGCTTTCTTCTTACCATATCATAAGCGCACATGAAAGCCTCACTTCTACATATGGTGACTTCAACACATTTATTCAGAGAAAATCTCGAGTGTCATATATTTTCTCCAGTCGTAAGAGACGTGAATGTAATTAACGTTTTAAACACGGGCAGGCGCCGGCCGGAGCGGTGGAAGGAGAAAAGGCAGAAGGACACTGCCATTCATCTTTAAAAAAAGGAAATCCCCTGCACAAAGCAGGCTCGTGCCCGCATTTCAGCTTGATGGGGATTTTTTGCTACGCTGACGAGTACCTGCCCTGGCGTGGCAGGGGAAAATCAAGGGACAGAAGGAAAGGCTGTCCCTCGCTCAGGTTCACCTTTGCAGCACCCACAGACTCCCGTTCACCACGGGCAGGGGCTCCCAAATGATAAAATCCAGCCACGGCTTCACTAACACCTTCCAAAAATTTACAAAGAATACGCCAAACAAGTAAAGACCTCTAAACCTAAGGAGCCCTAGAGATTTACAGAAATCGAGGACTGGGAACGACAAACTTATTTCAGAGATAAAAGCAAAGCATACAGTTTGTTAGCTCAGACGCAGGTGTGCTCAGCTCTTCGGCACGTTTTTAAAGAGATGGAAATCCACACTGCATTCCAATTTGCAAGCACAGGCAGAGAGGAATAACAGCCCAATTCATAGATTTTGAGCGTAACGCAATTTCTGTGTAGATTGCGGAGAACTTGCTCAGCGTCCAAATTTGCAAATTGTTCGAATTTGAGGATGTCCCGGAGTACAGGTACCAGAAAGGCGCTCGGTACTGCCAGAACAGCCATGCCGTAACACTTAGGCTGTGGTTTTACCTGCCAGGAAAAAACCTCATAGTTTCCTCCTGTTCTGTTCACTTCATCGAAATCCAGTGAAGGAATTAAATGAAGCGACACTATTATATACTGTTACCTAGATCTTGACCTAGTAATTGATTTGATATCCTTCTTGTCATCCTCTAGTTTCTTGTCCTCAGAAGACTTTGTGTCCTGGAGGTTTTCGTCTCCCTCGTCGTCAGATTTGATTTCGGAGCTACCCGAAGAGACGCTCTGCCCTTGCAGTCCGGTTGGCATGCCTGCGAGAGAACACAGGGACGAGCCGTCAAAGCAGCACTAAAACCAACGCCTCAATGGTCCGGGTCTGTCCCCTCTGTCCCCGACGAAGGGGACGGCCCCGGCTGGCTGCTGCGGAGCCAGGCCTGGGGGCGGCAGCTCCTGAAAAGTCCCAGTTTCAGCTGGGACTTTGAGGTCCAGCTCTGCTCCTCTGCCCTCAGGAACAGATGGGGGTCAGTGTCTACAAAACATCAGCTACATCTGAAGGAGTTCTGCGCGCTCACTACCTATTCGTAGACGACATGACCTGCATTTTACAAAGCGGCCAGGGAGCCTGTGACCTTGCCCAGACCGGCATTTCCAGCTGTTAGGTAGCCGTGGGAGGGGACACAGGACACCTGGCTGCTACTCCTGTTCTTCAATCACGACATAACTTTTCCTTCACCTTAAAAAAAAATATCATCTTTAATATGCCATTCTCAAAATAATCAAAATACCTCGGCCGCAATGAGTGAGCAGGACCTTCCTTGTAAGGCACCATAATAGTTTAGGCTCTTTCTTCCACGCTTTAACGGGAAGATCCGCTGCCTCTAGGAATAACAACCACCCTTGGTGTCCTCTGGGTTTGGCCACCTCCAGCCCTGCTTTGCAACGACCCTGCAGAGGCGTCTGCCAGGCTTCGGCCAGTGCAGCACGTCCCCCGAGCCAAGGAGGGGGGCACACTCTGCGCGCAGCCAGAACTGGAAAGGTGGTGGAAAATCCGCCGATCCGAGTCTTGCCTTAAGCTCACTGCTTTTTCATCTGTGTCCTGCAGTGTTTTCTTCAACTTCTTTTCTTCAACTTCTTATAGAATCATAGAATTGTCTAGGTTGGAAGGGACCTTTCAGATCACTGAGTCCAACCATCAACCCAACACCGCCAAAGCCACCCCTAACCCACGTCCCTCAGCACTGCGTCTGCCCGGCTTTTAAATCCCTCCAGGGATGGTGACTCCACCACTGCCCTGGGCAGCCTCTTCCAGTGCTTAATAACCCTTTCAGTGTGAAAATTTTTCCTAATACCCATCCTAAACCTCCCCCGGTACAACTTGAGGCTGTTTCCTGGGAGAGAGACCGACCCCCCCTGGCTACACCCTCCTTTCAGGCAGTTGTAGAGAGCGAGAAGGTCTCCCCTCAGCCTCCTTCAAACTTCTTAAACTTCTTTTCCTTAAACTCTTAAACAGCTTTTTGACGTGTGTCCTGCAGTGTTTTCTACCTGGTCTTCTACCTTAATTTTGCTGCTTAAAGCAAAAATTAAAAAAAAAAACGGAGTGTTTCAGGGAGCAGAGCTGAATTAGCAAACGGGCTCTGCCCTGCTGTCCCCGCCATGCCCTGTGCTGCCTCGCAGTCCCCGGCTTCCCTGGGACCAGAAGGGCGGACACCTCCTCCCTCATGCCGGCTGCGTGTCCGGGGATGCTCCGTCCCGGGATGGTACTCACCCCTGTATGGGTCCTGGGGCGGGTTCAAATCCGGGGAGGTGGCGGACTGGACGGGCAGCTGGGGGACCGGGACCTGGTTTGGCACGAGCGAGTGGCTGCCGCGGAGGCTGACCCCGTCCTCGCGATGCGCTCCCACCTGCCGGGGAGAGGAGAGAGGCAGCAGTGAGACCATGGGGTGCCGGACAGATGGGGTGCCGGATTGAAGGCCAGGCGGACAGATGGCCGAGCCCCGTGTCCCGGGGACCCCGGGAGAGGAACGGGGAGATATGGCACTGGGCTGCGTTTCACTAGAGGGCGCAGACAGCCCGTCCAGCCGCACCGCACACACCGTACACTGCACACACCGTACACACTGCACACACCGTACACACCACGCACGCTGCACACGCCGCCCGGGAGGACGCCGCGCCACACGCCCTGTGACAAACATGGCAGAGCAGCTCAGGCAGGTAAAACGTCAAATTGTCTCCCAGGGTGCCGCAGCCGAGCGCGCCGATTCCTCCCCATCTGTCTTCTATCATGTCCGCCAACAGATCTGACAATTATCTTAATGCCCATATGCTTAATTGTGGGCTTCGCAATTCCCCCATTGCTATCGGAAATCCTGCAGGAATTTCAATTTGGCATTCGACTTCCATCGCGGGGGATCAGATTCGCAGGCCTGCCATTTTTTCCCCCCGTAATGCCAGCTAAGCCTCTGACAGCGGGAGCTGCGGCAGCGAGCGGCGCGGCCNTCACCTGCCTTTCCAAAACGAGAAGCCCCGTCCAAATTAGCGCTCGCTGTATTTCATTAACCACCGAGTCCCAAACCCGAAGGGGCACCATCCCTGCCAACGCCGTGACTCCGGGTAATATACCAATGAAGGTTTTATTAAACACTCCAGCAATGCCATCATCGGAGCTGACAGCGCGGGCGCAACGGAAAGGCAGCCATCCCTCCTGCGCGGCTCACCACCACCGCGGAGCAGGGCTGCTCCTTCATTAAATTAAGAAGACCGCCGAGAAGAGTTAAGCATCTGAAGAGCAAAACTGTCAGGAGCTGCAGGAGATTTTGATATAAAAGCCCCCGGAGCGGTAACACCGGCGCTGCTCCTGCACGGCAGCTCCGAGCCGGAGAGGGACGGATGGACATCTACAGGGATGGAAAAGTCACCGCTCCACCTCCTCAGGTGCCCGCATCCCCTCCCGCTCCGGCAAAAAGGGGTGATAAACCCGGCGGAGAACTGTAAACCGCTCTTTATTCTCAAAAAAGTAAGTACTTGGATAAAAAAAGATGGAGGGATGTTTCTAATCAGACTTACAAGATAATATAGGATAATTGTTAACAGCAAGTGGAGACCGCAGCAAGAAAGATAAAAGGGAATCCTGCCAAGGGGAACTTGAGAAAATCTTTCACTACTAGACGAAATGCAAATAACCGAAAGCAAGTGTAAAATAGCAGAGACAAAACCTCTCTCCTTGTTGAGACGTTTTAATTTTTAAAACATGAGGTACTAAGAAAAGACTGAAACCGGCGTTATTTGGCTTTAGGAGAGACTGGGTTGCTACGGGCGCCTGGAGCTCGCAGCCCTTCCTGAAACTTCAGCGGAGAAAAAGTAGTAAAATCCCCACGACATCCTTCTGAGGAGAAAAAGTGTTTTTTCCCCACCCCTACGAAAGAAAACACCGAGCGAAGCAGGCTGTCCTTCTCCATCCCCAGAGACAGCCCGGCTCAGCTGGACACGACCTTGGCCAACCCAGCCTAGCCTGGGAGCTGGACCTGACGCCAACGCTGGCCCCATCGTGAGCAGGGGTTTCATCCTCCCTCCTTTATCCACCTCCACAAATCCCCTCCAACCTACATTTTTCTACGAAAGACAAAAACCATTTCGTTTTGAGGTCGATGAAGACAAAGAAACATGTGGCACCACTTCTGGCGGGTGAGCCACCACCACCCTTGAAGCAGAGCTCCCGAGAGCGGCTGGAAGCCATAAAGGGGCTGTGACAGAAGCCACGGCTCGCTCTGCGTCCCTCCCCTTTCCTGCCAGCTTCCCTGGGCTCCATCCACGACCTGCGCAGACAGACAGACAGACTCAGAGACAGCACGCATCTCGTCCCACTCCTGCCCCGGAGCAGCCACCTCCTCCCCCGGACCACCTCCGTTATGGGGCTACAGGAGATGCCTCCAGTTGGGTGGTCTAGCTTGAAGAGGGACAACCCGGCTATCTTGATTATTTGGCCTAAATTCTTGACGATACCTCTTGTTTTATCGTGTCAAGGAGCAGACCTGCTAATAATTGAAAGCTCATGATTTGGAGGATTTTTAAACTGAAGTGTTGAATTCAGATGCAAAAAAAAAAAGGTGCCACAAAGGCACCACCACTTGACTGCTGACATACTGACGTAAAGTTTTATTTATATTTTAAAAATTGGTTCCAATAAAAAAAAAGATTTCCTCACATTTCTTCTCCTTTAGGTTCTCAAGAGATCTGGAAAGTAACCACCTATGTTATGTCTCACAACTGAACGATCAACTCAATGCCCCATCCCTGGAGGGGTTGAAGGCCAGGTTGGACGGGGCTTGGAGCAACCTGGGCTGGTGGGAGGTGTCCCTGCCCAGGGCAGGGGGTGGGACCGAATGGCCTTTAAGGTCCCTTCCAACCTAAATCATTCTGTGATTCTATAAAAACTCTCTCTTCTCTTTCACAACCCACTAGGTGATCGATCTCGCTTGTTGAGATTTGCAGCTTTTTCTCCTGCCAACTGGCAAATTCCAACCTATGGCCACCCCTCCACGAAACAAACCCCATTTCTGATCCACTCTGCTTGACTCCAGGCCCATTTTCCCCTCTCTCCAGGGGGAGGCCAGCATCCCGAGATGGGATGGAGCTCAGGCTGCAGCCCCCTCCCACCCCCGATCCTCCCCGGGCCACAGCGAGGGGGCTGCTCCGAAACACCGACGCTTTCCGCCTCTACGGCCACACAAACCAACACCTTGCAACGGCCTTGCCAGAGCGTGTTCTCCTGGATAATCTATTTCTCCAGTTTCAACTGCTTGCACGAAGATTCGGGCAGCCCCATCACTTCGTTATCCACACAGAGCGTATCTTCTGAGACACAGAAAGACTTCGACTCTACCAGGCCACAAACACACAGCTTTGTGTGTGTGCGTGTAGGTGCACACGCATGTATCTACAGTGAAAGATCAAAACCAACCCACACCAAGCAGTCCCACAAGCAGAGGACTCCAGGGGCTGGTTGTCACCACGCCACCGCATCTCCCCCACTGTGGGATGCCCTGTCCCACCTGGGCACCCAAACGCCCGCTTTTACAGCAAACCCCAGGCCTCAGATGTCTCCTAAATTACACCAACCATTGACTTTTCTCCTTTAACCACCATCAGCTGCTTTCAGCAGGAATCCCGGACCTTCAAGAGCACCAAACGCGGCTGACACCTGCCGTCTGCCAGGGGATGCAGGGATGCGACGCTCTGGAATAAAGCCCATGGCGTACGAGGCGGGAGGGACCGAAAGCAGCCACGCTGGCGAGCTCGGGGTGCGGGGACACGGGGGACGCTGCGTTTTCTGCCCCCCCCCACCTCCGCAGCCAGCAGTGCCGCCGGTTTGTCTGTTACACAAACAACAGCTCTGCCCCGAGGTGGAGCACAGATATGAATCATTCCCCCCAGCCCGGGAGTGTAGATTATAAATAATACTTATCTTTAGAGAATCAAACTCACTTTGAAGTTCTATTAATATTTTATTTCTTTCCATCTCTTTAAACAGCCCCCTACCGCAGCACTCGGCAGACTGGAGTGGGGGAAAAAAAACCCACCAAAACCAACAAAGAACAAATCCTAAAATGTGGATGGGAGGTACAGGCAGGTTCTGCTGTTGATGTGCAAATCTCTGCCTTCATTTCCCCTTCGCGACCGCCACCGCGGGCAGGGGCGGGTACCCAGGCAGACCTGTGCATCCTCACGTGGGAACTACACTCCGCTTGAGACAATTCAGCAAGGGGAAAAACCACGAGAAGCCCCAGTCCTCTGGTTTTTTGGCTATTAAGGTTAAAAAGGTTTTTGAAAGATAAATAAATACCGGTGCAGAAAAGGCAGATCAAAACCGTTCTGTGCAGGTCTCTCTGGAGGCATGCGCGTACCTGATGGACACAGCATAAAAACCTGGACAGACGATGCCTGAATTCACACTTGCATTAGCCTTTTATAGCATTTTAAAAACTTCAGTAGCTGGAAGAAGGCTAGACCTTGTCTTCTCCTACCTTTGGCATTTTCATTTTTGTATACGGTAACAGGTACGCAGCACAAACATCAGGTTTTTCTGGTTACGCTCGTCTATCTGTTCCAGGTTATCTGCACTATCTGTACATCCATCATGAAGGGGAAGGTGTTTTAAAAAAAATACGTGGAAATTAATTCTTGAATACTCAGCATTTCACGATGGAGATGTAAACCTGTGGTTAACCCAGACAACGAAGGCGATGCCGGGATGCTGGAAAAGAACTCCCAGTTTCACCTTTGTTGCACAAAGTGAGTTTTTCCTTCTTTTTTAAAAAGTAACTACTCTGCTAAGATGCTTGTTTCATCACTCTCAAGATGCACTGCACTGCATTTGGCAGTTTTTCAATCCTCATGAAGATTAGCCCAAGAGGCGTCCCAAGAGCGGGCTGGTGGCCTCAGCCACCCCTCGCTGCTCCAGGCCGGGGGCACAGTGCGGCTGGGACATGGGACAGCGGGAGGCTGGGGACAGGCTCGCGCCTGCCCTTCATACAGAGCACTCCAGGACGGTCCTCTGGGAGGAGAGGTTCCCCAGCTCCCTCTTGAAGATGCGTAAATCGCCCCCCCAGAAATGAAACCCTGATCTCCAAATGTGCCTTCCCAGCCACTGCCACCGGGCCAGGAGGAATGAGGTCAAGGAGGAACAGGGGTCCAGGAGGACCTGGGAGCAGGAGGAACAGGGTCCAGGAGAAATGGAGGTCCAGGAGGACCTGGGGGCAGGAGGAACAGGGGTCCAGAAGGAACAGAGGTCCAGGAGGAATAGGGGGGTCAGGAGGAGCAGGGTCCAGGAGGAATGGGGTCCAGGGGGAATGGGGGGCCAGGAGGAATGAGGCTCTGGGAGGAACGGGACTCTAGGAAGAACAGGTGAGCAGGAGGAATGGGGGTCCAGGAAGAACAGAGGTCCAGGAGAAATGGGATCCAGGAGGAATGGGGGTGCAGGAGGAACGGAGTCCAGGAGAAATGGGGGGCCAGGAGGAACAGGGGGCCAGGAGGAACAGGGGCCAGGGCCCCAGCTACGCCCCCCGCATCCCGCAGCTGTGTGTGCCCCAGCACACGTGGGGCCACCTGCCACTACGGACAGAACAGGAAGATGCTCACTTCTCGGTAAACATAAAGAGAAAACGTGTCTGCGCGGTGATCAGCCCCCCGCTGACACGGAAACCTCTTCTGCTGCCTCTGACTTGTTCCCTCCCCATGAAATCCCAACGGCACCCGACAGCCCCAAAGCACCGCGTTTTGTTTGGAATGACCTAGGATTCTCCCTCTCTCTCCATGTCACGTGTATGAGGACGGAAACCTCAAGGGTGAATCCTGAGCCGGGGTAAGAAACGCTCCTACCAATGTTCCTTTGATTGCTCACAGCTGGGCATTTGAAGCCCGGGCACGGTACGGAGCAGACATAAGCTGTAAAACACGGGGAATAAGGTTTCCCATGAAGTTCTGAGCACTGCACCCCTTTCCTTATGGTTAACCACCCCCCGTGCCGAGAGGTGACCTTCGCACGCACGGTTAATTTTCTAAATACAAAGGCAAAACTATCACCTATAGCCTGGGTCACGGCTGGGAGGAGATCATTCCCGACTTGCCAATATCACAAACAAACGCAACAAGCACCATGCTTTGTCCTTTTAAAAATGATGACCTTGTGTTATCCAATTAGATAAAAAAAAAAAAAACCACGCGGCAGGAAAGTTGTAAGGTGATGCATGTTAACATGTGTTCAATATTGTCAGAATTTATAAGTCTGACAGAAAGCAGATTTGTGCAAAGCCCTTATAAACCTCTAGCGCTATATTAAAAAGGGAACAGCGCAGGGCACTCCGACACAAATGGTCTCTCACTGTATGTGTGTATTATTGGTCCAAATTATTCACTCTTATTTAACTGCCCCAAAGCCTTTCATCTCCATGCTATACAATAATAGTTTCCATATGACCGGTGGCTCAGCTATAAATAAGATCAAAAGCAAAAGAAAGGATTTAATAAAAAAAAAAAAAAAAAGAAAAAAAAAGACATTAATAGTGGCATTAAATCAGGAAAAAAAGCAAAGTTCACATATTTTTTTCTACAGAGAAAAAGTGGTGCTGAGTACTAAGCAGCTCGCCAAATATCTTATGAAAGGGCCGTTCGCGAGCCAGTTGTATGCAAAAGCCATTTAAACGGAGCTGGAAGTGGCAAAGCCGGACTTTGCCGTTCAAAGGAAGGGGAAGGAGGAAAACAAGCGGCAGTGCCACGTCTCCCTGCGAGGTCGGGCGAGTGGCTCCGCACGGCATCCCCGGTGCCCGTGGGGTGGGAAGAGCCCGGTGCCAGCCCCGTCCCTCCCGTCCCGCTCCCCGCCGCCCTCCTTCAGCAACCCACCTTCCCCCAGGGAGCAGAGACCACCACGGCCCCCCACCAGCGATAATTCCGCCTGAGCTCTCCTGTACTCCACCGGCTTTGCTTTCCCAAGGATTTTAAGGGAAACCAACCGGTTGCCACCTATTCTGGAGAGAAGTGGGTTGCCACGGCCGTCGGAGGGAAGTCACTGAAATAATCCCTGCGTTTTCTTTCCAACAGAGATGATTATTCATTTAAGTATTGGCTAAATCCAGAGATATAAAGGGTGCTAAAGTACAGGATTAAGAATATTAACTCTTCTTCACCGAAAGGCTGGGGAAGCGGGGGAGCCACACTGCAGGCACGCCGGGATGTATTATTTTGGTCCCCAAACTGGGTGACGGGGGTCCCATCCTGAGCATCGGGAGGCTGAGCATCCTCGCTGCCGCCTTCCTCCCCGCACCGCCCTCGACTCCGAACCTCCCACCCTGCACCAAGCGGCTCCTGGGACGCGATCCATCGCCGCCTGGGAGTGCAGCCGCGCCGCAATCAAACCCGGGAACCCAAATGCGCTGGGGGTTTTAACCACGCGCCTAATTAGCCGCTTAGAAATGAATGGAGCCATTGTGCGAGGACAACGCTTTCCAGAAAAAGGTGTCGTTTAAAGATTGGTCAGCGGTTTCTCTCCCGGTCAAAATGAAGTTTATAGCTCCAAAATAATTTAAAAATATGATAAAGGCTGTAATTGCGCGGCATTAGGAATGTCAACCAATTAGGCAGAAAATGGTGCTATAGAAAAACCCGACGCTGGTGCCTGTTATGTCAGACTTCATTCCAGCAAGGTCATTCCGTCCAGTTTTTTTAAATTTATATTATACCTGCTAACTCAAAAAACACAGTCAGGCAAAACAAACCACAGACCCAGCAGCTACAACTGCGCTAAAAATGAAGAAGAGAAAAAAGACGGTACGACGAAACGGCAAAAGCCAAATTTTGCCCTTTCAAACAATGCCAAGTCGCTCGACTCTTTTTGTTTATGTTCGAATGACATAACTGAATTACTTCATGAGCTGCTACTTTTAATTCCTAGGGGTGGAAAATTCCATAAGTTAATTTAATGTGGATGTGAAAAAAAAATACACACGAACACGCTCTCTTCCTGTGGGCCCTGGTGTGAAGCACGCGGGCTGGCTGCTGGGCTTCTAAGCGCAACCTTAAAAATAATGTATAATATTTCTGGTTTATAATGATTTTCATCCGTACCTTTGCACAACGCTACAGCAGAAACGTGCGTCTTCCGAGATTACGGTGCAAAAGTTAGCACTTTGCTGTTTTCTACCATTCCATTTGAAATGTTAGGAGAAAATCCCCGCGATCCGCGTAACCTCTGAAATAACAGGAACTGCGGAAAGCCAGGAAATTCACAGCTCAAGCTGAAAATATACACTTAGCTCATGCCCTTGAGAGACGGAGACGGGCAGATTAAATCAACCCAAACTCCAAGTTTTGATCCTGCCGTGCCACTTCTAAAACTTGGGCCTTGAAGACCCTTACAGAGACAGAAACATTACTAGCAGCCTGCGATTTAAGAAATATCCCGAATTTGGGATTTTCCCGCTGCCCTTCTCCCAGCTGCAGGAGCTGCAACACAGCGGGCGCAGGGGAGCGGGCGGCTCCCCCGGCCTTTCCCCGCTGACCCAGTTTGCTGCTGAACTGGCATCAAACACACCGTGTTTGGAAACGGTGTGAATTAACGCGGGCCGGTTCGCTCACGGCGCGGGGGAAATGAAAAACAGGGCCATCAGCAAATTCCAGGGGGCTGCTAAAAATTAGTGAATGCTTAAACGCTCTCCTCACTGGGCCGCTANGGAAAGTAAAAATAAGAAATCCCTTTTAAGACGGCCTGCTCCAGCAGAGCGTTCGCGCAGGGAGCAGAGCCCAGCTGTAAAGCTGGCCTGGTTCCATGCAACCCGAGCGCTCCGTTCCCCGTCCAGCAGCAGCCGACCCATCTCCGCCGTATCTGTCTGGGGAGAAGAGGCGCCCAGCGGCTGCGAGGGAGAGCGGGCAGGGAGAGCGGCAGAGAGCGGGCAGGGAGAGCGGGCAAGGAGCAGGCAGGGAGAGTG
>VWZL01000853.1:389904-408675 GCA_013396915.1 Stercorarius parasiticus
AAAGCACTGCACACAACATTTCACGTACACGCTGATAAGGTTTGCGCTCTCTTTGGGCAGATTATTTGGTTTGGCCCGGTAAAACCGTCACAGGTCTGACCAAAAACCTTCTGCTTTGTATCCGCTGCTCTAAATCTGTTCCTGCTGCTGCGCGAAAAAACCCGCTGGTCTCCGGCAGCATTTTCTAAGGAAAAATTTGCCCCTGTGAAAGAGGCAAACATGGGGAAAAGAAGGGGTTTTTTTCCAAGTATTTTCCCAACTGCTTTTATATATATATATATATATATAGCACAAGGCTTAGACAATTTATAATGTTCTTTTGAACAAGTGATCTGCTCAATGATCTCATAAAACAGGGTTAAGAATTTGAGATGGAAATATTAGGATTTTAATCTCCCTGTCTACACTGGCATTCGCTTGGGCTGAGACAGGCCAGGGTGGAACTCATGGCAGTTTTTTTTTGGGCTCTCACAGTTAAGATGGTTTTTTCCTCATAAAAGTCAAAATTATGTCAGTTCTAATTAAAACTTAAATCTTCCCTTTTCTGGTCCCCATGGAGCTTTTAGTTGAGGTTTTGCTACAGCACTGAATGCGGCAATGAGCAGCAATCTTTACTTTCGATATAATTTTTAACCAGCCCTCGATATCCTTGAGGGAAAGCATTTTGCATGCTAAAGACGCTCAGCTCTTATTTAAATGCACTCATATTCCTTATTCTTATTTATTTGGAGACTGGGTTCTCCCTGTTTACCCAGCAGAGCCTGCAGAAAGCAACGCAGCCCGGATTAGCACGGGATTTTCCCCTCGCTGGGAGAAAGGCAGCCCCAGTGCCACGGGGCGCTACATCTTGGGGTAAGTCCAGGCAAAATAAGGGCAGAACGGTGTTTTCTGAGATAAACACCCCCCACCCCCCAAGCTGTGACAGGCCAGCTGGTCTCTCTGTCCCCCATCCCCTGCTAGGGGTGGCTTTGTGGGGACATTTGTTGACTGGATGCCACCCCAATGTTACATGTTCCATCACAGCAGGTGAGCGTGATGGAGGTGGACGTGGTGACCTCCTGGACCTCATCCTGCTGCCAGCTACCACCAGCTTCTCCCCAGCCCTCCTTCCGAAAGGGTCTCAGTACCCTAGAGCTGCTACTGGGTCTGCGTCTCTGGGGCTGGGCCACCAAGAGCCCAGGAGCTCCCTCCACCTCTGTCGTGCTACTCGTGGAGAACCAGGGATGGATCCCACCTCGCCAGCGCTGCCCTACGGAAACTCCTCGGCTGCCTTTTAGGATCCCCGGTGAGGTTAACGGGATCCAGGGCTCATGCCCAAAGAAGAGGAGACCAAGGTGTTTGGTTACTTGTGATTTAGACCTCGTCTCAAAGAGGGGACGGGAAGCCAAGAGGCCTTCTCCAAGGCGTTAGCGGGTGCTGCGTGGGAGGAGAAGCCTAACGCTCCAGCTGGAACGTCTCAAGGTTTAAGAAATCTGAATTATATTCAGGCAAGCATTTAAAACACCTGATGCTCATGAGAACTACCCTGGGCCTCTGGATCTTTGCAGTTTAGGCTTTTGTTAGTAAAGTGGGTCTAGTTAAAATTTGCGGTTATTGTAAACAAAGTTTAAAATGGATCAAGTGGATTCACAGGGGCTCAGTTTGTCCAGAGACGTGCTTTATGGACCAAACAGGCTTTTGCTTCAGCCCCAGGAGGGGATGGGGGAACGTCCAAGGAGACGTACCTGGCGCGGCCACCCTGGAGCAAGACTGCCGCGAGGGCTTGGGCGTCCCTGCACGGGGACACGGCCACGGCACGGGGACGCGCTCTGCACAGGGCAGAAATCATCCGCCGCAAGACCCCGCGGGCACCGCAGGAAGCCGCGATAAGGCTGCGTAAAAACCACCGCTTTTTCTGGAACTGCGTCCGCCTGAGAGCTGCAATGCCCTTCTCTCTGCACTGGAAATGCAGCGTGGAGGACACCTCTCTGCTGGTCCCCGTGGGACCACGGGATCCGCCTGGCGCTGCCCGCTTGGATGCGCAGCTCACACCCAGTACCGCAGGAGCTCATTTAGGCATCTCCTACCAAAAATACGTTGAAACGTTCAGTAAAATAGAATTGTAACAACAATACCTGAGAGAGAAGGGGGAGAACCAACAGGAGTTGAAGGATTTGATGAAAAGCTGTTGTTGGTGTGATCTGGAGAATAGATCTTTAAAAGATGATACAGAATTAATCTAAAGCCATCACAAACTGATGCAGAAAGAAATATGGAATTCTTATGCATTCAGTTCATTTAAATGAAAGCAGGACAGGTTAAAAAGCCTCTTAATCAAATATTAATATTTTTATAAAGACAAAACTGTATTAGATGCAGGAAGCTAGACAACAGACCCCTTTTGATGGGAACAGCCACTAGCCAATTAAGCGATGGTTTCTGATTGTCACACGGATCTGCTACGGTAGATATACACATTTTCATCGCATAGACTGCTTCATGAATGAGTGTCATTGAACACGGCCTTAAAGCACGCCTGAAAATTGCTTTTTTTTTTTTTTTTTTTTTTTTTTTAACGCTGAAATCCCTTAACGGCCAAAATAAAGCAAAGGGAGCAGAGCACGTTAAACCCTGGCACAGCGGGTAATCCGCAGCAGCAAACGCCGACTACTCCTGCGCTGCTCCAGCCAGAAAGCCCCCGCGTGCCCCGCGCCCCGGCGAGGGTGTCACCGCCCGGCGGTGTCCCCGCTCACCACCTGTGCCATTTGTCAGGGCACCACTTCAAAGTGGATTCTGTACTGTATCAGTTATTTCAGGCAAACTAGAGTCTGACTTTTCGTCTTTTTTTTTGGTTTTGGTTTTTTTTTTTTTCAATGAGGCATGGAAGAATATGCAAAAAAAAAATATTAACTCTCATGAGAACTCAATGGAACCCACTCTGCCCAGAAAATAACTATAGTGGTCCTTATTAAAAGTCAGCCCGTGCCAACTGGTACCGCAGCGATAGCTGGGGCACGGCAGGGCTTCCTCCCGGAAAACTGCCGGACCCCAGCTACCCAGGTACGAGCTGGTAACCGCTGACTTTAACAGCAACCACAGTAACTGAATAGGTGGAAACTGCTGTGAAAACTAGACAATCTAAAGGCAAATTCAAAAGGAATCCTGTTTGCGGATGGCTCGGTAGCGCAGGAGTCATCCAGACCTCCCTCGCCCTCGGAAATGCAGTGTGTGATAGACTAACAGACACGGCTCCTTGGTACCCAGTCAACGCGACCAGGTCCAGGCTTCCCCCCTTTCCATTTCTAGTCTGCCGTAAAGTTAAATCTAAAACTTTTGAAACAGCATTTTGCACTGATTGTTCGATATTTCAGATGGCAGTTAACTCCCCGCGGGTGACCTCTGAGACCAGATCTCTCCCATTTGCTGTTCATCTTCGTAACCTCCAGGCGTCCAATTCTCATTAAAGCTCACACTTTCAAAACGGTAAACGTGTATTCCAAAGTAAATATTTCCTTACAGAGGCAAGTGCTTTCCCCAGCGCATCACCAGTCTGCGAGCTGCCTGCTGCCCCACTTCCTCTGTTTGCTGAAAAACAAAAGACTCGATGTAAAAACAGACAGTAAGACATCATAGACTTCTATTCCTGGTCCACTTACTCACAATTTAATTGCATTTTAATGCTAATTGCATAAAATTAATCTTTAATTACCATTAATTTGTTTACTAAGGTAGATATCAAACACATTCATGCTCCATTTTTACAGATAAAATATAAACTTGACATGCTGGTTTTTAAAAAAGTATATTGTGTATCTGATAGTACTTGGCCATGTGGCTTTACTTTCGCTACGCGCAAGGCTTCTAACAGCGGAAGATGCTCAAAGATAGAGAAAATAGGCAAGCGCACCGCTAGGCAAACCCGCCCGAGCCAAAGCCCCGGGCTGGGGAAGGGCTTTTGTCTTCTCCTCATTCACTTTGCGACCCCGCTCCTTTCTATGCTTTTCAGTGCAGGTTTTAAAGGCGTTATTAAATCCCGTACGGACGTCTCCAAAGTGTTCCTTCTAAACCTCTCACGAGCATTTAATGAAATGGGTTTTCACCATCTCTCAGGTGATGGGATCGCACCTTTTATACAAGAAATTTAGGGCAAGAAACATCATGGCGTAGCAGGGCACCACGCTCAGGTGGCAGGACTGAAACTTCTCCATTAGAGGAAAAATTGAAGGAAAGAAAAACTAGGGTGAAACATCCCACCGGTTTCAGCATCTACATGTCCATGTACAAAATAAAGTGCCGCCCGTGAGGACCTTCTGCTTTCGTCCCTGAGGATCCTGTGTCAGGTGGCCAGAAACGGAGAAACCAGCCGTCAGTACCCAGCCCTGAAAGCCTGGGCTCATGTCTGGAACGCGAGGGCTGAGGTTGGAGAGGATCCCGTACGCAAGGCGGGTCGAAGGGCTTCAGTCCCCCTGCTTCCCCCCCTCAGGTCCCTCGCCAGGCTCTGCACCACGAGGCCACGGGACCCTGCACCCAGAGGACTCCGGGAGCAAACCCAACCCTGCTCTGAGCCCGGGGCATCCCGCGGGAAAAGGGCTCAGGGACCAAACTGCCCACAAAGTGCAAGCACAGGCACTTTTTTGGTCATTAAAAAGTAATATTAAAAAGCCTCCTCCAGGTTTCACCCCAGCGTCGTGCAGTTAAATATTCAGGGCATGGGAAGGAGTAGGGTTGGATCCAGGGTTGGATTTAACTCTCTGATTTCGCCATTGGTGTAACTACAGCCACTAATCACCGACTGCGTCGGGACCAGCACCCAAAGCAGATGAGCTGATCTCCCTGCGGATGTTGCAGCTCCACAGGACCAGCCGGGAAATCCGTGGTCCGAGGGATGTCCTGCCATCCCCTTCAGAGCAACCTCTCTGCTCCACCTCCTCCAGCCTTCCCACCCTGGAAGCATCTATCTCCTCCACCGTCTCCAGTTACCTTTTCCTGCTCTCCATCCCTTGACCCTTCCATCCCAGCCTTCCTTGCTTAGCAGATACTGTATCTCTGCTGTCAAGAGGTATCAGTTATTGAAATATATATATATATTTTTTATATTATACCCATCCTGCCTAAGCCCAAAATTTCTACAAGCAGCTTCAGCAGGGTCTAGTTAGGAAAACTTAAGGAATGGCACAGAACAGCAAATTTCCTTCTATTTCTCACGCAAACACGCACGTTGCCAAATTTAAGAAATGCAGCATCTTTACATTTAACCCAAAATACTGTTCAGCGTTTCTCCTACACCAGAATCCTCTGGAAAAGCCTCGAGGACTACGTGTGTCCCAGATGCTGTTAGACAAACTTGTACCGTGCGGTTCGCAAGTACATCTTTCCTTACTCCTTTTGTTCCCCCTTTTCTTAGTTACACTTTTATTATTGTATACTTGGAAATATGCTCATCTGCCAATGGCAGCTTATTTGTGATCTCAGCTTTGCAATTAGGCATCAAGATGCATAAAGAACGTGAAGACAGATAGAACAGGCAGTGTCAGCTAGAGATACGACTTATCAGGGTAATTTAATGTTCTTAAATCACAACCTAAAGGTTTGTGACTTAAATAATACCAGGCAGATGTCCAGAAATTCAGTTACTTCGCTCTAAAGTGAACTGTGAAACTAAATGTAAATCATGCATTGTTTTTTCCTTTTTCTAAGTGACTCTAACTGCATTATCCTAAAATTAAGTCCTACATTTGTCTGTCTGAAGGCTGGTTTCTCCTAGTGAGATGAGCTGTATTGGTCCTGCGGGAGAAGCAAACGCAGGGACCACAGTCTTGCTCCACGTGCTCTTAGAAACCTGAATGCACTGAGCTGGGCCACGTCTTAGATTAGTTACTGCCAAGAACAAAGGAATTCTTCAGATATACTGAATATTAAACTTTTCCTGGAAGACTTTGAAGAGAAATTAATGTGGTGGGCCTGGAAAACATACAGGGAGAGCCTCAAGGATAGGCAGCAGAGAGGGAATTTCAGTGGGAAAGACATGCTTGAAGAGCAATACAGTAGAGCTTTGTAACATGGGGAAGGCAAGCTCTCCGTCATTATTTGTGGCTCTTCCCATACAAAAACTGAAAGCCACCCATTAAAACAAACAAAAAAAAGGCTGGTTTTTTTCAGTAGTGGCCAGTCAGATGGGGAAACTCACTGCTTTAAGGCATGCAAAGACCAAACACATAAACAGATTTAAAAAGAACTGGACAAATTCATGACGAAGAACATCCGTCGGTGGCTACTGAACCCCAGCCGGGGATGGCCCCGAGCTGTTGGCTGCCAAACCCCAGGGAAAGCCAGAGCAGGGAGGAGCGGACGCATGGAGCTTTGGGCTGAGGCTCCTCCCCAGCACTCTTGGGTTTGGCTTCTCCGGGACAGAGGAGAAAACGGGCAAAGAAAGGGAACTACGGCAGCTTCGGCGTGGAAGAGCAAGATAAACATAAGTAGACAGAGATCTTCTGAAAGTGTTCATGTCACAAAAATAGCTGGGATTGCTTAAATACAGCTAACCTTTTAAATGTATGTTTTTCTTTCTTACGTCATTAACCATTTTACACGTGAACTTTAGCTATCATTTTGGTAAGGTAAGGGACACGACTGAAATCTGTAGGTGACTAAGAAAACCCTGTATTTGAAGGAAGAACAGAAAAATAAAGTCTTAAGAAGAAACACAGCACGGAGCATCTGCTGCAAGAGCCCAAAGATTTTGGGAGCAATGGGACAAAACTAACATCATCCTGGGACCGGGCCCTACAGAAATAAGAGCCTGACCTCAAATGCAGGAAACAATAAGCCAGGGTATCACTGTAGAGAACGGTAACGTACAGTGCTGCTTCACATCGGGAAGGGCTATGGAATACAAGCAATTGTTCCTATTAATATCCCACAGTTGTTGGTCCATCCCTTCACCGCCGCCTTCAATGAAACGCCATTTAAATGCAGCCGCTGATGCCCAAAGGCCGAGCAGGGACAGGCTTAGATGATGGCTCCGGTGTGTCCCACAACTGCCAGGTTTAAACCATGAGGTTATTTCCCCGAGCTCTGAAAAGCACCGCTGGGGTCCAGAAGAGCACCCAGAATGGAAGACAATTCCTATGAAAAGCATGAACTATTTGGGTTAGGCTGGGACGTGCATCGTGAAGATGGATGGAGATACTCAGAGGACGTCCGTGCAGAGCCCGCTCCTCCTCGTGAGCGGCCGGTGGGGAAGAAGGATTGCAGCCCAGCCCAGCTGGCATCAGATTTGTCATCCCGCACTGACGAGTGACCTGATGAAACCTGCTGCCGGTGCTCCCACAGCAGCCCCATCCATCTTCCTGGCGGGGGCATTCGCAAGGTAACCTGTGAGGTGGCCAAACCCCGGCTGAAGGAACTCCAAAGTAATGTGAGGGTCACCACGGCAGGGGCTCAGACGGTCTAACAGCTCACTCTGCCACCTCTGTAAAACCTATCCTTGGGTGTTTTTCAAAAAATATGTAAAATGTAGAAGAACAGGTACTGATCCTACCTAAATAAAAGGCTTTCATCACTTCCAGCAAGCGCTCCTCTACTTCCCTTCAACTTTTGGAAGAAAACCATAAGATGTAAGGGTTGAGCAAGATGGAGGATCTTAGGCAAATATTTAACACAATTTCCATGTAAGACCAAAAAAATACTTTGAAAGAACGATTTTTAATGGCTTAAAGTAAATATTAAAAGCTTTTTCGAGCCTATGAGAAATAAGGACAACGTTGGAGAGTTGGTGGGACCTGCAAACAACCAAGATACAACAGGAGAACTCAAGGAAAAAAAGGGTAACAGAAAAAATGCTAAACCCATTATTTTCATCTGCTTTGCCATGGGACAGATGATATTTTACAAGGGATTAGTCAGAAAAATTGGCTCCAACTGAAGCGTCAATGTAAAGGCTTTAAAATAAATCCATAAAAAGAAAAACAAGGAAGAGCCAAATGAAGTTTCTAAGAGCTCTCAAGAAATTCGAACACAGAATTGTCTAACTTCGAACCATAGAGTAAAACCGACTGCTTAGACCAAAAAAAGGTAGAAAATATTAAAAACCAACACTGACAACAAAGTTCTGTGAATTCAAAGAGCCACCAGATTTTAAATCTGACTTCTCCACTAGGAAAGATCAGAAAGAGCAATATACAGATGGATAAACACACCATATTGCACAACCAACACCGCTTTTTTGGAGGAAAGCGTGTCTTGCAAATCTGAATTCTTTCAAAATCACGATGAGCACATCAACGCAGAAGATCCAGTAAATATGACAGATTTGTCCCCTCAGCTTTCAACAAAGCCACCTCCCAAAGGCTCTTAAAGAAACAAAACTGTCTTCAGATAACAGGGAAGTGAGGATATTCTTGCAGATTAAGAAATGATTAAGAGAGGGACTACAAGAGCAGGGATTAATAGTTAGCTTTACAAGGGAGGAGCATTACCAGCAAAATCCCAGTTGTGCAGCTCTGTACTGTTCAACATACTCATACACGGCCTGCAAAAAGACATGGTATACGCCGAGGTTGTGACGTTTGGCAGGATCCTGATTCAGGATAATAAAATATAATGTTATGTGGAAAGAGCAGCTCTTGTAACACTAACTCGCTGGGCCATAAATGCCATACGTACATAAAAACCACCAGGCAACAAACACAGGGGGGAAAAAAGCCGTAAATACGCACAAGCTGGCTCTCAGTTACCTAACAAGCAGCCCAGGAAGAGGAGAAAACTTAGAGCAATTAGCTGACAACCTGAGCTGATGGTTAAGCAGCAGAACCAGCCCCTCACTGCCCCCAAGAAAACTCCAACCACGAGCAACGACCGCGCAAAGAGCAGAGGCAACCCAGAAGCCCGTTATGTCCCTCTGAATCCATGCCACACCTGTATTTTGGATACGGAGCAAAGATCTGATAAGTCCATCAAGAAAGAGCATCAAGGTCAACAGAAGTGAAGTCAGAAAAAGCAGAGGGTGATTCCTTTAGAGGACAAACTCAATAAACGTGGATTCTCCAGCTTGGAAAAGGGACCGCCCCAGCAGGGTACAGTGCAGGCTACAAAAAACCAAACAACGGGGCAGAAAGGTTTTCATCTGGGGCTCACGGCAACAGGAGAAGGAGGGAGGACCACACCGGGTCTTGAGGGAGCAGAGTCAAAATGAAAGAGGAGGAGCACCGTTTCACAGGTGTGTAACATCACTGGGCCAGGCCTCCAGGAAAGGCTGGGTCGCTTCATGGAGAAGAATGAACTCAAGTTTCCTAAGTACTCAGCGCTGCATCCAGCACTGGAATGGCTGGGACAATATCGTATATGTTTTTCTATTCCTCCCAAGAAAATCCTTAGAGTCTTTGCCGGATGCTGGTGACAGGACTGTTGCAGAGATGAGTGCTTGGTCTGAACAAAGACAGATGTTTTCAAGTTCTTATGCAAAATACTGAACAACTTAGTGCAAGGAACACTATGAAACTCCTCCAAATCTGGAAGGGCAGCGTTTATCCAAGACATTTCTGCACTGGGCTTTAACTGAATGAAGCAGCCAAATCCAGACTTCAAGAAAGGTTTCGAGTAACTAATCGATGACGGACAAGGGTTTGAGGCAAGAGCAAGGGAACAGTCAATGGAACTTCCAGGAGAAGAAATTGAAACAGGTAAGTGAAGTCCATCCCCACAGAGCAGGTAGGGATCTGGGAACAGGATTGTAAAACAGGACTTGAAAAAGCCATCGCTTTGACTCGTGAGCTATTCCCCCCCTCACAAGCCTATTAACGTACTGAAGACATCGTGAAAGACTGCAACTTTTTGATGGATTGATTCTAACCCTGTTGAAGAGCGTGTTTATTGTTAGAGTTAATCTCCTAAAACTTTCTCAGCATGTTTCTGCGAAGAACAATTCCGCACTGGAAGGCAAAGGGACAGAATGATGAAGTACAGCCTTTTCACATCCTTCTGGTGGGATTCTGATTGTAAATCTTAGATTATTGAATAAACTTCCAGGAATCGGTATCTCAGCGAGTATAATTATATCTAGCAAAGCATCTAGTGTAAGCGATAGGCTGGAGCCTTCTATTAGAGAATTCCAGCCAGACTTTTTATAGTTTAAATTCTAGTACAAACTCACGCTGTTCTGACGGAACAGTGCTTTCTGAAACAGCAGACTGGAAATTATGTTTCTATGTTAAGAAGAGTGGAAAAACTTGCACCATCTCGGTATTCACAGCGGCTGATCTTCCCAAATTATGAGGAAGTGACACTGCTGGATAAAAGGCATATTCTTCTTACACTGCGCGACAGTTCACCGCCCTCCTGTAACTGGAAGCTTAACATTCTTGTAAAATATACAGTGCGGTATTATGTGACTGCTCCGGTAATAAAATTACTGTGAAACCAGTGCCTCAAGGGGAAATGCACATAATGTTTCTCCAGGAAAAGCTGCATGTCACAGTGCATAATGTCATACAAACAACATGTCATTAGAAGTGAAAGCAGCGAGCGGGATTAATACGGGCATCAGATGGATACGATAGACCCGCAGAGCGTATGCTGAAGGCTTAAACATCGCACCGCTTCAGACCTCGGAAAATAAAAAGCCGGCGCTTGGCATCTAATTAAGCGCTGCCGATGCCATCCTACAATCCCTCGGAAGGATTTTGTCCCCGCTGCCTTTCAGCGATGGAGGACCACCGGGGAACGCAGCTCATCTGCCCCCGCCCCGCTCATGGGGACTGGGATGGAGGCACCTCCGCTCCCGGCCGCCCAGCTCCGACGGCTTCCTCGGGAAAATCAGGGAAAAGCGAGTGCGTGCCCAGACTTCAGGGGAGGTTCCCGGGTTTAGGACTTGCATCGAGATCCAAGAAATACTTTTGCAGCCCTCAGTGCAGACACAGCTCAACAGTACCACTTGTTGAATATTTACAGCTGCTAAAAAAATCTGCGTCTTTGTATTCTGATTCACACACTGGGTTTTTCAGGAGATGAATCCAGATGACAACCCGGATGCCTTTTTTACGTGGGAAATTCGGGTACTTTTCTGGGTGGCTCCCAGAGGCACAGTGCATTCGCACCCCTACCTCTTTCCAACCCCCCGCAAGATTTTTGCGTCTCTAAATGTTATCTCTAAGGGCTTCTGCCTAAGTGGTGTAAAGACGGCTGAATTAAATTTGACTCTATTAGACTTCTTTTGGGGGAAAAAGAGAGAGTCATTTTCCTACGTCACGCGCGCAGAAGCAGCAGTACATTGTAAAGGAAGAACTCTCAATGGAATGGCAAGATTGAGCGCAGAAATGCTATCCTGAAATGGGATATGTTTTTCTCAGACAGTGACAAATTAAGAAGAGACCGTATTTAGTTGCTTCTTTGTTCAGAGATCTTGAAAAATATGATGCCCATGTGTTAATGTTTGAACCCACCCTCCATTCTTACTGCATTAGTCCTGCTCGCAGTCATTCAATACAGAATCATGTGTGTAATCCAAAACATGTGTCCAGCGATGTGTTCCCTATTTACCAATTATTTAATTAGCTTTATTTGCTCTTTGAGATACAGGCAAAGCAATATTTTTTTAATTCCTGTATTTAAGTATGAACCGGTATTTGCCAAATATTTAAATATACAGAGGTACACCCTTAATTTACAGAGTCGCTCTCAGCAACGTCAGAGGTGGCTCTCTCCCCTACCGGGACACGCTGCCATCGCCGCTTCCCCCCCACCACGTGGAAACCCAGCGAAGAACTGAAGGGGCTGAATGCCGTGATACAGAAGTATCACCTCACGCGGGCACTGCAGGCCATTAAATCACTAAAGACAATAAAATCAGACTTTGAAACCGGTGGGATCAGGCACTTCGCTGGTGCAACGTCTGCCATACAAAAAAAGCAAAGCGCTTTGCTGTAATTGTACTGAATTCACAAAAAGAAGTAGTAGGAAAACGCAGGAGCGAAGGAGGCAATGGTCAACTATGATGTGCTTATTTCCACTAAATTCTTGCTATCTCTCTGCACCTACTGAACCGAGACGCTAGTCCTTCCACAACCTACTATCAAATAACCCCCCCGCCTTGATTTCAGCTCTCTGGCACTAGCGAGTGCGCTGAAGCGGATGCGGGGGGAGCCAGGAGGGAAAGGGAGCGCCTCGGGGGGCAGCTGCAGCACCCGACCTCCACTCACCCATGATACTGTCCGTCCCGTTGGCAGGGGGTGTGCAAGAGGACGCGCTGTAATGATTTGTGCCACTGCGGTGGAAGGTGGACATCGGAGGAAGACTGGAATTGATGTCTGCTGAGGAGTGTGATGGGTAGCTCTGTGGCAAAAAGGATAAAAAAAGGAAATATTTTAACTATTGCGAACACCGAAGGCAACAGGCTGCTCATACTGCCCCAGTCCCAAGCGCTGTCGTACTTCACCCAACCAAGAGAAGTAAAATATTGCCCAAAGACTAAGGGGGGAGCATATTTTTCTACCCAAATTTGACATCTTCTGGGGGAGACACAGCTTACATCTATTTGTTGTGCATAAATATCCACAGCGGAAGGTTCATCACTGATGATGGTACCATAGAGGTATCACCTCCTTCACGAGAAGAAATTAAGAAAGAAAAGTTAGGTGATGTATCAAGCAAAGCCTTTTGACAGGGACGGCTATTGGCTGGGGGCAAAGCCTTCCAAGGGAAGTTGGTAGAAACCCCGCACTGCTTTTGACATTAAAAACAACATCTGACTACAAGACGTGCACGGCTGGTACTACAAAATGGCCCATAAGGAAACACACCGGCACCCCAGGTAATCAACTGGATCAACTCTCCCTCCCACTGCAGTGCCCGTGAGACACGCGATCGAAAACCCGATGGATCAAGTTCTCCAAACAAGCGTAGGACAAACATCTGGGCAGCACACACGAGGTTTGGGTAGCTATGTGGCCGGATCAACCCAAACCTTCCTTACTGGGACACAACATTGCTGTGGTCAAACGTTTTGCTGACTTTGCATTACTCTAAACCTGGCTTACATTAGAGCTATTTGTCACCGTTGAACAGTCTTTTCTTAATCGGAGTAAGACACTGTGTGCAGAGAGGTCCTAGACCATGCCCAGCTTTTATCTCTATCACAGCACTGCCCTCAGCAGAGAGAAGTCCTGCAGAAGACCTCTAGCTTATGGAGCCTGATACAAAGCCTCCTCAGAAACACGGGCAGCTGGAGACACATGGCAGTACCTGGCCCAGGATCAGGGCACTGAAGTGTTAGAGCAAGATCACCTCTGTGCCCTCTGCCTCTGTAGGTGGCTCAGAGTAAGCTGCCTAAAAACATCCTTCTCTTCATTTGTACTATTTAATTACTTCTTCAGGATTTCTTGTAATTAAGTGCCAAGTAACGGAATACTTGAAAGTTATCTCCAAGAATGTAAACAACATAGCCCAAACCTATTTTTCTTATCCATGGAAAAACGCCCATCAGCTCTGACTGAGGTCTAAAGAACATTTTCAGGCTTTGACTCATTATGATCCATTCCAGGAGTTCAGCCCCAAACCCAAGGGGCTGAAGTGGCAGAGCCGAACGGCATTTCTCATGTGGCAGAGAGAGGAGGAAAGCAGGAGTGCTCGGGCCAGTGGTCTGAACACGAGCGACTCCGTCTCCTCTGCTCAGCGGCTGCTTCGTGACACCTATCGAAGTGCTGGTTTGGGATTTTCTCTGTTCCCTCAAACCGCTACGGCCAAACAGTTTAGGAAAAACCATAGGATCTGAATATGACTTAATAGAGAACTGTTCTCTGTATTCAATGCGTCTGTTTAGAAAATCGCCGATATGCCTGAGAAAGTAAAAATAACAAACAGCAGCTTTTCCTTCTTCCTTTTGCTACATTCATTTTCTCTACAGGTCACTGAGAAGCTGAGGACGTTTGCAGGGGACCGAACTGAAACCACTCAAACTTTCCTCGACACGCTGACCACTCATGGATGCTCCAGCTGACCACAAGCTGCTGACCTCTCATCGATCCATTCTATGATTCTGTGATGCTCCACCAGAAATTATGCAAAGAGTATTTAAAGTATCATCGCCTCCCTTCTTTCTCAGCGTTACCTAAAACACAGAAGGCTCTGCCAGTCCAGATACACATAATACATGATCGATACGAGCATCGTCGGCACTGAGCACCTACAACTTGGGCTGGTATCAGTGATCCTCACAGTCTCTGAAATGTAGGATAAATATAGTAACACCTACGTAGAAAAACATCTTGGGAGGTTTAGGTGGAACACCCCTACCCATTTTACACCGCAGAAATATTTTAGCTCTTCATAAAAGCCCCTACACGTTACAAAACCAAGAAATTCAGAATCGAGGTAAACTTCAATGCGAAAACGTTTGCAGACTTCCCCCATGAAGACACGCTGCTGTTTTACCCCTACCCTGAGCTGAGACCATGAAAAGCCACCTAATTCTGATGAATGAGCACCAGCGGAGATAACAAATTAGATTAAATTGGGTTTTAAGAGTTATGCTCAATTTCTATTATATATGCTTGTCATTTCAGAGCAACGTTAAGTTTGCTTAGTGCCTTAATTATGCCTTTCATACGGACACGATTAAGCAGTTTTTGAGGCTATTTCTTTTGCTTTTGACTTCCTATTAATTTTACATAGCAGTGTGCTAACCTTGTTAAACGTGCGACTTTAAAAGATTTGTTTTGCAAATTAATTTTCAGTTTGCAAGAGCGAGTTTAATTCTTCTTATTCCCCAAAAGATGGTTCTGCAAGGCTTTACAGCAACGGACTCCTTCCCCCCCTTACTCCTCATTACTCTTCCTTTTTAATGGTCTTCAAGAGTGAGAAGTGGAGGTACAGAATAGAAAAACGTTACTTGTAACGTTCCATGCATTTTGAGAAAAATTACTTCACTTTAGCTGTCTGCTCATTTCTTTACCTCTTACTTAAAAACAAAACAAATCCAAAAAAATTGATGGAACCCAGTGTTATTTCTACGTAACAAATTCAGCCGTGATATTAGGAGAATATCCCCTAAGCTGCACTCGGATCAGATTTAATTCCAATTTTGTTCTATTCCAATACAATAGATGGAATCGGTCCCAGCAACTTCCTCCTGCTCGGGATCAGGATGTACCAGAGAAAATAGGAAAAAATGCCTTTTTTTAAAGCAGAAAATTGATGCTAGATCATTATCTATAAACTCAGACCAGCAAAGGACACTGACTGCCATAAATTATAAACACTAAAAAGCAAGGGTGGGTGCAGCTCACCGCCAGGCTGGTGGCCAGAGGACAAGCGGAGGGTACAAACTTGGGCTCAACCCCCTTCTCGCAACCTTGGCTGGAGGAACAGTCTGCGGGACCATTTTTTCCTCCTCTTTTCCCTTCCCAGTTACACTAGGAGAGGCTGTGGTCCACACAGAGGTGGTATCTCCAGTGGGAACAGGTACCACCCGTGGGTGAAGATCGGCAGGACCCCATCGCCACCCTTTTCCAAGGGCAGCAGCAGCCACCTCCACTCCGGGGGCTTCCCTGGGCTGCCCTTCAGCTCAAAACTTGCCTTCTCGCAGAGAACCCCAAATAAAATTTCTAAGGCAAAGTTTCTGGAGATTCCTCAAACTCCTTTTTGCAGAGTTGGGAGCACACAAGGGAGAGCAGAGAACATTTTGGGCCCCATCCCTGGAGGTGTTCAAGGCCAGGTTCAAGACCTAACCTGGTCTGGTGGGAGGTGTCGCTGCCCAGGGCAGGGGGTGGGACTGGACGATCTTTAAGGTCCCTTCCAACCCAAACCAGTCTGTGATTCTATGACCTTGGTGGCCCAACTGGAAGCCGTGTCTGTGCCACGTGTGGGTGCAATGTGTCCCCCCCCAGTGCCTTACCAAGCGGTCGTGCGGGTGCAGGCTGCAGTAGCTGCTGGACTGGGGGATGTGAGAAGAGTTGCCCAGCATGCCCCCGTAGCCGGGCTGGTTCATCCCGCTGGAGGAGCTCCACGGGTCGCTGCTGTGATGGCCATCTGCAACACAGGAGGGAAACACCACTGGCTTTGGGCAAACTCCATCCTAACAACCCTAACACGGGCGCAGGGCTATGCCGCTTCAGCGTAAGGCCATGAACTTTAATAAAAATAAAGCTGAACTGAGCAACGGTGAACACCGGTGCCATCCTGCAAGGCTTCGTTACAGCCACATCGCTTCTGCTTCAAAGCGTCCTGCTGCTTTACTCCTGCTCTGCTGTCACCAACTCAAGTGCGTGAACTCCATTATAACAAATTTCATCAGAAACAGAAGTCTGAATATTGAAACAAAAATCCCTGAAGCCTACAGAATGAGGATGGGCTAACGAGCTTTGGAGAAGCCTCAGCTTGGTGAACGATCGGACAAGTCCTGAACTTTGAGCGTTTCCACAATCAGAAAGTTTTATGAGTTGTTTCCTTGTTGCTTTTCCTTTCTTTAAAAAGAGAGCAGCACCACCTGTACGGTTTCTCCTTTCAGGGATTTCACAGCTTGTGCCTCTGCACCTCCACAGCTTGCATCCCTCAGGCCCCTTCACCACGAGGTACAAGGGGCACTGAAGGGTATAAAAAGGGCTCCCCAAATTTTATCAAGTCGGTTGCATATTTTGCACTTGACTGGGCATGTTGAAATGGAATTATAACAATGCGGTGAAATGTATTTTCTACTGGAAGAACGCCAACGTGCTAACAAAAAAAAGGAGGAAAAAAGAAAAAAAAGGTAACTTTTCCATAATGACCAGCAGACCTGAAAGACGGGCACGTGGGCTGGAGAAGTTGTTGGTTTTTTTCGAACTACAGGAGTTGGTCTAATAAAAAAATCATTTATGTCTCACCTACAGCCCTGCCTTATTTATACACTTCAAACGCCCTGGCAGCAGCAGCGCTTCTAGCATCACCTTCCCAGGGCTGTTTGAACAGTCATTTAACTCAGATTTATGTCTTCAATACGAATCTGCGAGAAGATAACATTTAAAACCACAGAATGGCTAAGCACTACAAAGGGTAAATATTTGGTATCATTAGAACCCTATTAATCCCCAGCTTTACAACTCCACAGGAGTTTCATAGCAGGTTGCTCTTTGGGTGGAATTTATTCATGCTTTAAGCCAAGAGCACCGTTTTCCTTTCGGCCGTGGTCCATACTTCCCACCACCGCTCAGGAAACGGTCCAGATGCAGATCCCCCACCCAGGAGGTGACCAAAGGGGTCAGCATTTCGAATGATGTCCTCTTCCCTCCCATGAGGGCCCACCAGGGCGGGTGGAAGACCAGTAGAACCCTTCTAGCAGTGCTGGAGCCCCAGGCCCAGGGCAGGAGGGTCCCAGAAGGACCGTGGTCCTGCCTCCTGCTGCTCCATCACGGGCAGCCAGCTCGTCCCCCCGCGGAAACGGAACCCCAGACACGAGCATCCTCGAATGAGGAGCTGGAGACGTGGCAAAGCTCCGCAGGAGATGGTCGCCCTGAGACAGGGAGCTGAGCCATCAGCAGCGCCTGTGACCTTCAGGTGGTGGGAACACCAAATGGATTGTTGGGTTTTTTTTTTCCAAGTGTATATATATTAATATAGAATAAAATCCAATCCCTTGCCCTGCAAACCCTTTAGCCTAGCAGTCCTGCGGAATTAGGCAGATTTACTCACCCTTTACTAAAGCAGAATATACACGGCAGTGTTTAAAAGCTGGTTATTTTGCCCAAATGTAACAAAAGATGAGTACCCCAATTGCGCGTGGATCTTTCCAAACTCTAGGAATTTTATTTACTAAGTTGTATCAAATATATATGGTAGCAGCGAATACATGAAAACTATTAACCCATCCTCACATGAGAGAAACGGGTTCATGATAAAAAGGTTGCTCTAATCCCACACGCAGGCAAATAGAACACTTGTAGCGCTGTGTACTTTGCGTAGGGCAAAATCTTTCTCATTAACGTACAACAACAACGCACAAAGTACACGCACAGATCTGTGTGCGTTTAATATATGCATAATATATGTGCACATGCTGGAAAAAAGCGCTTCCAGAACCTCAGGTGATAAGAGGCTGGAAGTTATTCACGATGCTGCTTTGCTGCAGGATCAAAACAAGATGTTCATCATGGTCAAACGAAGGTCTTCATTTTAATGGGAAGGGTACAGACCCTGAGATGATATTCCAGCCTGTCTGGCCTGCGCACAAACCGACATACAGACGCAGAAAATGTATGCAAAATAGATTTCCTTTTGAAAGCCGCTTCTTACCTTGCATGAAGAAGGAGCTAGGAAACGTGCTGGCTGCTGGTTTTGAGGATGGATAACCTGGTGAATCCCTATTGTAGTCGGCAGTGCTTGCTGACGGGGCATAAACCTAAGGAAAAAAGGCTAATTTAGTATGCCTTTAGCAGGAAGCAGGAAAGAAATATTGAGTTTTTACCTTGCTCAGTATAAATCAGTTCACAACACCACATAATTCTCTCAGAGCACAAAAAACCTCAGTATATGTGTGACTGGAAAATAAATTTTAAGCTTCAAAAGAAACTCCAGCCTGACATTTTCCAGCTTTAAACAAGGGTATTTGCAAGGTATTTGTCAAACTATGTATTTCTGTAAATAAAACGAACAAACAGATGTACATATGTTCTTCCTAGAGCATTACGGAGCTTAAAATAAACAGGAACGCGAAACAATGCTGATTTTCTCGAATGAAAGCGCACAGGCTTTAAGCACTTAAGAACAAAACTGAAAGCACCGCAAGGAAGTCAAAAACTTTATTTCCCAAACTAAAAAAAAAAAAAA
>VWZL01000853.1:408689-425738 GCA_013396915.1 Stercorarius parasiticus
AAAAAAAAATTTAGAAAAACAGCATTATCAAGAACCCTGAAAATTACAAACATATCTGGGGATATTAAATTCCCATGGATCAAGCTCTTTCCAGAGACGCTTGAAAGGACTATTAAAAACCTGGATCTCCACAAGACCACCAACACAGCATGTGTACACACCAGGGGAAAAACTCCTCCTTTCTAAGGGCTTCTTACATTTGTCTGTGCAATAAACTGGGTACGTGTGCCAAAACACTAATTTACTTACATTTGTTTACTAATACACCAGAGCTTTCTGCAACTTGCCTTTTAGAAAATATCTCTTGTACTCCTTGCTTTAGTTTAGCTCGACCGGGACAGTATTTAAAACCAAAACAAAACCAAAAAAAACCCAAAAAAATCCTCCCCCCCAAAACCCAGGCTGATAAGGTAATTTATTATTTCCAGCGCAGTTTATTCCCCCTGCCTCTACACTCGCTCTATTCCTCGGCGCTTTGTTTCCGCGCTGGAGGTGCCTCTCTCCAGATGGTCAGGAAGACCGAAGCACTGTCATCTCCTTGATGAAAATGGATACCTTCCTGCCTCCATTTTGAAGCAGGCAGCGGATCACAAAATTGGCAGAGCGCCTGCTCCGACGTTCGCAGGTCACGGCGAAAAGGGAAGAGAAATTCCCCCGGCTGAGTGCGGCTGCCGGCAGGCTGGGGAGGGCCCGGGCCTCCTCCGCCGGCAGCCCCCGGCCGGGGCAGGGGGAGCCAAGGGCTCAGGGAAAAGAGCAAAACCCACCCAAAACCAAACCCTGGGGAGCAAAAGGCTGCGGGATGCTGGGTGACGTCCCCGCGCGCCTCGGGGCTCCATCCTTCACAGGGCCATGGGACATCACATCCCCGGGCGGCACAGCAGCTCCCGGGCTTCCTGAGCCTGACCATCACTTGCCCAGGCAGGGCCAACAGCAGCTCGGTGGCCATGACAAGCCCAACGTTACAAGGAGGGTAACCCGGGGAGGGTTCGGGGTGTTCAGGAGAAACACCACACCGCTTGGGGTGCCCCAAGGAAGCCTGGAGTCTATTTGGACGGGTAAAACGACGCAACGCAGCTCTGCACCCAACCGGCCAAAGCACCCCACCACGAAGCCACCACCCTGAGCAGGAGGCAGTGGGTGGGATGCCGTCGCTGCCATCGCTCTGGTATCACAGGGGGGAACTTTCTACTCGCGTGTCAGCATTTAACTGGATTAAAGGTACAAGGGCAAGTGTAGAGTCCTGCACCTGGGGAGGAATAACCCCATGCACCAGTACTGGTTAGGGGTTGACCTGCTGGAAAGCAGTTCTGCAGAGAAGACCTGGGAGTCCTGGTGGACAACAAGTTGCCCATGAGGCAGCAATGTGCCCTGGTGGCCAAGAAGGCCAGTGGTCTCCTGGGGGACATTAAAAAGAGCGTGGCCAGCAGGTGGAGGGAGGTCATCCTCCCCCTCTGCTCTGCCCTGGGGAGGCCACAGCTGGAGCACTGGGTCCAGTTCTGGGCTCCCCAGGTCAAGAAAGACAGTGAACAGCTGGTGAGAGTCCAGCGGAGGCTACAGAGATGATCGAGGGGCTGGAGCATCTCTGTGCTGAGGAAAGGCTGCGAGCCCTGGGGCTGTTCAGCCTGGAGAAGAGCAGACTGAGAGGGGATCTCATCGATGCTCAGCAATAGCTAAAGGGTGGGTGGCAAGAGGATGGGGCCAGACTCTTCTCAGTGGTGCCCGGTGACAGGACAAGGGGCAACGGGCACAAGGGAAATTCCATCTGAACACGAGGAACAACTTCTTTCCTTTGAGGGTGGCAGAGCCCTGGCACAGGCTGCCCAGAGAGGTGTGGAGTCTCCGTCTCTGGAGACATTCCAAACCCTCCTGGCTGCGTTCCTGTCCAACCTGCTCTGGGTGACCCTGCTTTGGCGGGGAGTTGGACTAGATGATCTCTGAAGGTCCCTTCCAAACCCTGGCATTCTGGGGTTCTGTGAAATACCTAACCAGGAAGAGCCAAAACCCCGCTGCGTGCTTGCAGGAGGGCGGGCAGGGCTGGTCCTGTCCCCGCAGGGGTATCCAGCCCTGGGGTGTACCATCCCAGCCTCCGCCGTGATGGTGAGGGACTGGGGGGTCCCACCACCCCAGAACGGTCCCTGCACCCATCGGCCAGGGCAGGCACCAGCTGCAACAGCCTGAAGTGCCACTTCCTCTAACGTTACCACCTTCAGCATCACTGTCTTCTGATCACCTCTCCCTTTAGGATGCTGAGCCATGCAGAAAGCAAGCTGGCGTGGGACATTTGGGATGGTTTCAACCTGGGGCTGGGGTGAAAGTCCCTCTTGACCTCAGCCCCTCTGCCCTTGCAAGGAGAAGTGCTGTGACTCAGCTAAGGGAGGGGAGGTCAGGAGGAACCTGGGAGAACAAGGGAGATGGGATGAAGGAAAGCTGTGGGAGGCATTGGTCAGCCCAAATCCCTGCACTCTGGTCAGCGAGAAGGTAGGGAGACACCCCCTTCCCACACACCCCTTCCCAGCTGACGGCAATTTCTCCATTCTGCTATATCGTGATATATTCAACAGCTCGGGACCTTTTCGCTTGGCGCACGCTGCTGCCTGGCAGGGGTTTTTCTCTCTGGGCTGCCCCCACGGAACAGGGAGGGTCTCCTGGGAAGGACGGCACCCGCGCGTGTGCCTGTGCCACCCACTGGTGACAGCCATCGCCCCTCTACCCAGGGGTGACTATGTCTTGCTCCCAGTAGACCCCAGCTGTCCCCTACTTGTTGCGCTTGAGGTTACCAGGCTCGCAGAGAAGTTTGATGCACGTTTTGGTGGAAAACCAGCCCAAACCAGGTATTTCCAACTTGTGTGGTGGGAAGGTCAGGTCACTGGACAGGTATCCCACAAAGCACCCTGAAGGCCGGGGAGGCTTCCCAAGGGATAGGTGACCACCTAGTGACCTCATCAGTGAGGCAATAATTCCAGTGCATCCCAACCACCATGCGCAACCTGGGAAAAATGAGATGGGCACTGGGCTGGGAAGAGAAGAAGAAATCCCCTCCCGTGTCCCCTGTCATCACTCCTGCTATTCCAGAGGTGACCAGCACCTCTCCCCCCGCGCCCCAGGAGAGGGACGGTCCCCTCTCCTCCACCTCCTCCGGCACAGCCCAGCCCTCCTGCTCACGATATATGTTCATCTCACCCTCAGTTTTTCCTCAATTCCTGCAGCCATCCGGCCTAACTGCCTTCAGACGTGACTCCCGCTCAACCAAAATTACGCCCGGAAAGGGCCCCCTCCCGCCAATGGAAATTTGGCTTTGCACCTCAGCTTTCTGCAGTACCTGGGTTATAAAGGTCTAACAGCTCCCCGTGCGCGCTGTAAAGAAAATGAGTATGGATTTTACGCCTCTCGCTGACTTTTCCCCTAATTTATGAGTTTGCGTCGCTTCGCTGCATGTTGTCTAACACAACCCTAAAGGTGCGGGGTCAGGGGCTCCAAGGCGGGTGCCAGCGTTGCCCGCCACGCTGACGGGGCTCCACCGGGACACAGCAAGAGGTGACGCGCCAGGACAAGGTGGCAATTCCAACCGGGTCACGCGCCTCCGGGGATTTTTCTTTGAATTTCTTCATGGTTGTGTAAAGAAGCCGAACGAAGGCTTTGGCACGATCCAGCTCAGCCCTCCTCGAGTGGGAGGTGGAGCAGGGAGGGAGAGCAAAGCATCGGGAAGAGCAGGGGAGGGCGGACGGAGGCTGGCGGGCATGAAGGGACGGGAAAAATAGCCAAAATAAATGCCAGCTTACCAAGTGTCATGTAACTGGGTGTAACTCTTCCTCGCTAAAGGCAGAGACTTGATTTATTCCTCTGTTGGTTTTACAGCCCAGTTTTCACACAGTGAAAGCCACCGGGCTGAAGCAAATTAACTCATTTTGCTGTGACAGGCTCAGTCATAGGAAGAGTTTGAGGAGATATACGGTAGGTTCTTAAAAAATCCTGTATTTCCTGAAGAAGTGTCACTCTTTCAACATAAATATTCATTATTTTCAGATTTTTGGTCGCAGTGGGATTCTCATGTTATCACGACATTAGCTGAGAGCACGGGGGGAAATCCCTCTCATGTTAAAATGTGCAAAAGTCTCCGGATTTGTTTCCCTCTGTATTATCAGGACCGCAGCATTTTCAACAGGCAATAAAGAGAGCGTAGGAGACGATTAACTGGATGAGCAATATTCTGACTGGCCCCTGCCCTCTTGTCATTCTTCCACCAAAAAAACGTTTAAAAAAGCAAGAAATGTATTATTTAATCACATTAATAATCTGTCCAGAAATGCTTGCCAGATAATTTTACACAGAAGGAATTGCCCCGATAACCACATTTAAACAGAGACATAAATTATCATGAGTAAGTGCTGATAAGGAAAACAACCCAATAACTTGATCCAGAATAGAGAAAGTAAAACGGGTTAAATTTACGGCACCGGTAAGAACGGTAATATGCTGTCTACAAAAAGGCAAAAGAGAGTAAACCGCAGATGTGTACAAGTGATTTTCTGATTTGACAGAAAATATATTATAGATTTAAGGATGTTAATATTCTTAAAAGAGAGCCTGAATTTAGCAAATCACTCTGACTCATGCTGGGAGGTTTGAAGAGATGATGAATAATGATCTGGGAAAAACACGCCATTCTGTAATATGACATGATGAAAAAATTATCACATTGTTGCCATTTTTGGGAGCTTGCCTGTAAGTTCCAAACACCTTTTCTTCTACCATTCTTCCGGAAAGCTCGCTGTCCTGGGAACACGTTTCCAACATCTTTCGTTTTTCAGTATTTAAGAGACTCGGTTAGCAGAGCTGCCGAGATCTCTGGATGCTCGTGGGCTGGATGGACCATGGCACCGTGCTCAAGCCTTGGGGATCCAGAGTCCACCGAATAAAGGATAAACAGCCTTGAAAACACCTATTAATGAGTGATATTAGCTATTGAGTGAACTGGAGGTGTGCTGCTTGGTGGTGGCAGGGGCTGGGTGAGGGATGCGGCCACCCCTCGCCAGTGGGGAGGTCTGTGCTTGGCCAAGTACCGGGAGATGCCTCCAGCACGGAGGCTTGGTGGGACAGGCCACCTCCCCGACCCACCGCACTCTCTCCGCGGGGCTGGCTGGGGGCACGGCTGCAGGTGCTCGGAAACCCAGCCCAACCAAGGAGACGTGAGATTGCCTTTCCCGCTTCCATCTTGGCTCTTCTCCTCGGCTCCCTCCGCCTCTCCTCCGCTCCCAGGCGCTGGCTATACCGTTGCCAGAAGATTTCCATTTTCCCCTCAAATTGAAACGTGTCTCTATTTTCCCGCTCGCGAGATGCTCTGCGCAAGGCAGGCGGGACAGGAGGGCATCCCTCCAGTGCGACGGCGTGCAACGGGGCTCGGCAATCCCAGCCTTCCCACGCAAAGTGAAATTAGGAAAAATCTATTACCTGGCACGCACAGCACAAGCGTAAAGCACAGGCTGTAAAACACAACTGTGATTGAGAGCAGCGTATTTCCATATACAGAGCAACCCACTTAAATAGGACCTGCTATAAGGAAACATTTGCGAAGAGAATAAACCCATCAATCAGCAGTCCAGAGACTTTAAAATACATGGTGAAACTCCTTTAAAATTAAGATCTCAAAGAGAACATTTATTAAATTATAAGTGCATTACCAAATGGCAAAGCATAGCGGCTATCAGGGCTGTCAGGGGGAATAAACCTCCTCGCTGGAACAAGCTGCTCTGCATCAGCAGATGTCAGCTTCAAACAGAGGGGGAAAAACTCTTTTAAGCGGGTACCTGCCGGAGCAGTCGGCGCTGGCTGCAGGAGCTGCTGCCCCTTCTGCCCACCTCCGCCTCGCTGGGACACGGGGGCTTGGGCTAACTGGGCGGAACACACGCGAGCCACAGGCCAAACGCTGCTATTTGCACTCTCAGTATTCCAAATTCCTCGGTCCCAACACGGTTTGCACAAGCCGGGCTGCTGGGTGCCTCGGCAGCCCGGGAATGCCCAGCCACACCGGGGTGGATGCGAGACCCCGGCAGGCGGGTGGGTGCCAAGGACGGCACAGCCCTGGGCAGCAGCAGGGACCCCAGCCAGAGCACGTAGAGGGAAACGCTCTCACTAATAACACTAAAAAACCCTATTTTTTCTTTTTTAAATTTAAATGAAATCACTATTTCTTCCTTTACAACCTCTTGAGGGACACACTCGACCGCTGCCCTCATTCTTCCCCCAGCTCTGCCATCAGACCAGCGACAGCTCTGCCAGGCTAGGGATGAATTTCCCCAGCTTTTAGTAAAAAAAAAAATAAATAATTAAAATAAAATAAAATTCTGTACTTTAATTTGTGTGAGGAGCAGACCCCCCCGCTTTCCGTGGGCTGACCTGCTCCAGGTTTCCAGCAGAAGGGCACTTTTCAAACCGCAGGTCCCTAATTTCGGCCACATGTTGCTGCGGGCGCGCGGGGGGGAGAGGAAGAGGAGCGGGCGCGGGGGCTGATGAAAAGCGCAGCCCCGCCAGTGAAGCACATTACCAGCCCGGCCTGGAAGGGGCCGGAAGGAAAACCCACCCACCTCACCCTGCGTTTATTCTATCAACCTGCAATCGCAGCAATCAAAACCAGATGTCGGCTCTTCCAGATCTTTCTCACAGGACAAACACGCGAAGGGCCTCGGGCCTGGCGTTGCCATCAAATGGTAATTGAGACCATATGAGCCCCAACACAGAAAAGCACATGCAAACCACCCCCCGGCCCCGTGAGAGGTATGAAATTGCAGGTCCCGCTGAGCCGTTAAGTGCACGGTGCACCGTGAAAAACAAGTGTACGTCGCCGGGGTAAGCACCTGCACGGCAGGGCCCGCGGGGGTCAGGGCGAAGGGGGGGTTAGTGCTGCGGAAAGGACGCCAGCGCAGGTGTGAGAGCAGTCACACACCCCCCCACCTCCATCGCCTTGGCATCGTATCTCTGCTACAATCTTTTATTAGAGCCGGTTCTCCCACACGCACCGTGTCATGCACCGAGAACACAGTCACAGCATGGCAGGGGTTGGAAGGGACCTTCAGAGATCATCTAGTCCAACCCACCGCCAAAGCAGGGTCACCCAGAGCAGGTGGCACAGGAACGCGTCCAGGAGGGTTTGGAATGTCTCCAGAGAAGGAGACTCCACACCTCTCTGGGCAGCCTTTGCCAGGGCTCTGCCACCCTCAAAGGAAAGAAGTTGTTCCTCACGTTGAGACGGAACTTCCCATGCTCCAGTTTGTGCCTGTTGCCCCTTGTCCTGTCACCGGGCACCACTGAGAAGAGTCTGGCCCCATCCTCTTGTCACCCGCCCTTTAGCTATTGCTGAGCATTGATGAGGTCCCCTCTCAGTCTGCTCTTCTCCAGGCTGAACAGCCCCAGGGCTCGCAGCCTTTCCTCAGCACAGAGATGCTCCAGTCCCTTGATGATCTTGGTAGCCCTCGGCTGGACTCTCTCCAGCAGTTCCCTGTCCTTCTTGACCTGGGGAGCCCAGAACTGGACCCAGTGCTCCAGCTGTGGCCTCCCCAGGGCAGAGCAGAGGGGGAGGATGACCTCCCTCCACCTGCTGGCCACGCTCTTTTTAATGTCCCCCAGGAGGCCACTGGCCACCTTGGCCACCAGGGCACATCGCCCGATCCGGGCTGCAGGCTTTGCAGCAGGTTTAGCCCCGGATCATCTCCTCTCCTCTCCTGCTGCTCGTCTTTATTAAAAAAATCTGAGTGAGACTCCCTGACTGTGACCTCACACCTTTCCGTGCAGGATGCACCCGGGATGTGGGTCTGGATGTGCTCCCGCACTGGGTCCTGCCAGCGCGGGTCTGGGCAGAACGTCCCAGTTCCTTCCCGCTGCGGCACGGGCACCGCTTTCCCTCTCCCTTGCACAAATGCCATCGAGTAGGAACTTGCAAAGCCTGACGTCGACTCAAAAGCCACTACAAAGTGCCAGCCTTACAAACCACAGCTCGTTTTGAGGCGAAACGCTGAAATCTGGACCAAACCACCTATTTGCCGCGCACTGGTTGTTCCGCTCCCACCAGGAACCACGGCTCGCACAAGGAGCTGCCCCACGCTCAGCATGCCCTAAACATTAGCTGCCTGACTTTTTTTTTTTTTCCTTATCCCACCCTATATGATCCTCTAAGTCCGCAGATCCTGTTCAGTTAAAATGTCTTCCAGATGGGCCTGCTGAATACTGCATCTCGTGAACGCCCAAAGTTAAAAAGGGGTCAACTAAATTAGAGAAAAAAAAAATAAAAAATTACAACATTATGTCATCCCTGCGCCTTAATACACACTCGGAAAAGGCAACAATAACATAAATAGACCCAGAGATTTTCTATTTGGACCCCGATTTCTTTCTGCCATTTGTCTTTATCCCAGATGATTGGCAAAGCAGCGTGAGAGCAAACGCCACCGCCCCCAGCCAGGTCGGGACCCGCAGGTGAATTCTGCTCTAACGTGACAGCGTTTTTCTGGGATCCTGAACAACCAGGAGGCAGAGCCCACCCAATGGTCCCACCAAAACACAACTGTTTCCAACAGGCATTAGGGAAGGAGAAGGAAGAGCGAGAGGAGCAAGAAAAGGAGAACATCAAAGAGTGGCTAAGGAGAGATTGGGAGATGGCCACCTACAGCAAGAGGAAGCCCCGGGGGAAAAAAGTCCCGAGAGAGGGAAATTTAATAACTAAGTAGCAATGGGCCATAGTGACGGGCACGGCAGAAAAACCTCCATGTTTTTAAGAGTATATTATAAAAGGGACAAAGCAAAAGGGGATCCCCAGCACCACCAGCCGCGAGACCAGCCGAGACAGGCAGGATCAGAGAGCAGCGTCGGACACACAACCTTCGTCCCAGCCGAGTGACAGGAGCTGGGCATGGCTTTGCCATCTGGGTGTTTTTCTTTCTTTCCTTTTTTAGAGCCACCAGGTCACAGGGATGTGAGCACAGGGGGGATCAGCCTCCGCCGGGGGACGGGAGCAGGGGAGGCTTCGGGAACCGAGACGTGCCCTTCAGGCTTGAGCAAAACTCTGGTCATGCTTCTCCAAGACATGAGCCTGCTGTCACCAGCCACCGTCACCAGCCCTGCTGGCACCTGGAGCATGCTCGGCTGAAGGGATGGAAAGACACGCCAGCACAGAAGACGCAACAGAGGATGTGGAAAAACGAGAAAATTATAGATTTTGGAGACGCTGACACCATGAAAGCCGATGAGGAGCTGGCGACTCAAGAGTTGGCTAAAGTACCCAATTTGGGTGAGACCAACACCCAACCCTGATGGTGACACTGGGTAGACTGGTCTCACTGTGGCGGGGCACAGGGAAGGACCCCGAGGACGTAGAGAGCAACGGAGAGGAGCAGGAGCCACGTTCAGGAGGAGAAGCAAGAGAGCAAAATCAAGAGGGAGTGGGCAGGAAGAAGGGACAAAGAGCCAGGGTCGTGACCAGAGAGACGGGACAAAATTAAAAAAATCAAGCCAACATCCTGCAGTTCCCAGGATTTCAGCCGTCACAGACGCTGAGCAAGGCAGAACCAGACCTCCAAAAAGCAATAAAGAGGCAGCAGAGGAAAAAGAGTGGGAAAGGAGAAATAAAAGTGATGATGAAAAGAACAAAGGTGCCACTTGGCCGAGTTCCAGGGGCAGTTCCCATACGCGAATTCTAATCCACATTTCATGTAAGATAGCATGTTTTTATGCATTATTGGCTTTTTTTTTTAGTAAAGGAGTTCCCAGAAGAAGACAGAGAAAAGGAGACGGACTATTTCATGCATTTTCCTTCTTTTGCTTTCTAACTTCTTTTGCTCCACTGCATTTATCGAGAACCATTTTGTGTTGGGTTTTTTTTTTTAATTTTCTATGCTCTGTTTACAAATACACGCAGAGACAGTGAATGCATCAGACGTCTGCCCGTATTTTCCCCTCAAGTCTCTCCACAAGAAAAGAGCCTTAATTTTGCAGTCTTCCAGTGTTTCTGGTCATTATCTACCTAGCACAGTGGGATCAAATGATTTAAAGCATATACAATCATTAATTAGACCTCATCTGTTTGCCTGAAGTCCTGACTCGAGCTCCTGCTGGTGGTGGGTTGGAGACCCGGTGATGAACCCTCACGGTGGGTATCAATCGGCAGAGCTGATCGCGAGGAAAAGTGGGGACCGAACTGTGCCCACTGGGAGAGACTGGGACAACCCAAAGGAAACCGTGCTTCACCGGAGAGTACCAGGGATGGAAATACCCCCATTGAGGACTGAGGTTGGTGGAGCATCCCCAGGAAACTGGCTATGAATTCTTCTACTCTGGCTAGGACACCAAGCCTGCCATCAAGGACCCTGCTCCCCAGCTCCCGCCCAGTCCTGCGCTAGCGAAGAATCCTAGAATAGAATCGTTTAAGTTGGAAAAGACCATTAAGAACATCGAGCCCAACCGTAAACCCAGCACTGCCAAGTCCACCACTAAACCACGCCGCTCAGCACCACGTCTGCACCCTCTCTACAGAGGTGGGCGCATGCTCCCTCAGAAGCCAGGATTTTGCCTGTAGAACTGGGGAACTGCGGGATAACTGGGTGCTCAGCCAGCTCCAGTGGGAACGAAGGTTTCAGCGAGGAGCAGAAAGGAGCCCAGACCACATTCCACTTTCCAGCAGTTTCGACTTTTTTGGTGGGTCCCGATCGGAACCCAGCGCCTCAGACCCATCTGAGTAACGAAGGAGGAGCCATGCCCTCTGCGGAAATGGCTTCGTCCCCGGGGATCGGCGGGAGGGGGGGGGCCACAGCGGTTTCAGGTGCCGAGACACAATAAAAACAATGAGGAAAGAAAATGTTTGCTTTTTATGTCAGCAGAGATGTCAGTACCCATTAATAAATCTATCTGCTAAATCTACTCTTATTCATGTGGGACATCACCAAGTTAAAGTAAAATAAATTATCTTTAATTAAATGGAATTGTCGTCTTCCTCCTGCTATCATCCCCAATTATTACATCCTAATCAGCCCTTTTGGGAGAAGGCATGAGGGAAGGCTGAAAGGCACATTTACTATAAACAATTTCTCTCTCTGTCAAGAGATGGAAATTTTATTTTAATTATTGTTTAGGACTATGATTTTCACCCAGTTTCTGATGAAAGGGATTAAAAGTTGAAAATGCCATCATTCAAAGAAAGAAAGAAATCTGTTCATGTCATCGCCGCAGAGCAATTTCCTCCTAGTCCCTCCTACAATTAAAGCCCAGAGCAAGGCAGAAGCAGTTAGGAAATATGCAAGTCATTTGTTGAAACTTCTTCATTATGATTTCCAGCGGGAGATTTACGTTATAAAATATTTTTGACCCAAAAGAGGAGGAGACCCAAATGCATGAAGTGGGATGGGAAGGGGACGTTTGGAGGCCAGCTCCAAGCCAGGACCCGGCCGAGCTACAAAGACCTACGCTCTGCCCGAGTCCCCGCAGCGGTACGAGGCTTAAACAAGCACATCGGAAGTTTGAATCCCTTAAATCTCATTTTTCTGGGGATGGATCGCACTGGGGGAAAGCAGCCTGCAAGCTTTCTGCTGCCCGGGCAGCGCTTGCCTGTGCCGGGGCGAGGTTTTGGGCAAAGCTGATTAATACCGAGAGTATCAGGGCTGTGCGAACCTGCCCGATTTAAATGCAAACATGGGAAATTCAGAAGGTCGAGACGCAGATTTGGGCTGGGGTGAGCGAGTCTGACTCAAACTCAAACTTTGTCATGTGAAGATGGGCGGGTTCAAATGGGAAAGGGGGAAAAAAAAAAAAGAAAATAATAAATTAATACTGCTGTTAAAGCTCCACCGGTTCAGAGCCCGAGCTGCGCGCAGCTGTATTTGAGAAGTTGAGTTTGCTAGTGTTTAAAAAGCACTTTGAATGAAGGGTACTCTCGGGGTCTGATTTTCAAACACGCTCCGAGTTGTGTTTTCCCCATTACCATGACTGCATGTAAATGAAGCACTTGTGCCCGCGACTCCGCCGTAATCCTTTGTACACAGCCAGGCTATGCAATCACCGTAATTGTGCCCACAAATCAGGCACACAAAACAGCCCAGGCACAGCCTGCCGAACCGAGTCCTACAAGCGTGAATAGTGTCACATACTCAAACACGCCAAAATCCGGGGCTGCCACTCAAAGCTCCCCGGGCTCCAGGTGACTCGGCCAGCCCCGGGGGCAGGCGGGGGGAACCGGCCAGGACATCGCTAGGAAACCCTACCCGACAACCCCAAAACTTCCCAAAGAAAAGAAAATAAAAAAAGCAACCAAACAAACCCCCCCAACACAGTTTTCTTTCAGAGTTTAGCTAAATAATATCCATAAGGTATTACAAAAAATATGAATGCTATCATTTAGATAACGGCATTTAAAGGAAAGCTAATGATAAATATAGATATTTTGAAAATCTCAGCCTGCTTCATCCGTATTATAAAGAGAGCTCTGCCAATCAAAAGCTCAACATTGTTCTAAAATGTACTTTACTCCCCGTGAGCACCGATCGCCGTGTTCTGGCTCCATTTAGCTTTAAACAAAGCTGGGCATTTAACAATGACTTTTCACAAAGCTTTTAGCAATGACTGAGCATTTTCATCTCTATCTTTGGTTCAAGCTCACTGCTGAAATGACTAACTATTAGGCAAACAATGAAAATATAACCAAAAAATGTTTTTAGAGGACACATTCTGCCCATCAGCTGAACTGTGCCCTTCCTGAGCGTAACGTTCGCTTACCAGAAACCTTCTAAGATGTCATCCTCAAAATAACACCTCAAGCAAAATTTACATCAAGTCTTTTTCTGAAGTGACTGCCGTTCGACATCACCCCAAGTTAAAGCTGCACTTCCCTAATTAAACCCAAGGCCCTGCACGGGTTTTCAAACCCATTCCAATTCTGGTTTCGCTCGCTCGTCGACTGCAGAGTCCCCGAACACCCTCCCAACAACTGCTGCCCAATTAGGAAACAAGATATATTTCAGATAACAACGAAATTATTCACCGGAGAGAAAACAGAGATTACGGCGAGAAATGGAAGAAGGAGGAACCACCGAATCCTGATTAATTAATGCAACTTTAAAAAAAAAAATAAAATAAAATGCACTTTTCGGGGTGTAGCACTGTTTTCATTTAACGCTGCTTTGAATTGCCGCCTACAGAAGTTAAAAAAAAAAAAAAAAGGAAAAGAAAGAAACCACAGCTATACAAGCCTGCTGACTTCTTATAAAAGAACCAGTTTTAAACTTGTTTACACTACTGATTCCAAATGAATTCAAGATGGTGGCTAGTTAAAGAAAGGGAGACCATGCCAAGGATTTTGATCAAAGAACTTCAATTCAACAATGTTCAGTTTTAATTGACCACTAATTAAGCTACATTAGTCAAAGAAAAGTCTATATCACTTCTGAGTAATGAAGAAAAGAATTCCTTTAACCCTGTCCTGGCCCTCCTGCAGCCAGCCTGCAGAAAAGCAGCTTCTCAAGTATCAGCCTTGGAAGAATTTCCAGTATTAATACGCCAAAAAAATGTTTTAAAGAGGGAAAAAAAGTGTCGGAGGAGGGCGAGCTTTCCCAGCTCGCATTCCTCCTTCCGCGGGGCGATCCGGCTGCCAGGCAGAGGCAGTTCCGTTCAGCGGGGAATAAGCGACCTGCAGGGGGGCACAAAATCCCGAGAGCTCCCGGTGCTCGGCACGGGAGAGGGGAAAGACGTACGTGTGTGGGGGGGTATTTCTATACATAATAAATTCGGACTAACGACAGAAAACTCTACGGAAAGGTCCCCCAGGAGCAGAAGAGCCTCCCGAGCGTCTCCGGTGACCTGCAGGGATGCTGCGGTCCTTCCTCACCGCGCCAACGCCGTCGACTCACGCAGGACTCTGGTTCAAGGATGCCAAAGGAAACCTGCGCCTAATGAAAAGCGGGCTGCAAAATTAGGCTCTGAAACGCATTAGGGAATGAAATATTGTTTTTCAATTTAGTGTTTATGTCTTTTAAAAGTCTGCAGGAGCAGATAAATTAAAGGAACCCAACAGAGGCCAAGATGAGCTTGCTTAGAGCAGGAAGGTTAGCCATGGAAACGCTGAGCCATGGCGCAGGGACAGGCGAGCAGGTTCTAAGAAAGGCTGAAAGTTCCGAATATCCCTGTTTCGCAGTTCAGGACTTTGCAGGACGCAGCGAGCAGCACCACGGCTTCGCAGCTCCAGAGCGCCGCAGCACTCTTTGATGAGGGCTACGCTTGTGGCCTTATCTTGCATTATATTTTATCCCAATGATTTTTGGCAACAAACTACTGCATTTCATAGAATAGCATTTAATGAGCACCATATCTTTTTTTAACATTCTGCCAAACGCTCATTAAAATGCACTTGTTTTTGCAACGCAATAGCTAGCTATATGAAACCAAAATATTAATGCAAATTGGCATTTCTAAGTTTAAAGCGGTATTTGCATAACAGGAACCAAACGTGGTGCAAGCTGAAAGGGAGCACACAACACAAATGCCTCTTAACACCATAATTATTGCACGGAAAAAATGATGGTTTGTGCACACCATCACGAGCTCCAGGATAAAGCATCTGCCGGTTTGCGACACCGTTATCTCCCGATGCCCAGTCTCACCGCGGAAAAGAGTGTCTGAAAAGACGCTGCGCTCGCTGGGGCTGATAAACAAGATAGGTACAAAACACAATTTTAAAAAATATGAACGCGTTTATGCAAATATGACCATCCTAACTAAAAATTACAAGAGGCGGCTGAATACACAGCTGCCAGGAGCACTGAAAGATTAGCTTGTTAGTTGAGAGCCACAGGCCAAGCCAAAGGTATTCCTATTCTAATAACGCAGTCATTAGCCGTAGTAATCGGTATCTCAAAGTAAATATGGTTATGAACCAGACTTCGTACTCTGACACAGCAATATTTCAAAAAACATGTCTCTGCCACAAAGTGGAAAGGAGCTGCTCAGAAAACCAATTACTCCCTACCTATTATCAAACGGGCGTCATCAGACCGGAGGACATCTCCGTGGTGGCATCAGCACCGCAATAAAGCTGTGGAGCTTCCCTTGGGGTGTCACCTGCTTTGCTCAAGCATGAAGAGGAGTGGGCAAGGCCTGGGACCTGCAGTCGTTGCGGGGGTACAACTCTTAGCTCTGTTTTAAAACGATGCCGGACAATGCCATGCGTGCTTCTCCAGAGCTCTCAGGAAGAATAAAAGTAACTCAAGAACTTATCTCATGGATCAGATGTAAAAATGTGTCTTTACACTACTACTGGAATACCTTGTGTGCCTCTCCAGGAAAAGGAGAGGTGCTCAGGAGTCCTGTCGCTCTTGTTCCCGGGACCTGCAGGCCCCAGCACACCGAGGCAGGGCTTTTCCAGGATGTGGGATGGAGTTTAAGGGTTAAACCCCCCCCCTTGACCATGGCCACAGAGGCCACGCACCAGCACAGCTAGCCCTGGAACACCTCCTGCCATTTGTCCCTCTCCACCAACAGCTTCCATCACCGCCCAGGGCAGCGCTGCAGCCCATCACCAGCATCTCCAGACTGCTCATGGTTACTTCTGCAGCCGACGTGGAAGGGAACCAAATCATTCCAACCATTCTAAAGGAAGCGGTAAAGGTAGAGAGTTTCAAAACTTCTGACCCGAAAGCGCTCCCACCCGTGTGCTGGTAACTGCAAAGACACCAACACGCCAAGCTCTGTATTTACAGCCCCCTCGTCTTTTTCCGCAAGTAGGAGTCCTGGCATCTCCTCCAGCTGGGGGTTCTAGTATGCACAGATTTAAGCACATGAGTATTTCCAGCGAAGCCACCGCATGTGTGTACGTGCTTATGGGAATCTGGTCGATGTCTCACTGGAGACTAAAACAACAACAACAACTTCAAGAAAAATCCCTTTTTCTGCAAATGACAGCTTGACAGAAGTACCCAAAACCTTATAAAATTGCACTGGGTGAGCAGGGCAGCAGGCTGGTCATCACAGATAGACATCACGATGTTACAAACAGTGCGAGTCCATAGTCACATACATAATATTTAAGCAACAATTAAAAGCGATTCAGAAACGCAGCCGACTGAGTCAGCAGCCCAGTTGCCACCGTCTACTCTCTCTGCACGAAACTTTCTGAACTTCCCCAAAATGTTTTTCATCACAGTTGTGCTTTGAAAGCATTTATGATCTGCTTTTAAATGAAAAATGCGAACGCTGTGGCGCTGGACCCAGGCTAGGACTAGCAGGGACGGCATTCCCGCATCCCGGCCAGCTCCCTGGGGCGGGCACCAGCTATTCCCCCCCGCACCGAGGAGTTTGTCCCATGAAACTAAATCAATCCTCCCCCCGGACTGAGGAGTTTGTCCCATGAAACTAAGAATGCTGTGATTTCCTCTCAGATCAAATGCAGAGCTACGGGACAGAAAAAGGATGGTTTAACATGGCGTGATTTTATTTATTGGAATTTTTTTTCCCCCCACTCTGGCACAGTAAAAGTTGCTATGAAAAATAGTTAGGGCTATAAATAAGACACTAAGACACTGAAAGCAAATTACCATCCCATGAGTTAATGGCATACCAAATTGAAGACCTCAGTCTAGATCTTTTGAAGATCTACAACTGCAACCTCAAAACCGTGGCAGATCTCTGCGTGCAACCGGAGCGGCGCAGCTTATTTTGTATTCCGACTTCCACAGATCTGTGTGTGTGGCTCAGGCAGCGAGGGGGATTATCAGAAACAGGCTTCTGCCAGAAGTGATCAGTACAGAGCTGTCTATACATGTGTAATTTTATTTTCCCCTACAAGGTGCCCTCTCTTGGCTTTGGCAGAATCAACAGCCCTTCTTCGCCAGCCAGATGTGCGCTGGCACGGCGCTCGAGCTTCGTTAACCAGGGGAGACGGTGCTCCCCGGGAATGGAGGGGGGGATATTTATTCCTTCTTGACGCTGGAGCAGACTATTATCCTACGCTTCCCAAAACCGTACTGAATACGAATTCTCCGTAGGCACTGAACACTGGCTCTTCTAATCACATGTGACCCCCCC
>VWZL01000854.1:0-20567 GCA_013396915.1 Stercorarius parasiticus
TCTAGCTGGTCACTGATGTAGAGTTATTTAAATCATTTCCTAGAGCTGCATAGTGTGGACCTACTGAATTCCACAGGAGAGTTAAAATGCTTTTAAATTCTCCAGGTGCATTCCCTCAGGATATATAAGCAATCTCCTTTGCAATTCTGAAAATGCGATGTTCCCAAATGCATTGCAAATGTTGATTGTTCATGGCTTTTCTATGGGAGAAAACTCACATTTATCTTCCCCTTCACCATTGCTCCAGAGTCCACTGAAGCCCTAAATGGGAGAATAGCCAAAGTTTGCAAGCCACAAAGTGACAGGTTTTACTGATAGAGAGCAAAATATGCAAAGATCTCTTCCACATCCATCATAACCATAGTGGGGGTCATTCAATTAGGCATAGCTTTTAATTACTCCAGCAGCAAGACAAAACACAGCTTTGCTGTGGCATGGTGCTCCTCCCCTTATGTTCTGGTGATGGGACTGTACAAGGTTGGACACAGCAGGGGAGACAGCAGAGAAAGGCTATAATCCCTAGAGGTATTTCAGAAACGTGTAGACTTGGCAATTCAGGGCATGCGCTAGTGACAGAGATTGTAGGCGGGTTTTTTTGTGTGTGTATGGTTGGACTCAATTATCTCAAAGGTCCTTTCCAACCATGAAGATTCTATGGTTCTATGATTCTATTATCCCTTAGCATCATGAGCCTAATGGCAGGGGTGAGTCCTGAGAATTTGTAAGCAAAGGATGCCCCCTTGTGCAATGGTATCACTGAGCGTAAAGCCTGTAATACTGAAATAATGTGGATTGTTGGAAACACAGGCTTTCTACTAAAATGTCATGTAATAAATTAAAAATATTTTCTTATCTGTATTTTAAATATTAATCTCTTAAATTGAGCTTAATTTTGATACAATGTAGGAATAGAAAAAATGCTGCAGACTGTTTTCATGAACTGTATTTCAAATTTGCACAGACCAAACATAGCTTGGAACATTTGTTATTATTGAACAGGTCCTAAATTTTTTCTTTTTTTCTTCACATGGGATTGCATTGGCTTATACCATGTTCTGCAAACCAAAATTGAATTCAGAAGTTCAATTTAAATCTTGGCAACACTTCAAGAACATTAAAAACAAATTAAATCAATTTTGGAGAGATATGCTGTTATATTTTAACCTTTTTTTTTACATAAATGTTAAAAGAATATTTTATTTTTGGAATCTGACCACAGCATATGACCAAGACCTTTCTGTAGTAACCAGGTAACTGACCCACTTATGTTAGTTAAAATATAGACATGAAACATGTATTTTAAAGGGAACTTAGAACTGCCATACAGCAACTACAGTATGGTTGGTTGGTTGTTACCTTCCCACTTGCTAAGGACACATTTTTACAGACAACTAAAACAGCCCAGCAACCCTTCTCTTGCTTTTGGACTAGCTGGCGCACCATGTCTACAGTTACGCACCCTGGTACCCAAAAGAGGTTACTGACATCCAGACTGCTTGTTGGCTAAAGTCCCTTAGCTCATGGTTGACCCCAAATCAAAACCGTGAACAGGCAGCCAGAGTAGCAGCTGTCCCATGCCTGTTGGGTCTGCCCAGAACAATTTAGCAGAACTGAGATAACATAAGTGTGCCTGTGCTGTATTTAGTTACTGGTACAGACAGTTTGTCCTTGATGACCTATACGGACATTTCTCCATTAATATATAATATATTTTTAAACCAATAATCAATAACCTTGTTTTTTATGGAAAACCTGCTGCTGATTTCCAAAGAAGCTAAATCGTTCTCTGAAGTATTTATAAGGGAAAAATACTGAAGGACTTCTGGCAATATCCAAGGTATTTATAAGAGGAACTCAATACAAGTAAAAGGGCTTGCTGCTGAATCTTCCCTTGGACTGATGTATAGTGCAGTTAAGAAAATTTATTACAATGAAGAATATGAAGATTTGCTTAATACTGCAGAGCAAAGAGTGACCTTATTGTGACAAATGTACATTGCAGACTAAGTAAGAATAAAAATAAGCATGTGATGGAGGAACTCTTGAAAGATGCTGATATGCACAGTTTCAATGATAAATTAAAGATGTCTCTATTTAATGAGGTTAGTTACTTCTGTGAACACTTAAAAGTTCATGTTTTTATTTACTAAGGAATAAGCTATCTAGTAAAGACAATACAAACATAAACCAGTGTAAATTAGGTTACAGTTTAGCTGTGGGTTATTAAAGTAGATACAGTGTTATGTATTACTAGGTATAGCCATACTATGGAGAAGAGAAGGAAGCACAGATGTTAATGGAAACAGATCCAGGAAATGTATATGGAAGCGAAATATATATGAGGTGAGTACCCAGTAGCATAATCCTCAAACACACATGCTGAACCAGAATCAACTCTTCTGTCATGGCACATTGGAGCTGTAGGCCAGTTTGGATTTGTATCATTCTATACCAGGTAAGACTGATTTGATTCAGAGTTTTGAAATAAGTGTTATGCACGGCTCCTTTATTGGTTGACTGTTCTCTGGAGTTTTTGAGTGTATTAATTTGAAGTAAAAGCACATTAATAAACTGCAGCTATGCCAGGTGGACAGTTTTAATTGTCCTCTTAAGTGTTAGAGCACCCTGTTGTACTACTTCTGCAGTTTAAAGTATGCCAAAGGTAGGAACTGCAAAGATGCAGAGCAAAACAATATCAACATGCACACGAATGAAAGGGTTTTTTGTTGATCTCTGTCTCCCGTTTCCTTTGAAAAGGGTTTGGCACAAGGCTCCTAACTGCACCTTCAAAAATGTTCTAATGAACACAGTCCAGTGATAATATTCTTTTAATGCTTGAAAAACTTAATTTTGAGTTTCTTTGGGATGTTGTACCGTGAAGCATAGCAGCTCTTTCAGCACTAGTTCAGAGGTCCCTGTCAAGACAACAAGGCAACGTAAAAAAAAGATATGGATGAGGGCAATGCACTGTGATGCAGAGTTTCACAACAAATGAGTTAAAAAGTAAACAGAAACCAATTTTATTTTGTTTCTTCTACATTTTTTGTAGTCAATTAGATGTGAGTAATACTGTAATTTGAAAAAGAGAGGTTGTGCTCCTTCTTGCTGAGACACAACCAAGAATTCATGCACCACCATTCTCATTACAGAAACCCCCTTTCTCTTGCACCAGGAGGCCTGCCCAGCAGTGTTGTGAGCAGGTGTACCACTTAGTATTTTATTACTTTTTTCAATTATTCTCGCAATAAATTAATGTGCCTCTTATGACTGGAATTGTCTGGATTCTCACTTATTACTGATGGTCTGTCAAAAATTGTTTGTGTCACTCTTCTGGAGCTAGCTGCTTTTTCATGCCCTGTGAAATCTAATTTAGAGTACCTTCAGGTTTTTCTAGGGCCTTTAAAACTTTAAAGCGAAAGAAATGTTAATGATTGCATACACACTTTACCCACATTTGCAATTTAGCAGCCAAACTCTGCGATGTTCTCTTACTACAGTTTAAAAATATTCAGGAATTAATGGGGAATCTTGACAAGTGAAGCAGTAGTTTCAAGTGCTGCATATAAATCTCATGCAGAGAGAATTACAGGCTGATTCAGTCTCTCATATCATTGTATTGTACAAATGAAATATCATAACACATAGAAGAACAGTTTTAACATTCTCACTGCTATTATTCTCTCTCAAAATGTATTTCTGCTCTGCTGATTTTCTGTTGTTTTAACAACATATTGGAGCACTCAAGAGGACACGGCAATTAAGGTAAAGATTTATGTTTTCTAGCCAGATAAATTTCAAAAGGTTCAGCACTTCATACCCGCTCAAATAATCATGCTACATTTCTGAACTTCCACAGCCTTCTCTTCTGATATGCCAGCACTCCCATGCTTCTTACAAGCACAAAAGCTGAGGGCTTGCTCTGAGCTCCTCAGAACTGTCTGAAGAAGCAGAAGAAAGTGCCCTCTTTCTGTTTGTATATATAGAAGGAGGTACACAGATTCACCATACAGATACTCAATGGAATATATGTTTCTTCTGGCTTCTTTATGAGATTTATGCTTTTCCAAGCCAGGGTAGACTTTGTGCTGAATACTGATTTTATCATCTTTTTGAAGTAAATAGAAATAAGAACTCTACATTGTGCAGTCTTCAGACATATTAAGAGCTTTCCGTTACCTATTACAAACTAAGGGGTGAAATGCCACCCCAAAATGGCAGTAATATTGTTTAGTTATTCACAAGAAAAATACAGTATGTATGTATGCATAAATGCATGTATGGACAAGAAACACTGCCTTCCTTATCTGCCTCTTGGTATGGATTAGAGTCTTTCTTATGATGAAGTTGATAGTCTTTGTGATATTTTTATGAGTGTGAAGATTTTAAGTATATTTAGCAAGCAAAAAAGCTTAATCCACGCATCACTTCTGAACTCTGATTCAATCTCTCCTAATTAATCACTTGGTCCCTCAGCCTCCCGTTCTTATTGGTATTTATTTTCACGGTACCACTACAATGGCTGAAGACTAAGCCTGCAGAAAAAAAGTAGTTAACATTTTTCTGCTATCTTAGCTCCCAGAACTTGCTGACCAAACAAATATCTCTCTCAGCACAAAGAAGCTACAAACAGAGGAAAGGGGTGTAGACGGAAGAAGTCCCCACTTTCTCTGTTGATGGTAATTAGGCATGCGAACATTCTAGCTCTGCTGTAAACATGTACCATAAGATCACTAGTTATATGGCTATATTATTTTGTCTTTCTGTTTCCTTTAGCTTGCAAGACCATCTGAGACACATTGAATGTACTGACATTGCAGCCTTCCATTTAACTGATGACCAACTACCTCATTGCCTTTCCCATCATTTTTACCTGTCAGGGAAGAAGGCCCCTGTGAATGTGGCAGGCAGTAAGTTTTCACAAAGTAGCATGTACTTTAAGACAAAAGTGAAGGAAAAGGAGGACCCCCCATCTTCCTTTAAGTTTTAAAGCAAAGCTAAACTGTGCTGACTAAACTAACTAAACTAAACTGACTAAACTGTGTTTAGGCCCACTGGCAGAAACTGATTAGGTTTTTGAACTCATCACTTCTTTGAATCAAAACCATCAGTAATCCAGTATCTAAAACTAAAGCACAAAGCAATGCTGAATACCTTTAAAGGTTGTTGTTTTTTTTTTTTCCTTAAATCGAGAGAAAATACTAACACAAAATTTAATTCTATTATGCAAAAATCTACCTTTTTTTTTCCTATATGTCTCCTGTCTTTTACAATCCATTCTGGGATTTTAAAACTCAAAGCACTTGCAGAATGCAGAAGTGGAGGTTGTTTTGTAACATACTTTCATTAGAGTGCAGTTGTTTCTCTTCCAAGTATTTACTTCCTCAGAAAATGTAATACTGCAGGATTTGTCTCAGTAGATATGGAAAGCAAGATTCTTAGTTGGTCAAAATCAACAATGCTTCTGTGAAGACATTTCTTGATTCTGCTCTGGCTCCCCTCACAGATTTGAACACCACTGTTTTCTGGGATCTTTGTCTCTATTTTGGGTCTCAACCGCCATCCATAGGGAAGTTTGTTATTTGATATTTAGAACCTTCTTTGCCTGACGTTGTTGTGGTTTAACCCAGCAGGCAGCTAAACACCACACAGGTTCGCTCACTCTCCCCGGGTGGGACAGGGGAGAGAATCGGAAAAAAGGTTAAACTCATGGGTTGAGATAAAGAAAGTTTAATAGGACATAAAAAGAAGGGAAAATACTTGTAATGATAAAAGAATATATAAAGCAAGTGATGCACAATGCAATTACTCACCACCAGTCGCTGAGCAGCAGCCACCTCACCCCAATCAACTCCCCCCAGCTTTATACGCATGATGTCATATCGTACAGACTATCCCTTTGGCCAATTTGGGTCAGCGGACCTAGTTGTGGCCCCTCGCAGTTTCTTGTGCACCCCCAGCCTCCTTACTGGCAGGGCAGCGTGAGAAGCTGGAAAGTCCTCGATTTAGTGTAAGCACTGCTCAGTAACAACTAAAACATCATCAGGTTATCAACATTACTTTCATCCTAAATCCAAAACACAGCACTATACCAGCTACTAGGAAGAAAATATATTCTATTGCAGCTGAAACCAGGACAAAAGTGTCCAACAAGCCTTTTACCCTATTAAATCAGATTATATAATCTTAAAAATTGCACTGCGCATGCAATAACTTTGCAGGGATTAATTTACCGCAAAATAAGTTGCCAAAGGAGAAGAAACAACATTAAAATTGTTCTACAGAGACAGCTTAAAAAAGAAAAAAGATTCATAACTTTCAGCAAGTATTCTCTCACTGAGGATAATGAAGACAAGAGACTATACATAATAACAGTCGCTTCCAAAATATATACAAGCTCATGATGTACTCTAAATATGAGCAAGAAAACTTTTAAATTCAGATCAATTACTCTAAATTAATTTAAAGTTTTGGTGCCTAGACTTAGAAAAAATGACTTTTGTAGACTACTCCAATAGCATCTATGGCACTTCACTGACTGATAGGAAAGGATGCATCTACTAGTTCCTTTACACTTCATGCTTAGAAGTAAATGAAATTCTTAAGCAGAAGAGACAGGATTAAATTCCTGAACTGAATATAGGGGAGTGAAAACAATATAAGGAAAAGAGAAAAGAAAGGCAGGAAACAACTTATGAGTAAGCTAGGGTTTTGGCAACCAGATTACTGTCATAGAGATCGGACAATTTATTGTACTAGTATTGATAGATATGTATTTGTGCTAGATATGACCCATGAAAGCCATTACGCTACTTTGTAGTTATGTGAGCATTGCACACTGGAAACCTATGGCATCCCAGAATAGAACATAATATTCATTCCGTGATTACATTATCATATGGATTCTTTTTCTCTGTTTTAGTCCACCTATATCTAAATACTGGAAATGAATATAAGATCATTAATTGCTACTTTTTAAAATGTTTTGCTGATTTTACACTGAAGATGGGAATACTTCTTTCAACATAGAGAAAATGGCATTAAATCTGCCAAGGCAACTAGCTGAATAAGCAAATGATTCAGCACAGGAAAGGAAGTGTCACGACAAACAAGATTATTAAAAAGGACCCTCCAGTTATCTTCTGGCCATTGGGTGCCATTATCAGCTTCAATGAAGTAGCAAATGCTAATTAGCCCCTATGGGTAAAAGGGGCAGTTCCAATAACAGCCATAATGTCAAAAGCAAATAATGTTATACATGTAATTGATAACTACGCTCTTGCATCAGCTACCAGACCAAAATGAGTTTTTCATCAATACCAACACTTCAGGATGAAAATAAAAGGATAAGAAATAAACAACTTGTCAGATAAGTGCTGCAGGAAAATTAAGCAGTAGGCTAGCTTGATTTTCTTAGCTGATACTGTAAGTGACAACAGCAACAAAAAAATACTTTTGTCTAAATGGTACAGAGATGTCAGAAATTAGTGCATTTTCAGATATTTTTGATTTGATTCATTAAGTCTAAGAGAATTATTTTCTGCTTGTTGATTTCCCTCGACACACATTCATATTTCAGACTTTCCTTTGCATATCTCAGATATACAGATTTTTAAATGTGTGTATATTTTTGGAAAAAGACTTACAAAACTATTTGCATTTTATGCAATCCAAGACTACGTTTCAGCATCCCAGAAGTTTCTTTATATTTCTATGTATTTTATATATATGCAATAATTAACAAGAAATTTATGAAAGCATAAAGAAAATATGAAGAATATTAAGCATTTTTTTCTTCAAGTCTCTTCTCCAAACTCATATTTTACAGTATTCATTGCCCATATTCCATCATTCCTTTACCTGATCCTTGCACAATATCAATGACAAAAAAGACTAGTTTATCAAATAAGGAAAAGGACCTGTGAACAAAACTCACCATGTTGCTTAAACTGTAACTTGTTTCTTTTCCTTTTGTTAATCAGTTCTACTTTTTGCCCAATTACCTGCCCTTCTCTGGGTTGCCTACCCTGTACTGAAGAGGGCTGTATCATAGTAACTCCTTTCCAAAGCGTTATGGGTTCCATATTAAATTAATTTTCTTTTTGCCGGCAGCTCTCTTATTGGAATACTCTTTCAGAACCTCATTTCTCTGGTAAAAAAAATCTTTCTTCTAATTTTCAGCCTAAATATATTAATAGACAGATCATGTATGTTCTAGTATCAATGCTATCAATTTCATTTTTTTCTTACCTTCTTGTCTGCTCTTTGTGATGGTATTTCTATGCCTTTTCAGGCCTCCTTTCTGTCTCCTCTCTTCAGACAGGCAATCCAATTTGTTGGTCAGTTTAGTATCTCCTCTTCTAGTTTGTGTCAGATGTGAGTCTAGCTTTGCTGAATGGGAATGACCACAAAAGTAATTTTTAGTAGATTTACATCAGGATGGCTTGTATATACTAGCCTTGTTGAAGGTCGTTATTCTTTTTCTATTTGTTTGAGACATGGCCCGAATCTGTGGAATACCTGACACATCATTTAGTTGTGGCTGAACAGATTATAGAAAGGTAGCAGTTAATATCTCAACACGTTATTATAGTAATGCTTCACCAAAGCTATAAGAAAACTTATATAAATAAATTAAGACTGTCCTCACAAGCTAGCTCCCATGTTTAGAACTAGTAATTAGAGTTTAGAAACGAGTGTATAAAATGCTTGCACATTTTGTTCTTTTCCTCATTGAACTTTAGATTAAAAACATATGGAAGAAGAGAAGATATTCTCTACTTATTTGACAAGGGATGAAAAAGAAAAAAAATTTACGGTTCAGATTGCGATCGAATAACAACATGTCTCTGGTCCCACTTTATTTGTTAGTGGTGCTGCCTAATTCATTCCCATTGTTTTTCAAAAATATGGTGGTTTTTTTAAGCCATGATGAAAATTCCAGTATTTAAGTTGCTTGACAGTAAACTTGAAAATACATCTGGAAATATTCTGTCCAAGTTAAAATGGAGAATGCTGTGATGCTGGATCAGATTACCTGTGATTTCAGAACAAAATTATTATAATGGATACATTTACAAGAGGAAAACAAACAATTTAATTATGGGCTTAAATAACTAATTAAATAATCTATGATTCATTTAGGATTCTTTCCTACAGTGATAGATTGCATGTTCTGGAGTATGGAGACAAGCCAGAACACATGATAAGTATCCTGTGACTTTCCCCAAACATACTGAACAGCAAAACAGTAAGAGGCTCTGCAAAAATCATCACAAGACCCAGTTTGTCATTCTTCTCTTGTCAACCTTCTAAGGTTATTGCTTTTATACAACTAAGATCAGAAAAATATATTCTTTTCCTGGAGCATTTATTTGAAATAACAATTACTCTTGATTTATGCCAGTGAACGAGAAGGATATGGCCTTTAGTCTTTTTTTTTTTTTAAATTGCAATGCTTATTCAACAACTATGTAAGAAAATAGCTTGTCTCTAAACCTGAACTTTTCTGATAACTCAATGTGTAGTTCCATTACCATATGCTAAGCAATTTGTAGTTATTGTGCAGAGTAAAAATGTTGTGACATTGGATCAACAAGCATGTGCTTATGAGTGATGTTCTTTTCAATTACTTGCAAAACTGACTTTATCAGCAGATTTATCATTCGCTGCTTAGGAAAACTGATCACCTGACATGGCAAATGAGACTGGAATTTAAATATTCTGAATTCATTGATGATTTAAATGCAGAAGTATAATAATCTCTTCTGTAAGTGAAGGGATAAATGCAACATAAGGCCTACATTTTTTTATGTGAAAATATGGTCTGTTTTGTGAACATTCATGATCAAATATTTTATAATTTTATCTCCATCTTTGTGGTTCAATGCTGCCATATTGTGCTGCTTGCCTCTAACGAAGTAATTAAAATAAAAAAGTTGCAGCAGCAAGCATCAGAGGAGTCTTTTGCTCTTTCTGAGAATTAGTAAAAGTATATGTGGAAGAAACACCTGTAGCTCAGGTGTCAGAGACCCTTGGATGTGCTAAACATAGATTTATCTCAACATAATCCCTTTGACAGAAAAAAAAGCACAGAGGGCTATATATGAGAAAATCACTTCTGACTTAAAGTATACACAATTCCAGTTATGAAAAAGTTCTGACAGTCTTACTTATAAAAATGGTTACAGGTAGTCACACAAGTTGGAATGTAGTGGATGTATTTGGGAACTTCAATCTGCAAAACAGAGTTCTCTCTCCCAAAGCACCCAAAACTTCTGTTAAACTGCAATAAATTTATTGTCCTTAGTATTCCATCTTGTAATTTCCTTTTGCTCTCCATATTTCTAACTGAGATCATTTTTCTCTTACTATCTTATATTTGGCTTAATAGTTTTCCATGACAGAAGATGTGTCTCTGTGCTGTGTCCAAATGCTGAGTAGTATGAGATTTCAGACCATGATAGGTCCACGTCATAAACTAAACACAAATAGAACCTCAAAAACACTTGTAGTAAAAAACAGAAAAAAAAAAAAACAACCAAAAAAAACCAACCCCAAACCACCACCACCAACAAAATCAGCATGCAAAGAAGTCTTTATCTGCCCCAAAGCCTTCATTTTTTTTTCCTAGGTGGTACAAATCAAGCTATATCTCACCGTCTTTTCAGTGATGTGAAAGGCTCCACATTTCCTACTTAGCTCATTTCCAAACCACTTCTGTAATATGTTTGCTCATCAGTTCTCAAGTCAACACAATGTTATATAGGTGAGAATAAAATAAATGAATCAGCCAAAAAATCCTTTGGATGTAATCATGATGCAGACATGGGGAAAGGCATTAGTAAGGAAGTGATTGCTAGTTTACAGATCTCTGCAACCAATTATGAGTTGATGTTCATGAAAATAGTTTCTAATAAAGAAACCTAAAGGAATAAAAGATGCAGCAGCACATGCTTAGAGAGATTCTAAAAAACTGGACAATCAAAGAGAGAAAAAAAGATGGTTAAAAGAGCTAAGAATAAAATCTTCATGCAATCACTGATCCTTTGGTGTTAAAGGAAGATTTGAAATGCTACTTGTGTATAATTTTACTTCACTTGTTATAAAAGATGTTATGAAAATCCATTCTTTCCCCCATGCCCTTCCAGCCTGCAGATGGAACTGAACCCAGTGCTTCCATTAACAGGGAAAATATGTATTTGTCCCTGTAAAATAATTGACAACATGAATGTGCAAGAGGTAGGAGTTCTCTACATTAACAAAAGGTAAGAGCGGAAATGTGGGTTGTTTTAATGGATTATTTGCCATTCCCAGAACAAAGGTTACGCCAGTTATGAAAATAATAGTTGAAAGCACCTCAGAGGTAAATTAATTCTACCAATGAGTGTGAAAAACATTTCACTCCTCCATCATTAATAGTGCATAAATGTTCCTCTAATAGGTGTAATAATGACCTTTGATTTTTGTCTTGTTATTTCTTTTACCATGTTTGTCCTAACTCAGTCTCATGGAATCTTTTCTTGTAACAGAAAAAGAAACAACATTTGCATTTAACTAATACGTAGATTCAATTATAATTAGAGGAGGTAAAAAAGATAAACCTTATTGTGATAAGTTATATGTGTATTTAATTTAATAACATAAATAGTAAACTATAAATGAAACGTCTCTATAAAATTGCATAGGGAAAGGTTAACATGAAGGAAAAGGTGACTCAAAGTGAAAACAAATAACGAAATAAAAAATTGGATATAAGCCAGATGATACCAGCCACCTGTAGAGAACCAAAGAACAAAACCAATTTCGTATTTAAAAAATAAAGCAATCAGAGTTTCAAGTGAGTGCAGAAAATCCTTTAGGATTTTTAAGTTGGCTTTATCCATAGTGATATACCTTAACAAAATTTTATTTGCCAAAACTTTTGAGCAGCTACTATACCATAAAAACCAATAGTGCATATAACCTTTGAAAATAAGCCCATTTTTTATACAGAAACTTCAGTAAAACCTATGGATTTTTACTGTTAGGCAATCCAGTCTGAACTTTGCAGTCAGAAGTAGTGACATTCTTGTTGACACAAAAAAAAGAAACACTCATGTTCAAAGTAAGAAGAGTATTAACTCAGAATTGCTTTTGTTATGGCTCTTCTTTGGTGGAATTTGAACAAATCAGGAATGTTAGATGTTCTCCTTTGGTAAAGAAACAGGTATACATTTCTTACCACATACTTACAGACTAATTTAAAAACCCTGGAGTCATTCAGGGGAAGTACTCATAAAGCTCAGCTCAAACATAGCCTAAGCTTCCTCCATAATCAGTTTTAATCAATGCAGAGGAGTCTAATTCAGAGTAATTTTCTTTCTGACTAACTTTTAGGTATCTAAAAGATTTGATGGTGTGTCTAGTTTCGATGTTAATAGGGAAAGAAAGGTGTCTTCCCAGGCTTACACGATACATCATAAGAGAGCTATCTAAAATGGGTGAGCTGGATTGCCCCAAGGCTATCATGAATGAGTGAATTGTTGTTCCAGCACACAATAAGCCTCTGGAAAAGCCTCTGTCTTGACAGAGGTATTGGAGACAGCCAGCATATTCTGTCTGCCCAACTCTTAAATGCCCAAATTGAGCTGCTTTCAAGCCCATCCGTAACTATTCTAGTTGTCTTCTGGAAGAAGGTGGCTCTTTCAAATAGGCATAATGGGAGCGCAGCCTCACCAGGATGAATTTATAAATATCTGTCCGAGACTCTTTCTACTGGCACAAGTTGCTTTGGAATAGACCATACTGTAGCATAAGGTTATAACTATAAGGGCTCCGCTACCTTGTCTCTCCCCATCCCCCACCCCCTGTCTCTTTTTATGCATAAAAAGCTATTATTAAATAGTTTCAGTTTTCAATAATTATCTGGAGCCCCATGAAAACAGCTAATAAGTGATAGTAAAAGTAAAAAAAAAAAAAAAAAACAACAACAACCCAAAACAACAAACCAACAAGAAGACAAATATGAGATTAGAAGAGTTCATTTCGGGAAAGTTCAGCTATTTCACAAGTTGACCTCACCATACTGATGCAGTGCATTAGACATAAAGCTCACTTTAACATAGGGCAATGACAAATACCTGTAAACCTCTTAAATGTTAGAGGAAAACATCATTATTTCCTTTGATATTTACCTTATTTTATTAGTGAAGACAAATGAATCTGATATTAATATTATGCATGTTCCATGGTCAATAGAATTTAAACAACTATGAATCACAATTAAATGTCTTGGAGACACGTAGAAACACAAATAAAGGTTGGAAGGGACGCTGCCATCTAGAGATGTGATAAAAAGTTAACCAGATCATACATCAAAAAATTCTTGGTGGTGTTATAAAGAAAAAAGCACAATTCTCAAAGAAGAGCTAATGCACTAAAGCTTAACAGACCCTTAAATTGTGAGGCTGATTTTCTGATCCACTTAAAAAATAATCCGATCAATGATACTGTGCTTCAGTATGGGATAGATCTGCTTATAAAGAGACAAATATGTATCTCTAAGAAAGTGAAACATTCTCTTAGAAAAAAATGTATTACTGAACATAATTATACGTATGTTTCTACAACAAAATGAGGCAAATATAAAAGAAAATTAATCAGACTAAATTAATATCAATTAAATGTAATTGCTTCACTGCTGGCTCTGAACTCCAGCTTCTGTGTTGCTGTGCTTTGTTGCTATTACATTATTCCACAGAAACAATGCTGAAACGTTCATCAGAAAACACCTGATAATCTGACTCCACTACAGGGTAATTTTTTTTCTGCTACGCTGTAAAAATAAAGCATTTCTTTCCCTCTTCACAAAAAGAAACTTTCAAAAATCACAGGTAATGCTATGTGGTGCCGGTAAGTATTGCCTGTTTAAAGGCAAGCCCTGTACCTCAATTGATCTAGTACAACATTTCTAATGAGTTCTGTATCTGAATTCAACAAAGAGTGATCTCAGAACTGTGATATTTTTTGAGTGTTAATTGCTTCACTAATGGTGGTTATATACCCATTGTATGTATCTATTGTATTCACCATACATATCTATTCTATGTATGCATAGTACTCACCATTAGTAAAGCAATTAAAGCTCAAACAATATCATTAGAGTTCTGAGATCACTCTGATGAATTCAGGTACGGACCTCATTAGAAATGTTGTAGTGGATCAATTGAGAATTCATTCTATGAAAGTAATTGCACTAGTGAAAGGGTTAAATACAATTCATGTGACAAGGGAAAGGAATTAAGATAAAAATTAACAGCAAAAAAGGAAGGATGTCTGAAGCAAAAGAAATCAGTTGCAACGACAAGATAGTTTTTAGATATCATTCTGTGCATAATAGAAAGAGGAACAAAAATAAAATAAGACACAAGGAACGAGGGAATAAATATTGATATTGCAGCAGCAATTGACTTGACATCGTAATCTCTTGTCAAACTGTACTGTGTCTCTTACTCTTGCATTGACATATAGCAGCTCCAAATGTCATCCTAATTACACTGGCGGAGCAAAGTGTCCTTAGGGAAATATAAAGTGGAAACAAACAAACAGTCTTCCCCTGCTGTGAGAATGGCACTTACATTTCCATTTTAGCGTCGAGGAATACCACGTTCCATTTGGATCTAAAACATTAGCCATCATTTATTTATTTGGCTGCTTTTGCCTTTAGTATACACTATAGTTATTTACATCTGTGATGATTGTGTTTCTCTGTAAAAAGCTTTGCTATTTTTTTCAAATCTATTTTCTAAGCAAAATACATGTCCTATTAAGGGCCACATGAATTAGTAAAAACAAAATACACTTCATTATAATTCTCAGATTTATTTTTCTCTTGTTCAATTTGACTAGATATGTAGACCCCTGTTGTCACAAGACCAATGCTTTAATTTTTTTTTTTTTCTCACAGGATGCTTGTGAAGCAGGAACATATGATCAATCCCTTTAACAGGTGAAGAATAGATGCACAGAAAGAAAAAGGCCAGATCTTCAGTAAACATAGCCATTATGATTCTTACCAACAGAATTAAAACACAACCCATTCCTCTTTGAATGAGATAAATCTCCTTGCAGAGGTCTGAAAGGACACATTTCCAGACAAGGTAGTGCTATAATACCAAGCTTCTTTTCATCTTTGGGGAAAAGAAAATGTAGTAGCCAGATAAATAGAAACGTAGTAGTAGTAGTAGTAGTAGTAGTAGTAGTAGTAGTAGTAGTAGTAGTAGTAGTAGTAGTAGTAGTAGTTATAGTTGTAGTAGCAGTAGTAGTTGTAGTAGCAGTACCAGTAATAGCAGCAGTAATAGTAGACAGTTGTGATTTCAGAATCTCCTGGAGTGGCTCTTCCTAGATTGGAAAGAGTAGCAGTGCTATATCATAGTCCACAGATCAGAAATTTGTTGGAAGGGCAGAAATTGCATTAGTACCAGTGACAGGACCTCGACCAGTGTGCAGGGCAGATGGACACATTTCCTTTTCTAAATTCTTGCAGAGGGAGTTTCTACACCTGGAACTCACAGATGTTCTGTTTCACATGTTCAGCCACCACAGAATCTTTTATCTTTATTCTAGCAGGACATTTATTTTTGGTTGTGGGGGGAAGTTACTGATGGAAAATTACTCTCCTCTCCATAGCACATACAACCTATCGCATTTTATAGAGTAGTTCGCATTCACTTTCATCATAAAGCTTTCAAAGGGCCCTATCACATAGAAAGGAAGGTTGTTCTCAGAAGTGAAACAAGATGCTTACCTCAAAAAGTACTAGCATCGTGTGTCAAAATTATTTCTTTAGTGGAAAAAGTTGAGAATAAATGAAAGATTTGAGAAGGAGCCAGGGGATGCACATCATCCTTCTTTTCTCACAGAAATTGCACAGGATGGCTTGGATCAACAATATTTTTCCTACATAGTCTTCTCAATGATAAGAAATATTTATACATGGTTGCAGTAACTCCACAGATGTGCAGACCTGGCCTTTTTGAATTTATTGTGTTCTATTTCTCCCTTATGAGTTACACCCTCACTCTCCTCTGAGGGTTTATCAGAACAGAGGCAGCATGCAAAGAATTTTCATTTTGCTTTGACTTCTCTGACATAGCCTCAAACCAAAGTTTGTGTTTTTCAGTTCTGCTGTTTTCTTCCACTATTGTGCTACTGTTAACACAATAACCTGAACCAGGAGAAATGGTATAGAATTAGAAGAGGTTTATTGTTAAACTAATCTGTAACTTGTGTGCTGAAAAATATAAGCCCAATATAAATTTTAAAACCATTACCATGTAACAAAGAGTATTAGTTTAGAAGTCATTAATTAAGTATAATCCACACAATTGCTACTTTACCCCAGTTAAGAAAGTTTTCAACTAGGTCTAAGAATAATATTGGCACACTGTTATATTAGAAGAATAATACTGAAAGCAGCAAATAACTTCTAACTCTGCCTGGCATCCACTGGTAATAAACTGTGTGCGGTGGTATATAATGGCTTGGTATATTCCATTATATGCTATTGTATATATACTGTTATATGTACACATCAAAAAATATACTACATAATGTGTTCTAGGACTCTAAGCCACAGCATGTATTGTTCAGCATAAACTTACTGGCTTCTATAATGTTTTTCTTTAATTATGAGTGATTTTTTCTTAATACATCTATAGATTAACAGAAGTAAAATATAGATGAATGAAACCTACCACAAACAACAAAACAGTTAGACACCACAGCTAATTTATTTCATGTAAACTGTCATTTAATGGATAATATGCTTGTTTAAAATTTAGATTAAAAAAATCCAAAACAAACAACAAAACCAAACAAAAAACTTTTTATCATAGCTCTCCTGGAAAAGGGATTTCCTTGGTTCTTAGGCAGCTCCAAAACTCTTAGCTCTCCTGTGTACCCTATTTACAATTCTTGCCATCTCTTCTTTCTTTTTTTTTTTTTCTGTATCATCACTGCAGTGGTATAAAAGTAGAAGACAGGAAATATGAGGCTTTTGGGGTGAAAATGAGTGCCAAACTTTTTCAAAAACATGGCTAGACTGTTGTTGCCTGTTACTCTCAGCACTGACCCTCCAGCTGGCATGGCAGGTGAGAGACAATTGGACACAGGAATGTTTCATGCTGTTTTAATTCCAGCCCTGTCTTGGAAAGCCATCTCCGTTGGAAGATAAGACTGGAAAATAAGACTGAATTTTTGATCAATTGATTTGCAGAGGTAAAAAAATAGAGTTAATATAAGAAAAGAAGAAGCAAGATGGGTAGGAAAATTGGCTAACAGGTCACACTCAGAGAGTAGTGATCGATTGTTTTTACTCAGGCTGGCAGCCTGTCACAAGTGGGATCCCCTGGGGATTGACACTGGGCCTCATGATGTTCAACACTGTCATAAATGATACGAATGATGGGATTGAAAACACCCTCACCAAATCTACTGATGACATCAAACTGCGTGGTGAGGTGAACATGTCAGAAGGGAGAGCTATCCCACAGAGAGACCTGGACAGGCTGGAAGAGTGAGCTGGCAAGAACAGCATGAAGATGATAGAACGTCTGGAGAACTTTACCCCTGAATAAAGACTGAAGAAGTTAGGTCTTCTCTTCCTGGAGATGAGAAGATTTGAGGGGGACCTCATCACAGTATTCCAGTAATTAAAGGGTGTCTACAAAAAGGACAGAGGCTCTCTCTTCACAAGAAGGCCCATAGAGAAGACAAGGGGCAACAGGTACAAGTTGCACTGGGAGAGGCTTTGTCTTGACATGAGAAAGAAATTTGTTACAGTAAGAACAACCACTCACTGGAACAACCTGCCCAGGGACATGGTAAAGTTACCATCACCATGGGTTTTCAAGATGCTATGGAATGGGGTCCTACATAATCTCTTCTAAGATCCCTTTCCCATGAAAGGCTGGACCAGATGATCTTTCGAGATCCCTTCCAACCTCAGCTGTTCTATAATTCTATGAAAAGGTGGGAACTGTAACTGGGATGGTCAGATAGATGATTTGCAGGGATTCTAGACAATGTTGATGAAGAGAGCAGCACTACTGTGGAGGACTGTTTTTATGGCCTCCTTGGGTAGCAGTGGTGCAATGTGAAAAACATTTCAGCTGAAAATGAGGTGTGAGGCTTTGCAAAAATTAAATAGATCTATGTTAGCTCCCATCACTCTAAGCAGTTGTTTGTAAACCATTCCTGCTCCTCATTCCTACTAGAACATTTATTTTTAAATGTAAATGCTATCTCTACCACAGAAATCAAAAGTCTGACAGGTCAGATTTTTCTGGGGAGTACACAGCTGCTCAGCTTCCCTGAGTCAAGACAGCTATTGGAAGAGAGAAAGCCACCAAAACACCATCTCAACAAGGTTGCTAAATGCTTCTTATGGCCTTACTGCTTCTTTAATGCCTCATTAAAGGTATTCTCTTACAGAATGTACATAAGTAGGATAATCTGCTTATTTAATATTCACAGAATTATGCCCCTCTAGAGCTAACGATTTAAAATAATAATCCCATTTATGACAGAGAAAAGGTATTTAAATAAAATATAGTTATCATTTATTTAACAGTTGATTTGAAACACATTGTTGAAATGAATGCTTTGGGCTGCCTGCAAAAAAAAATATAAATGAATGAAAAATCAGTCAAAACTCTTAACCTTTCTAACAGTGTGTATTTGGGGCAAAGGAAAGGCTGTGACTGAAATCTGTACTACCACAGTGATTTCATGTTTTCCACTCATGTCTACCACACCATTGGAAACTCTTTGAAGAATATAATGAAAATAACATCCCTCTAGGTAATTACAGCAGGAAATGCTGCAGTCGACTGACTACACCTCCTGTCATGTGACAGAGAGGTAATCTTTCATCCCTCTTTCCTGTCAGATAGCCGAGAACAAAAAAAAGTAGTTTTTGTCAGCATGCCCGTATGTCACAGTAATTGTTGCTCTCAGTAAAGCAGCTAAAGTCAGCAAATTGGCATTAATTTTAAAACATTTTCAACAGTTACCACTTATTTCCCTATATATGTCTCATTTGAGTGGATCCATTGAAGTCAAATAGATTACGTATAGAGTCAGCTAAAGTCAATGGGAACAGAAGCAACTCCCATGTAATCCAACTGAGTTTATATGGGAAAATGTGAGACTAACTCTATTGAATAAATGGCCCTGAAGTCCTTTTATATATTTTAGATGTGACTTTACCCGGAGAGTCATCACCTTCCTTTCATTATAACCCTTACAACTCCGTATACTTTGAACCTGGCACAAAATGAACACTTTCAGAGAATCTGTGAGTTGCCAAGATTACAGATATTATATGCTATTTAATCAAATACATTATGATTCTTTCAGGCATGCACACTTTGAGAAAGAATAACTTTTCAAAATTCAGACTGGCTTTTATATATTCTGCATAAACAGAAAACACATAAGAAGAGTTTTCCAAAACAGAATTAAAGAGAATGCTGTGTTGCTGTAGTGTGAAAGCTTGGAGTAGAAAAGATTTGATTAAAAAAAAAAAAGACAGAAAATACCTGAGAAAGTCAGGATGAAATGAGGAGAGGTATTAGGAGCTGAAATGGAGACAGAGTACCACAGATGGAAGACAACAGTTAAAACATCTTGAGAGATGAGTTTTGAATAAGACAACTTAGAGAGTCTGATACTAAATTTCTTCTTTCAGGAAGAAATTCTTTACTGTGAGGGTGGTGAGACACTGGAACAGGTTGCCCAAAGAAGTTGTGTATGCCCCATCCCTGGAGGTGTTCAAGGCCAGGCTGGATGGGGCTTTGAGCAGTCTGGTCTAGTGGGAGGTGTCCCTGCCCATGGCAGGGTGGTTGGAACTAGGTGACCTTTAAGGTCCCTTCCAACCCAAACCATTCTATATTCTATATTCTATATTCTATATTCTATATTCTATATTCTATATTCTATATTCGAGAATCTGATATGCATAAATTATATGTTTTAGTATTTTTCCTTTTGAAATTGCTTTTAATATTATTTGTCACTTCTTGCAGAAAATGGAACGCTTTCAGATACCTCACCATTGCTTTGTGAACAAACACACACCAAAAAAAAAAGAGAGAAAGAGAGAAAGAGAAANTTTAATCAAATACATTATGATTCTTTCAGGCATGCACACTTTGAGAAAGAATAACTTTTCAAAATTCAGACTGGCTTTTATATATTCTGCATAAACAGAAAACACATAAGAAGAGTTTTCCAAAACAGAATTAAAGAGAATGCTGTGTTGCTGTAGTGTGAAAGCTTGGAGTAGAAAAAATTTGATTAAAAAAAAAAAAAGACAGAAAATACCTGAGAAAGTCAGGATGAAATGAGGAGAGGTATAAGGAGCTGAAATGGAGACAGAGTACCACAGATGGAAGACAACAGTTAAAACATCTTGAGAGATGAGTTTTGAATAAGACAACTTAGAGAGTCTGATACTAAATTTCTTCTTTCAGGAAGAAATTCTTTACTGTGAGGGTGGTGAGACACTGGAACAGGTTGCCCAAAGA
>VWZL01000854.1:20630-36086 GCA_013396915.1 Stercorarius parasiticus
TCAGCACTGGCCAATAGAGAGCATGTTTCTGGACTGAATCCTTTTACTATGAATGAAATCCTTTTACTATGAAATACTCTGATGTCATTATAGGCTACCTTCTGATGAATAGTAATTTTGAAATGGCTTTTTACTATCATCTTTAACAAATGCGTTCCCTGTCCAAATTCGGATACATTATTTTCTTGGTAAAAAATACAAATTAGGAGGGAAGAAACATGAAATAACAGTAAGTGGGTAACTACGGTATGTTTTCAGTTAGCTTTTTCTGGAGCCTCACTCAAAGCAAGAGAGTGGCCCTGAGCATTTTTCTAAAACATTTCAATAGTGTCCCTTCCAAAACATTAAATAGCATTTGTTCCTTTCTTTTTGGTTGTAACCTGAACATTGACATATTTTATCTTGTAAGAATATCCTGCTTCTTGGAGTAGAGATGCTGGAGCTTTTGTCTTCTTTGTAAGTAAGATCAAGGCACTTGGCTTCAATAAGTTTTTTTTACCTGCTTTGAACACTTCTTCCACTTCTTTGGAGAGCTCCCTAGTGCCAAATCCAATTCAGGTAGGGAGAAATGCAAGGTCAACATCTCCAATCCCTCCATTAAGTTCCTGTGCACTGTAGGTTCAGATCCTTCTAATCCCTTCTAAAATATGATGTAGTTTTGAGAGAGTGCTTGCAGTCCCTTTCCTTTCCCAGCTAGCTATCATAGATGTCCTTACAACATTTATAAGGGATTGAATGCTCTTAGCAGGGAGTAGACCTGGAGGTGATGAGTATTGTTACTACACTGACACCACCATCTTTAAAAAAAAAAAAAAAAAACCCCCACAAAACTCCCTAATTTTTCTGTTTATAATTTGCGGTTTATTGTCTGAAAATGCCTACAAGTAGATCAAAAGCTTGAGGGGGTTAGTTAGGAGTGGGCAAGGCACAGCGCTGCTTAGCTTGGCAATGGCTGAAGCTCTGCATTAGCTCAGAGGCACAACTCTATATCCCTGCAAACTTGGAATTTAAAAATGCAATGTACACAGAGTGTTAGATGACAGCTGAATATGTGTTTTAATAATCACAGTTTTGGACCTAAGTTTTTGAATTTCACTTAAATCCCATTTTTAAGAGCCTTAATAGCATCCCATCCATAATAACTGACATATAACTAGAACTAATGACGTTAAATTGAGAGAAAGATATATCTTTTCCATAATATATTCCAAATAAATATTCTCTTTCTCCAACCTGTCAACAGTTGTCATGCACTGGCAATAAGTATTCAAGTGAAAACTATAATTGCTTCTTGTTTTTTTAGGTATTCAATTACCCTTTTTCAGAAATAAAATGTTAAGTATTAGCAAAGTCATAGAAACAAAGAACTACAAAGCAAAACAAAGCCCAAAATATCCATCAACTCAACAGAGGGAGCAAAAGAATTCAGAAACAACTGGAAGATGAAAGTGATATGAAGGTAGAAGCAGAAAAACATTTTTTAAAATATAAAATCTGTGTCAATTCTCTCACCTGTTTAGTAGGACTCCTTCCTCATGAATATACTTGTGTTAAAAAAGTTTATAGTGAATCTTCTGTGATAAATCTCATCCTTTAAAAATGTTTCATTAATTTGTCTTCATCGTGTGAACACAGGAAATTATCCAGGCATATTACTGAGTTAGAATTTCTCTTGAACAGGAGCCAGTAATGTGGTCTTGCAGCAAAGAAGGCTAATGGTGTCCTAGGCTGAATTGGGCATTACCAGCAGGCCGAGGGAAGTGATCCTTCACTTCTACTCAGCACCGGTGAGGCCACACCTGGAGTATTGTTTCCAGTTTTGGACTCCGTAGTACAAGAGAGATATGGGCATACTGGAGAGAGTCCAACAAAGAAAAGGCTCAGGGAGATCTTACCCATGTGTATAAATATGTGAAGTGAGAGTGAAGAGAAGATGGAGCCAGTGCTCTTTTTAGTGGTGCCCAGTGATAGGACCAGAGGCAAACAGGTACCAACTGAAGCACAGGCGGTGCCACCTGAATATCAGGAAACACCCTCACTGTGAGGGTGACTGAGTACTGGCACAGGTTGCCCAGGGAGGCTGTGAAATCTCCAACCTTGAAGATAATCAAAAGCCATCTGGACAGTCCTGGGCAACCAGCTGTAGGTGGCCTGGCTTGAGCAGGGGAGTTTGACTAGATGGCCTCCAGAGGTCCCTTCCAACTTCAACCATTCTGTAATTCTGTGAATTTGGATAGAAGTCTTAAAAAAAAATAAAATAAAATAAAAAAAAAACAACATAGGTTTTATTCCTTTGGTATCTAAGACAAAATTGTGATCTATGGCCTAAATTTCATTGGATTTTCAGGTACAAAACTAGTCTATAAAGCCAGAACTACATATCCAGCCAGTAGATTAAACATGATGTATTAACCGTTTAGGAAAAGGAATATATATTTTCTGTTCTTGCAACTCATAAGAAGAGGATTCTTCTATCCTATTTGCAACATATTAGAAAATAAAAAAAAATAAAAATATGTGTATGTCTGTGTGTGTATGCATTTGAACATTTACACATTAAATGCATATCATCCACCAATGCGCTAGCTAACTCAAATAGCACACTTTACTGTACATTACAAGTATGCAGTTATATAGTGAGAAAAAAGTGGCATTTCACTTCCTTTTCTATATTCAGAAATTAGGTTCAGCAGATCCTTTGAAATGAAGAAGGATTGATTTTTTATTTTTTTTAGAGGACATTGCATTTTCTTTTGTATATTTCTAAATGAATGGTATAGTTCATTTCTTTGATAAATCTCCTATAGAGAGACAATTTCAACTAGTGCAGCTCATTTTCAACTAAGCCCATATCTACAGTGCAATTACAACTGGAGTATTTTTTGACTGGAAACCCCACAAAATCTTTAAATAAACTACAACGTGCTAAAAGCATGAGAGTGATCATACAAAAGTACAGATTCCATCTCAGGAGCTACCACATATACTGCTACTGGTCTCCTGCTGGGTATCTTCATTTTAAATATTTGCTGTCCATGTTAAATAGACTAAAGCTGTATGTGCCCGTACTAGTAATGACTGAAACTCACTGTCTGTATATCTTCATACTGTGTTCCAGACTGCAGTAGCCTACGAGGCCATGATGAGAGGCAGGTTCATAGCTTTATGCTTTTGTACACGTGCGACAGGGTGGCCCTTTTAGCTCCAGCAAAGGGGTTGTACCTGTCTGGCACCTTGAAGCTGCACCATGTTCAAGTTGACATGCCTTAAACCAAAACTTTGCTAATATATCATCAGGTTGGGGAAATTCTATATCATGGGCATTTCACTTGGTGCCAAAAGTTACTTGAAGCATAATCAAAAGTTATAAGCAGCTACAATAAAAAGAACAACACTGCAATCTCTCTTTCTGCTAATTTTTTTGGTATATATTTTTAGTCTATTTTTTAAAGGAAGAGTGAAGAACAAAGAGAGAAAGTAGATGGTTTTTCCTTGCAATTATTCCTTCTCAAACAATAGCACTTATCCCATGACGTGCTATAGAGGTGTTAAGTTCTACATCTGCAGATCTGCAGAGGAAATACAGCTGTTGGGTGTGCAGACTTAAATCCTATTTATGGCAAACAAATCCAACAACTTGCTGTTATCAAAATGAGGAGGTCATACCCTCTTCTTCCATCTATTTCTCTCCTCTGCTCTTAGCTGCACCCATTCGTTTTGCCAGACCCCTCAAGTGAGCCAGGAAAACTTATATGACCAGAGGAAAATAAACCACAAAAAATGTGAGCAGCTTTCTTTTCAGTTGGAATGGAACTGAAGACTTCAGCAAAAGGGAGCTGCTAGGATTTCAGATTCAAGGTTCTAGAAGGAGGTGAGGTGCTGCAAGTGAGCTGTTAGCTTGGGTCTTGAGACTGCAGCATATCAAGGCCTGTATTATTTCACTTAATATTAAGAGCCTAATTAATTAGCTATATTAGATCAAATTAATCATATTCACGAAGGCGTCTCAAATCCTGCCTCACTCTCAGACCTAAATGTCCAATTTTGAGATGTAGAGACATGCCTCTTCCTATTCAGGAATAATAATCGCAAAGTTTGTTCTCTCCATACCGTTTGTATTAAATAGTGAAAAGTGACAATCATTCTGGCAAAGCATGTCCTGAAGACGAACTTTCTTTTCTATAAAGCATCACCTAAAAAGCGTATGACAGAATTTGAGTTTCTTTGGCTCTTTTTTGGGATATCAACCCCAATCTGCTGGCAGCAAACCCTTCCTACTAAGCTGTAGAGAAGTCTCATTCTATTAAACCTAATTTCTGTTACATTACGTAGCATAATGGGTAGTCCTTTTGGGTTGGGTTGCAGAACAGCATCTATGCCAGGTTGTTAGTATGTATTTTATGTGGATTTTAGTATTTATTCAATATGGCACTGTTTTAACTGCTTCCAGAATTGGCAACAGGTAAGTAGAGAATCACAGTATCCAAACTGTGACTTTAAAATTATAGGCATCTTATATATCAGCATTGTTTATAATGTGAAAATGTTTGATAAAATTAAAAGAGCACAGAGATCTAAGCAGGAATAAAAAGAGAGAACAGAGGGATTTCAGGTAGGAATGTTCCTTGTGGGAACTTGGTAGTGATCACAAAGTGGTATATGGGAAGAGGGAGAAAGAAAAAAAATCACATCATCTTTTTTATGTTAAACACCACAAAACTTTTGAGAGGTTTCTTCTCTTTGTAGATATTGTTCCCTTTGAAGTTTTTCAAGAATTTAAAAAATATATATTGTGAGCACCATTGGAATAGGGTAAAGCTCATTATCTGACATACCTCAGGAAAGTCAAAGTGACTCTAAAGCAAGCAGTGAACTGTTGTCCACCTTTTGTTTGATACTTGTAAGCAACTATATTTTTGAACTGAAGCATTATTTGAAGGGAGAGCTAAGTCTGTCTATTTAGGCCAAATGACAATTTAAAAAGAAAAACAGATACAGCGTTTCAAACCCTTCTTCAAGCTTTTGTATTCTCAGTGTCTTCTTGTAAAAGCCCTGCATAAATTCAAATGCTCAGTAACCTTAAAAACATGAGTCTTAGTGAAAAGTGTCACTCTTCCCATTCATAAGCATTTGCCCGACTGGAGTTAAATCTGATATGACAAGGGTCAGATTTTTTTACAAATCCTGTCAACTGCTATTTAAAATCAGTGAAGATGGTTAACATTTTTATTTCCCGAGGTAACCAAAAATGTGTCTATCATCTAGAATGTCTTTAACCTTGAAGACTTACAAGTGAATCCCTGCACTCTTGATGGCCTAATTAGTAAGCAGTTCAAAATGCCTAAAGTGACCCTTAGGGCAACAGGTTAACATAGTGACTGCTGCTTTCAGCCTCTCTGGGTAAACTTTAGGAAATCTTTAGTTTATCAATCAATCAGCTCTGTTTGCCGTATCAATTAAACAAATACTTTCGCACTGTGATTTAAAATGTCACCTAAACGGTGTGAAAATTGTATTTGGAAATATTAAAGAATTAGCTGTCAGAATTAGCTGAAAGAATCATAAAATAGTTTGGGTTGGAAGGGAAGTTAAAAGATCATGTAGTCCAACCTCCTCTGACCTTCCTCACCTTCTCTAGCGAGATCCCACCTGGAGTACTGCTTCCAGCACTGGGACCCCCAACAAAAGAAGGACATGGACCTGCTGGCCACAAACATGATCAGAGGGCTGGAGCACCTCTCCTATGAAGACAGACTGAGAGAGTTGGGGTTGTTCAGCCTGGAGAAGAGAAGGCTCCGGGAAAACCTTATAGCAAACTTCCAGTATCTGAAAGGGTCCTACAGGAAAGATGAGGGGGGACTTTTTGTAAAGGAGAGTAGCAATAGGATGAGGGGTAATGGTTTTAAACTGAAAGAGGGGAAATTTAGATTAGATAGTAGGAAGAAATTCTTTACTGTGAGGGTGGTGAGACACTGGAACAGTTGCCCAGGGAAGTCGTGGATGTCACACCCCTGGAAGTGTTAAAGGCCAGGCTGGATGAGGCTTTGAGCAGCCTGGTCTAGTGGGAGGTGTCCCTGCCCATGGCAGGGGGGTTGGAACTAGGTGATCCTCAAGGTCCCTTCTGACCCAAACCATTCTGTGACTCTGTGATTTACTGTACAGCTGTAATATCTACTGCATATACTGTAAATACTGTGAACAGTAGGGAAAGAAATTTAAGATGCACAGAGGAGAAGACAGGAGACAGGAAAAATAAAAGGGTAGGAAAGAAATTTCAAACAGAGCAGGAATAAAGTCCTGTCATCAACTGCCATTGAATATAACTTGTAAAACTACAGAACCGCAGAGTTATATCTAGCTTTTAACTCTAACTGTCTGTACTCACTATGATTTTGTCCATACAAATCAGATGAGGAGTTTAGTGGAGAAGATAAAAAAAAATATTTTATTTATTTATATTAGTATGACCCTGGAAAAACTCCATTTCAGTCAGCAAAGTTACTCTGTTACTGGTGAAGCAGTATAAATATAGAAATACATCCTCATAACTTATCCCATAAGCATTACAAGGAAAATTAATATAGCTTTTTGAGATTGGGTTTTGGTACCACATGTGAGAAATGATACACATGCATGTGAGGAGAATGTCAGATAGATAGATGTGTCAGATGCAGAAGAGGAGAGTCATGCTTAGAAAAGTGAAGAACACAGGAGAGGTATGAATACATATACAGTGGGAGGAAAACACTGAAAGTGAGTGGGAGAGAAAAAGCAACATAGCCACAGTACAGACGAATACTGTCTTGGGATAGAGGCAGAGGGATTATGCTGTTTCTGATGCTGTCCCTCCCCCCTTTCTATTCAGAAATAATTAAGATTAATTTAGAACACAGACAACTAGAATTGTTCCAGCAGCAAGAATAAATTGTATAGTTCCACTGAATTTAATGTACCTATCTGAGGTACAAAGTCATGAAGACTTTGATGGCTGGAGAGGGTGTTAGAATAAGTCTGGTTTGTTTTATAATAAGAAAATATCAGAAATCTTAGTGAGCTTGAACTCTGAATATCTATCTGATACAAAGAAATTTGACAATTTCTTGTTTGACGGTCTTCAAAAATAGACTGCAAGAGCACAATAAATGATGCATCTACACTGTCATGTTGCTGGTTTAGTGACTAGTTACTAAAAATATTACAAAAATCTGAAAGCAGTATCTGTCAATGCCCAGTCCCTTCCAGTGTCAGCTTAAAAAATTTTAAAGTCTTACAATAACAAAGGCAACAATAACAATATTATTACATAGGGGATTTTTAAAATTTCATTCATATTGGATTTTCCAGTTACTGGGGATTTTTTAAATATCTTTGCCTCTGTTGTTTTTTTTTTTTTCTTTTTTTTTTTTTCCTCCTGTATGCTAAGGAGTCTATCACTTTAGAAGTCATGTATTATCAATGGAATTACTTCCTTATCTCAGTAACAGGGACAATCCTGGACATGTCTTAGAGTGGTTTAATCAAAAAACACATCTAATTTCTTCATGGCCTAACATCTGCTCTTCCTCCATTTATTTCCACCCATTCTCTTGGGAACTGCATGACCAACTTCACCATAGTACTTCTTCTTCTTCCCTTCCTACAATGAATACTTGGAGGCAGAAGTCTACCTCCTCCAAGAAGGTGGGAAAAAGCAACTCTTCTTCTAAAGTGGTTTTGACCATCAGACTGCCCCAGCCATGCTCCCGAATTTCCCAAGTTGTCCTGTATCAGTTGCAATTCCAATGGCAGTGCAACAGGAAATAAAAGAGGTTTCATTTTCACTGACTAGAACTATTCAGTACTAGCCCACTTGAATGAAAGTAGAAATGCACGAGGTTATGATTTCAAGGTGAAAACAGCTCAAACATTAAATTGCAAAGCCAAACCCATTCCTATAATGATTCCAATTAAGGCAAAGACCATTTCAGCTTCATATGTGGAGTTTCTAGGCCATACAATAGTAAAGCATTTCAGATGAATACTGTCTTTAGTAATGCATTGCAGGTGAATACTGCCTACAGATTTTTAAGAGGTGAATGTTCATATAAATAGTCTTTTTCTCACAATTTTCACAACTCATGTTTGGTGTAAACTGTTCACTCATTCTGCAAAATGGTAGTCAAAATGATATATCTTAGGAAGAGGATGTCCATTTTTTCACATAATCTTCACAGCCCATGCACACAGAAAAGAAACAGACAACAAACTGGTTACTAAATAAACAATTCACAAATAAATGTTACTGCTTCCAGTCCTTTTACTTATAACACTTGCTTCCAGCATGTTTGCTTTCAGCTTTTCAGTGAAAAATATTCAGGGTACTGTTTGGAACAGATTATATGTAGTTTCATGTGATTCATTCTGTCTTTTTATGTGCTGCTTATACTCACAGTTTTTAAAATTCATGTACAACACAGTCTGTCATTAATCTTACATCACAAGATAAGAAGTAGACGCATTAGGAATGTATGATGAGTAAGATGCCTTAGAAGGAAACTTTAATAGATGTAATAACATGCATGCAAAACCATTTGCAAGGCAAAATTTTAGAAGATACAGCAGTGATGAAATGGCAAGACAAAAAAAGACAGGTAACATTAGGACGGAGTGATTAATGAGGCACTATTCCATAAGATCGTGGCAATAGTATAATGTTGTCATATGAAAAATCAAATAAAATCTTTGAGGTAGGAAAGAAAAGGAACTTGACAGTATCATTGAATTGGCAATTACACTAAGCATAAAAATAATTACCTGTAATATATGTATGTTATATAGATAATTAGTCGATACTAATTGAACTAGAGAGATCTTTGTAGATCTAGATGTTTATCCTCATAAAGAACTAGATTTTTTGCTATTTTCTAGGGAGATACTGACTGGACTTTAGCCGTTGTAAAGTATGATGAACCGATTTTATTGCACGAGTTATTTTCTCCAGCAGTGGAATGGGGGAGATAAAGTTTTCAAAATGCAGGAGGAAGAACATTTCTCTTCACTCAGAATCAGATAAAGCTGGCTGAACACTCAACTCTGAATAATAATTGCAAATCCATTCCTTCCATCAATTACAGAACTACTTCCAAGCAAATTCCAGTTTCTAAATGTGAATCCCCGCAAATCTTAACTGTATGCCAAATGGACCTATAGAAAAATGGGTGGATTTTTAAAAAAATACTAAGGCCTTGGTTATCCAGACCAAAGCAGTTCTGGATCAGACATTTCACAGAATCCCATCATCAAATGAAAAAAACTGTGACTCCTCTATCATGATGTCAGATAGTGTTGCTGAGCTGGAATTGTAGTCGGCATAAAAGTCAGCCTTGCTGGTTCTCCTAGTGGTACTCTTACTAAGTTACTGCTTCCTTGTGAGGAATGGGATACAAAAGGCAACAAGGGATTTTAGGGCATGGAAAATCTATCATGGTTCTAAATCAAAGTAAAAAGCCCATATAATGTCAAGACACTCTTCTAAATTAGAGGCTACAGATGGAAGCATTCATAATTGATTGTCTGTCAGAGTTGAAATGAAGGTACAGTTTAATTATACCCTTACAGCAAATATGAGGACAGAAAATGTTATAAAAATCTACAGTTCTGAAGAAAAGGTTGCTATCCCAAAACACACCAAAAAAAATGGGAGTACTTATCGTCCATACTAGAGAGGATCATTTCACTTCAGCCATGCAGGTAGCCATAAAGAAACCCTATGTACCCAGGCTGCAAGGTAATTTTCAGGCTAGCGATTTTGTGGTGTGCTAACTGCCTCTGATCAAGGGGTGCCAACAGAGCTGAGTATTTGCCTTTTGGTGGCCACTAGGAATTTCTAGGGTTAAAATGGACTAGATCTTACAGCAATTTAAAAAAGAAATGTTACATGGCAAAGACTGAACAAATAACTTTTGGTTACAAATATACTCTTTTTTTAAAAAAAAAAAAGAACAAGAATTGAATAATCATAATTAACTCCTCGTTGCTTTTAATGTCACTGATATTTCCTCCATTATGGATAAGTGCCTATATTTCAAGTAAATTAGCTGAACAGCTTGAGATAGATTAAATTCATAGTTTTTCATTTTTTTCCTCCAAGAAAAACATAATTTTTAAACACTGAGAGAAAAATAAATGAAATGGCTTCTAGGAGCTTGTTTCAGCATGCTTCTGTCTTGTTTTGGAAATGTTTTCACCCCACTTTGACAGTGGTCCTGTAAGACTCTGAGAATTTGGGGGTCAAGTAAAAAATCCATTGAAGTCAACAGAGGAAATCTTGGCAATACTTCCATCACCAAGTGAAGACAATATGTGAAGTCTGGGAAGGCTGAGGGCCAGGACCTTTCTTGCATTCTCTGTGCACAGCATTTGTTGCAGCCCAAACATAACTCGGGCTTTGTGGACGAAGTGAATGCCTGAGTCTGGAAACACTGTATCAATGATGCCCAAGTATTTTTTTTCTAAGTCCATATCAAAAAACAATAGTGCATAGAGCTTCCAAGTACAGGGTTCAGGCTAATGCGGCTAATTTCACTCTTACCTGGTCTAGCAGAAGGTGTCCCTGCCCATTGCAGGGGGGTTGGAACAAGATGATCTTTAAGTTCCCTTCCAACATAAACCATTCCATGGTTCTATGAAAACAGCGCAGTCCTGTTTAAGCTGCCTGTTGGGAAAGGTTGGACTAACACTAATCATGATCAAGCATAAGGCGGGAGGGATTTTGTTTGCCCAAGCCAAAACCCAGCCATTTTTGATCAGGCTGTTCACTGATACGAAAAATCACGTACCATTCCTGTGTCTGACCATTTTCTTTACTAGTGTAGATGTAGTCCAAGTCCCTGAACATCCTTTGGAATACAGTCTGAGGAAGCCTTTTAACGTGAACTTGGATGTTTACAAACTGGGTATTAGGAGAGTTTTGCTGTTGAGGGAAGATTTGGACTCCAGTTTAATAAATGGTATATCCCACTGAATTCAGCAGGTGGTTGAACAAATCTGTGGAGAAGTAAAAAGGAAATGAATCACGTGAACTTGAATGTAACTTACACAGCAAAGGTTTGATCCAGCTAGATGCAAAAGTCTTTAATGAGATGTTTTAAAACTACTGAACTGCAGTATAACAGCAAACAGTTTGTGTGCCTATACAGATAAATATACACTTGAAATATATATATACATATATATTTAAAATATTCAGTAAGTGAGATCAGTATTATTGGAAAGCATTCAATGTGTTGGTGTATATATTTGCAGTTATAATGTTTTGTCTAAATACAGAATTTGGCATTTTACCAAGTCAAAAAATTCTTTCTTCTAGGTGTACCCTGTCATGGTTTATAATCTGAGAAATTAACATAACTGTAAAGTTGATTAATACTGTTGCATCCAATCTTCTGGAATACTTGCTGTTTCTCTCTAGGCATCTGTTACTATATCACAGTTATTTAATTTTTATAAACAGCAGTATTTTTAATTTTGGTATAAATCAACTCACATATACTTATTTGGAAAAGAAAACCTACAGGCACCTTGAAAGACAGTCAATGGAGATATTTTTTTTGGTTGAGACTGTAATGGTCGTAACAACCTTTATGTCCATTAAAGCTATAAAACCACTGAAACAACATTTATTAGGGGTAATATCAAAATGCTTCTAGGAAAAGTGCATTTAGCGATTTTGGATTCCAAAATATATGTAGATGGAATGAATTCTTGCCATAAAAAAACCAGAAGTCTTTGACTGTTATAACTTAAAGGATGCAGATTTTATTAGTGGCAAAGAAATGTAGTTAACATGAGAGGACAGACCCTGATGTTGTCTTGTTCATTAACATAGTTGTAGCCATAGTATCTTAGCAGATATTTCTGCGTGTTCTTTATAAACAATTCACAATGAAATTCTATAGAAACATCAGACGATGTGCAGATAAATAAAAAGGTCCAGCAAATGTACACCTGGAATGCATTTACTCAAATACACAACTATTTTATAATCACCTCTTATGCAAATCAAAAGCAGATGTTATATCAGTAGTTCATAGCAATTACAGTAAAAGTCCATATTGGACAATTTGTCCTACTAGTAAAAAAGATGGGAAAGTCACCTAAATAGCTAGCTAAACTATCGCTACAAGATGGAGTGGCAAGGTCAAAATTTGATGTTTCTATCTAAGGTGTGTTACTTATCAGGAATGAGTGATAATGAATTATTTTGGTAACAGTTAATGAATTATAATAAATAATGAATTATTTTGGTAACTTTTCGTTCAGTCTCTTTCAAGCTGTTTTGTCAGCCTGCTGCAATTGCAAACTTGTAATCCCTCTTCCAAGTCAGTAGCAACAACAGAGCTTGGACATTTGGCTTCTTTAAACAATTCTTACCAAGTGTCAATAAACAGGACACAGTCTGATCTCTTAACTATGTTACCAACATTTTGGAGAGGGAAAAATTTTTCACCCAAATGAGTTATGAGATGCAAACTGCCTGCAAGGTTTTTAAAACTGATAATAAACTTTATGTGCAACGGTCATTGGTGTCCTGCTAAAATGGATTTAGAAAAGATCACCAATGAAGGACTGGGAAAAAGATTTAAGAATACAATTATAGTCTTCAAAAATATGAAAAAGCTTCTTGCAAAACAGATAGTCAAAATAGTTCATTATATCTACCAAAGGCAGACACGGATATTAATAAAATATTGAATAAAAAATAATGAGCCTAAATTAATTCAAAATATACTTGATGTAGATTAGGATATCATAGTTAAGCACATTACCTAGGGAGACTGTGTAATTCACAACATTAGACCTTATTTAAAACAGACATATTCAAACAATAACAGACAACAGCATTCTGTCAGACTTGGTCTAGACCCATTTGGTTATGCCTCTGAGCAGCCATCTAGACCAAATCATCTCCTGAAGACACTTTCAAGCCTATGTTAGTATGAGTGCAATATGCAGCACATTGTTTCTATTCTGAAAAATGACAGCTTGTGTATAAACTGTGAAGAGTACTGGAACATCTATTAATATTTCCTAAAGCAATCTTTTGGAGATAGAAGTATTATCTAAAGCTCTGTCTGATGCTTTTATAAGACTAAAACAAAAGGTATGTTCAGAGAAGCTGATTCTGAGCACTGCTAATTATCTGTGTTGGTGGCTCTCCTTACTAACGTTCAGTATGGCACTGAGACTATTTTTCTTCCCCCTTCTTGTGCTAACAGGGTTTTGTCTTTTTTACTTGTTTTTTTTTTTTTTTCACTCATTTCTAGTAAGTCTCAAATTACTTTTTTCTTAGCATTGCTATTCATATTACTGACTGCATTTTTAGACAAAATAAAGAATTCTAAGCCCTTGCTTTTCAATACCTCCATAATATGATGTATTGAATGTTTTATGCTTTTACATACAGAAAATAATGACAGAACTAGTCATTTTATTGGCAATATAAAAAGAAAAAAACATTGTTAATCATTCTAGAAAGGAAGGTGGTTTTCTTTTGATCTGGGTAACACTAATTATTTCTGCCTGAGATACATTCAAGGCAGCTGTGTAGGAGTTGAATTGTTTAGCTTCACTGTTTGTATTTTTTTCTCTTATACTTCTTATGTTGTTTTTTTTTTTTTTTTTAATTTGTTTTTAAATCCTTTGCATACAATGTAGTCATAAGCTTTAAGCTTATGGCTATCATTTAAAGATACACAAACAGATATGATGAAATGAAAATATGCACAACCTACTTTAGCGTAGTGGAGGAAATACTGTGCGCAGAATGAGCTCATGAATAAGTTTAATAGAACTGGAGGGTTCTCTGAAATACGACAAAATTGGTTGTAAAAGTGTGATCAATGAGGAAAAGTAAAAAATGTCTGTATTTCTCTGGTCAGTTGTAATAAAAAAAATCAGAACTACTATCTCTGCATAACCGTAGTTCAGCTTTTTAAAGAAGTGTCATGAATTAGTAATAGCTTGACTGATCTAAGGAAACATGAGCTTTTTGCAAGATATGCCAGTGCAGCATAGCATTATAATGTTGAGTCCTTAGCTCAGCAAATGGAATGCTAAAATGCTTTGCATCATTATGGCTTCGTCTGATACTTCTGTCAGCCCACTGCTGTATTTTAGCTGTGCAGTGCTGTGGGGAGATAGCTGGTCATAAGGGAGATTTAGTACAGAAAACAGTGTTGCTGAACTGAGCTTCATTTTCCCCTTCTTGCTAGTCCTTTAGGTTATATCAGCACAGTATATGCATCAGGAAGACACATCTGACCCTCAGGACAACAAGCATAGTGAGAAAAATCCACTCTGTTGAAGGCTGATCCCTCCAGCCCAAAACGAAGTGTACAAAGAAATAGATGCCCATTTAAGTCACTTCTTATGGAATGAAGTTGAGGGTATCAAAGTTATATTGTGAGAGCGTGCAAGGGCATTTGAAGATGCAGAGCCTGTTAGGATAGGGCAGGAAGGTGTTACAAAGTACAGAAAGAGCTGGAGGTGGACCAGCCTTGTCTGTGATGTCTGTTGGTAAATGTTCCCCTCAGCATGAGCCGAGCACGTAGTCAGGAAACCAGGACCTGGGACTGATCTCTGAATTTAACCAGCAAGTGTAGAGAGAAACACTTGGAATGAATATATCAGCTCTACCTACCATTTCTGTGATTAACTCAAGAATTTCTACATAGCTCTGAATTACGTCAAAAAAAATCAGCCATTTATTTTGTCACTGAAGAACTCTACTTTTCCAAATCTGGAATGTTAGGTCTACGTATATATTTGAAGGACACATATGGATTTGCAAGAATATAAAGAATTGTTTAAGTTCCGATATCTGTTGTTCAGGGAACCAAGATGGATCCTTTTGGAAACTTAGAAAAGAGAAACACACCTGCACACTCAAATTCAAAGACCAGCAGTAGAATCATAGAATCATGGAATCACGGAATTTTTTCAGAGTTGGGAGGGACCTCTAGAGATCATTCAGTCCAACCCCCCTGCTAAAGCAGGATTGCCCAGAGCACATTACTCAGGACTGCATCCAGATGGGTCTTGAAAGTCTCCAGAGAAGGGGACTCCACAACCTCTCTGGGCAGTCTGTTCCAGTGCTCTGTCACCCTCAAAGTAAAGAAGTTTTTCCTCATATTTGATCAGAACTTCCTATGTTCCAGCTTGTGCCCGTTACCCCTTGTCCTGTTACTGGGAACCACTGAAAAGAGTCTGGCTCCATCCTCCTTAAACCCGTCCTTTAGATACTTGTAAACATTAATAAGGTTTCCCCTCAGCCTTCTCTTCTCCAGGCTAAAGAGTCCCAGCTCTCTCAGCCTTTCCTCATAAGGGAGATGCTCCAGTCCCTCAATCATCTTTGTTGCCCTGCGCTGGACTCTCTCCAGCAATTCCCTGTCTCTCTTGAACTGGGGAGCCCAGAGC
>VWZL01000854.1:36335-111089 GCA_013396915.1 Stercorarius parasiticus
TGAGAGACAGTGTCAAAAGCCTTGCTGAAGTCAAGGTAGATGACATCTGCTGCTCTGCCCTCATCTAGCCAACCAGTTATAACATCATAGAAGGCTATGAGATTGGTCAAGCATGATTTACCCTTGGTTATCCACGTTCACCACTTCCACTTGGAAGGGAGTCGTAAGGATCATTGAGTCCAGCTCCCTGCTCCTCACAGACTACCTAAAACTAAACCATATGACTAAGAGCGTTGTCCAGATGCTCCTTGAACTCTGACAGGCTTGGTGCTATGACCACTTCCCTAGGGAGCCTGTTCAGTGACCGACCACCCTCTCAGTGAAGAACCTTTTCCTAATGTCCACTCTGAACTTCCCCTGAGCAGCTTTATTCCATTTCCTCATGTCATGTTGCTCGTCACCAGAGAGAGGAGTTCAGCACCTCCCCCTCCATTTCCCCCACTTGAGGAAGGTGTAGATTGCGATGAAGGCACCCCTCAGCCTTCTCTTCTCCAGGCTGAACAAATCAACTGACCTCAGCTGCTCCTCATAAGTCTTGCTCTTGAATGGTATGAGAGGTCCTGCTTCAAATCCCTGATCTTTTTCCTGGATTATTTAATGGGAAAAAATTCTGATCTGCTGTAAGCACAAAACCACAGTTTTCCTTAAGCAAAGCAATCATACCTCACCCATAAATTAAGTTTGCACCTTAATAGGGTCAGTCATAGGATTTAATTTTAAAATTTAATTTTAAAATATCATGTTTTCCTTCATTCATATTACAGTATTGCCAAATATGTGACTTTATATTGTATTTTTTAATGGCGGGAAATAAAAAAAAAAGGAATTTCTTCTTAGATTTGATTAAAAATAAGTCCATCTCTCAAGGAATTAAAAGAAAGTGACAATCAATGATAACTTTTAACTGATAACTCTAACAGAAAAGTATTCAAAACCGGATAAAAGAACAATGGAAAAATAAATGAACTTCATATTTTTCTTTTTTCTAAGAAAACCAATTATTCATTCCATAAAATTGTTTCCAGCCATATTTTTCCTGTTTATTATTAAATTTTCCTTAATGAAAAAAAAATCTATGCAGTTTTAGATCATCTGTCTCAACTTTTTAATTTAATTTATGCTACTCTGTTTAAACTAGGGACTGTATATTTTTCTGAACATACTAATTTGATTCCCCACATCCTCAGTTCTTTGAACTATTTTAATGTCAATGTTCTTTTTTTAAATGTTTTTGTTTGGATTGCAGTATTGAAGATTATGTTGTCTGTTTTCCTCAGCAACCTCTGAATTCCAAAACAGACCTGGACCCGGACCTACCTCTATTTAGATAACTCCCTTGATCACGGTATTTTAACACCTCCCAATTTTGACTTCAATTATCCTCCTAATGCCTTGCCATTTATAAGAAAGGGAATGCATCTCCTTAAGTATTTTGTAATAATTCGTTATGGTCAGTGTTTTAGAAACAATTATTTTACAATTTAAATAGCAGTATCTACCTAGAAAAGTATTAATCTATGGCTTGTCTAATATAGATAACCATCACAGTTATTGAAAACACAGAAGTCAGCTTCTGGTTCTGTATAAATGGAGTAGATGCAATCACCCCTGTGAAACACTGCTGTCCACATTTTACTGATTGGGAAGAGCTATAAACAGGAGCTAAGCAAATACGAGTAGATCACAGAGGAATCCTGCTATGAAGCAAAGTCACTTGTCTTAACCTCAGGCTATGGATTTAAGCATGGGATTTACTTGTCTCTAACCAGTATCTCTATGCTGCTGGCTGTTTTTTTCTGAAACTGATGGGAATCTATGTTCACAGTAACTTATATGCAGAAGTTATATCTGCAGAAACTCTTCTCACTCCAAAAAAATGCAAGATAAAGGTTATCATAATGGTTGGTTTAATAACCTACAGAAATAAGCAAGGTATGAATTTATTTCTTTTGCCCATGTGTAAAATGATAATGAGAAGTTCAAGAAGCTTCCTATCAAGCAATATACAGAAATCTTCACTTCTAATAAATTGTATATTTTTTCATTCCCCCATTTTTCTCGTCTTTAATTTTATCCAGCTTTCTAGATTAAATAGTTAACTCACATCTCAGAGGACAATCAAACCTCTATTTCACATTGATTTTGAAGAATCACTTGCAACTGCATTATTATGTCCCAGACACAACACAAGATCTATTCACAGATCATAAAGAATTTTGATAGCAGGAGTGGATTCATGCACACCAGAGTGGCTAGACAGTATGAATCAGTAGCAAGCTCTAGTGACTGATAATTGAAAAATAAAATAAAATAATAATAATAATAAATTGCAAGGAAAAGGAAAATAACAAAGAGAGAGAAATAAAAGCAAAGACAGACAAATGATGAAAATGAAAACAATCGCTTACCACCAACTGACTGATGCCCAGCCAGTGCCTAAGCAGCAGCCCCCCTTCCAACCTCCCCTGTGGCTGAGCAGGAGATTGAACTTAATTATTAGCACACATGTTAGATTTTAAAACCTTTGTATACAGTGTAGATCTTGGGTACGAGATAAAAAAATATTATCTTTTGGAAACAATCTTTGTGTTCAGCCTGAGAATCTATCTACCACTGGGACGCTGATGTTGGACGCTAGACACTCCACCCAAGTTACACATAATCATAGAATCATAGAAATATTTAGGTTGGAAAAGACCTTTAAGATCACCAAGTGCAACTGCAAACCTAACATTGCAAAGTCCACCACTAAACCATGTCCCTAAGTGCCACATCTACATGTCTTTTAAGTACCTCCAGGGATGGTGACACAGCCACTTCCCTGGGCAGCCTGTTCCAGTGCTTAATAATCCTTTCAGTGAAGAAATTTTTTCCTAATATCCAATCTAAACCTCTCCTGGCACAACTTAAGGCCATTTATTCTCATCCTATCACTATTTGGGAAAAGAGACCGACAGCCACTTCTCTACAACCTCCTTTCAGGTAGTTGTAGAGAGTGACAAGGTCTTCCCTCAGCCTCCTTTTCTCCAGGCTAAACAAACCCAGTTCCTTCAGACACTCCTCATAAGACTTGTTCTCTAGACCTTTCACATCTAAAGTCTTTCAACAGCTGCTGAAATGATATGGCATTTTCAGAGGATAATGGTTCTCACACTAAAAAAACATACCCAAAGTAGGTGGGATGTATCATCCATTGGTATAAGTAGAGATCTTTCTACTGGGACTAGAACAACTTTCATAAAGCACTTACTTAGCTATCAGATGGCTCAATATAGATCTGAATGACTCTGAGTACCATGAAGTTCTTCTGCAACTCTTTACTAACAGCACCACTTATGCGTATTCAGATTTATTTTATATCACATAGAACTGTTACCATCTCCCTGTTTTCCTAGATTATTTCTGCATAGTTTGACTATCTTATGTTCCAGAAAGATCATCTTTGCAGGATCCTTGAAAACAGTTACTTCCATAGTGAGAACCAATAATTTCCTACTCCCTGACTCTTGTATTTTGACTTAATTAATTTGTGATTTCTCATTCCCTAAGCATTTTCTTTAAGAGTTTTCTTTATGTATCTTGTACAAACATTTTTTCTAAATCAAAGTATTTTGTACTAGATGTACTTCCTTGGTTCAAGTACTAATTCATTATTTCAAATTATTCTTATACTCTGCAAGATATAATATCCTAGTGCAAAAGAGGTATTGACTTTCCCTGTATTTATCCATGTGTTGACTAACAGATTTGCATTTGTGACTTGCACAAATTTGCATGGTTTATGTGTCAGAACCATCACCTGGTAATTTCTGGACCATCGGTGGAGCTCTTTTTAAAAACTGGTCCCACTATTTCAAAAATTTGTTCCTCTAATTGTAGACAGATTGGATGGATACATACGAATTAACTTTTCAGTGGTTTCATATCTGAGTTCCTTTAGACTGTGTCGAAGATTACCATAGAATCATAGAATCATAGAATCATAAGGACCTGGAGATCATCTAGTCGAACCCCCCTGCCGGAGCAGGGTCACCTAGAGCAGGTTGCACAGGAACGCGTCCAGGTGGGTTTTGAATGTCTCCAGAGACGGAGACTCTACCACCTCTCCGGGCAGCCTGTGCCAGTGCTCTGCCACCCTCACAGTAAAGAAGTTCCTCCTCATGTTTAGGTGGAACTTCCTATGTTCAAGTTTGTGTCCATTATCTCTTGTCCTGTCACTGGGCACCACTGAAAAGGGCCTGGCCCCATCCTCCTGACACCCACCCTTTAACTATTTATAAGTGTTGATAAGGTCCCCCCTCAGCCATCTTTTTTTCCAGACTGAAGAAACCCAAATCCCTCAGCCTTTCTTCATAAGAGAGGTGCTCTAGATCCCTAATCATCTTTGTAGCCCTTTGCTGCACCCTCTCCAGCAGTTCCCTGTCCCTCTCGAACAGGGGAGCCCAGAACTGGACACAGTACTCCAGGTGCCGCCTCACCAGAGCAGAGTAGAGGGGGAAGATGACCTCCCTCGACCTGCTTGCCACACTCTTCTTGATCCTGATGTGATGGTCCTTGATCAGGACCATCTAGTCCTGATGTTTTATTATTCCTTCATTTTGGCTTTTTTTAAAGAACATTTTGTACTGATACTGAAATTTCCTCAGACTTTTCCTAGGAATCCTCTCTAACAGAGAGTATCTCTGGTGAAGGAACCTCCCTGAAGACATCTGTCATGGGAATATTGGTGCAAAAAAAAATCTTAAATTATTTTACTTTTATACAATATATTTATAGATCTTTTATGCTGGTTTTAAACTATGTTACAGTCACGTAATTTTACATCCATTTTCTGAGCGAAGTTTTCCATTCCTCTTCACTTTTTGCTTCTAATAGGACCTATTATTGCACATCATCAAAAATTGTATGTGCAATTTACTGTTGAACCTTGCTGTTTCTGACCATTAAATTAATTGGAATAACAGTAATAAATTTTGTGGTATGTCTAGGAAGGAACTTTTCTCTAGAATTATAATTAATTCAGCAGAATACGTTCTTCTTATCCAGCACAGCTGACTTTACATATTTGAAAGCAACTAAAGTAGAGTCTGATATTAGCATTATACCTTGAAAACACATTTTAGTTCTTGCATCTTACCCTTTTTGATCTTAGGAAAACTTTGCATAAACATCATTGTAGAGTGATGAGATAATAAGTCAAAGCCACCTGTCTAAAAGATGAACTGCAGACTTTCTTCAGACTGTGGTCAGATCTTTCCTATTCTGTTGATTGTAAATATTTCTACTGTGCACTTATATTTACAAGATCATAACAAGTCAAATCTGCAACTACTACTCATTACAAAATTACAAAGAACAAATGACAGAAAGTAGGCTTTAATTATAAATGAATTTGGGAGCTGTATTAACATCACCTAGTTGGATTTCTTATTTTGATGTCACAATTCTTTCACAGGACTATATAGGAAGTTATGTTCTGCAAATACTGGATAGAAAGTTTTTGAAATTGCTCATAAGTTTTTGAATGCAGATGCTTTAGCAGCTGTAGCATTAAGTTAGTAGATTTCAGGAAACTCTTTGAAAACAATCCTTTATCACAACTTAAATATCAGTCTGTTATGTTTCTTGAGAGAAACCTGAGAATCAAGTTGACAAAATGAAATAGTATTTCTAATTCCTTAAGATATTAAAATACCAATGTCACATAGGACAGGTCAAATTTTTCCTGTTCTCCCATTGTGCACTATTTTTGGAATATATACCAATATTAAAAGAATGGAAGCTATTAGAAATTCATTCAGATGTTCAGAGAGCTAAGAGAAATGCCAAAAGGTTTGGTATCTCATATTCTACAGTTTATCGACAGTGTTACTGGTATATGGATTTTTATGTAATCTAATTATATTATTTTGGCCTGTATTCATACATAAATTCATTTCTCTGTATTTGTTTGTGTATGTATAAACACACAAGGAAGAGAATGCATATGCAAATTATATACTCCACTAGAATTCTGTATTATCTCAGAGATGTCAGGGATTCGTAACTGTATACATACATATTCTGCTTCTAATGGAACAAATCATAAAAATCTGCATGAGTTTCCCAGAGATATCATATTTTAAAGAATTGTTAAGTGCTAACACTAGAATAGCATTTTTTTTAATGTTGCACTGGATCTGCAGAGATGGCGGAAAGAGAAGTAGGATTTGCTCCAGGACAGCGTGAGAAAGAACATTCACTGATGGGTGTTATTTTTTATCTTTAAACCATTCTTATGTAAACTGTATGAAATGCTTGCCTGTGCATGAAAAGGATTTGTATCTGTGGGAGACATAATATCTACAAAACCACTGAAATAAAATACTTCATATTAGAACACTATTGTGTTCAGTTCCTAACACCACCAAATCACTGAATTTTGCTTCTCTACACGCTGTTTAACATCAATGCAAAATATCTGTAAAATTCATGGACTTACTGAACATTTGGTTACTCAGAAGTTAGTATAATTTCTAACCTAGTTTTCTTTTACTACTTGTACAACAACCACTTTGTACAACCTCATGAAGTAGCAATGAGGCCAAATTTGGCCTTGTTTTTCATAGCAAGGATTTGCTGCTCATGGTATTTGACATGCTTTGGGAGCATTTTAAGTGTTATAATTAAGCTACATATCATACGTCCTTACCAGAGCGTGCCAATGTACATGAGCTTTAACCAGTGTCAGTTTCACCAGGATGCATATCCGGATAGATAATTTTTCTGTTTTTTATTTGTGTCAAACCATAGGAAAATTATGTTCTTTGTATGTCCAATATTGTCTATAAACTTCGGTGTTTAAAAAAAGATTTTAAAAATGAATAAACATCCTTTCATCCACCATTAAAAAATATATGCATATTATTAAGTTTCAGTACTGATGAAGTTCCAAAAAATATTTAAATTCTTCTGTAGGAAACACAATAATCAATAAGAAAACTTCACAATTAGAAACAGTTTGTAGTTTCAGTAAAAATCCTGGAAGCACAGAAAACCATGATACTTTTAAAGATCAGACATCAAGTAACAATATTACCATAAATATTCATCTATTTATTAAAAAAAAATGTTTAAATAGAGCAAAGTGTTCTTGAACCAAGGGATGTATATGCAGTCCCATAAACCCCCTACGGAAGTTTGCGTTCGATCCATTTTTCTGCAGCTTGTAACTTTTCTGCTGTCTGAATCTTCCACACTCCCTGCTTCCAGGGAACTTTAAGGAAAACTTAAATTTTTAACTTTCTCACCCCAATTGTGCAAACACTCAACAGACAGAAAAAAAATTCTGAAACAAATAATACACAACTAAGACGACAAATGCAATCATTGTTTGCCATTTCTTATGTACTGTTACAAGAGACTGAGTAGCTAAAAGATTAAAAAAAAGAATACCAATAAGCTCTACTACCTGAAAACATATGCATACATTAAATAGATTTTCTCACCAAGGAAGTGCCACTGTTGCAAAATTGATGCTTGACCTCACTGACTTCGTATCAAGCTCTGCAGCCAAACTGGTAACTTTCCCTATTTATGGAGTTTTTTTGCTGCGTTTCCTCCCTTTCAGTTTTGTAGTTTGGTGTTAACAGACTAACTGTATTTCAGCCATATTGGAGCTCAAATATCACAGACCAAATTGTTTCTTTGTCGGTGGGTACTTTTTTGTTTATTAATTTTTGTTTGTTTTGTTTTGTTTTTTTGAGAGAGTGTTTTTTTGAGGAGCCTTAGAAAGAGAGAAAGAATAATTACTTAGGAAATTATTGCAACATATCCTATGTTTTATACATGTTCTGTAAAGCAGTGATCCTCTGCAGCATAACTGGTACACAGCACATCATTGCCTGTGAATCTCCCACTGCACACAGTCATCAGAAGAGAGTTAAAACTCAGTTATAACTAAAAGAACACAGGGCCACCCATACACTGGTACTGACATCATGGTCAGCAGACCATGGATCAGCACAAGCAGCTGCCTCCCTTTCCTGTAGGCTTGAGAGAATATACAGAAACTACACTTGGAAGGGGAAGGGGAAAGGGAAGGAGAAGAGGAAGGGGAAGGAGCGGTGGCCAGAAAGATCGTGACAGAGGTTCAGGATTTCTTTCCCTAATTTATTTTCCATAACAAACTGAATAGCACTTACAGTGGGGGTGGCTAGTGCTAAAGAAAATTCCTCTTTGAAAGGAGAAAATAAACACTGCCAAGGTCATAAGGATTGCACACAGGTCTGTGAAATGGGGTCACAGAAGATTGGTTGTTAAGCTTTTGGAAGAGAACCATAAATCATCATTAAGGATCTTAGATCTTCAATGAGCTACTTTTAAGGGAAAGAGGTGAGTCTGAAAAACTATTGCAAGTGCAGGTAAGTGGGAAAAAAAAGGTATGCGCAACAGAAATGAGTGTCTTAGACTTACAAGGGTGTATCTAGACATGAAAAAGTCAGATTTTGAAAGCAAGTATAGTAAAATTGTATGAGACTCACTGAATGAGGAACCTGGACAGATGCACCAAAATTAGTAGTGGGAGAGGAAAGCTACCTACTTCTATATTTGCCTGAGAAAAGGGAGAAATTTACTATTTCGAGAACAGTAAATACATGTATAAACTAATAAATCTTGCCTATGTTTAATTCTACATTTTTCTCCAACTTCTTAAAAACTATTGCATTTCCTAGCATAAGTGTTTAGGTGACTTCACCAATGAGGAGAAGAAAAGAAAAAAATAGCTGTACCTGCTTATGGAAAATAAAGGCTGCAGATTTGTGCCTCCCTTCAGTCCCATTCAAATGGTGCAGAGAAAAATGGTCTGTCTTAACATGCTGTGTTGCAGAGTGATTGCAATAGACGAGCAAAAGGAACAAAGCTGAAGGACCTCTCAGGAGATGAGAATAAATGATGTTGGTCATTTATTGTTGGTTACAAAGACATTGATCTCTGCTAATGTAAAAGTGGAGGAAAAGCCAAAAAAATGCTATATAAATTGAATAGAGGCAAAATTGCCAAGGTTTTAATGACTTGTTTTTTAAAAAATTATTCTTCTCAACTGCAGCTAGAAGAAAATACTTACCTATAAGTAACTGAAATTAAACAATTAGTTAACCATTGCCTCATTATTAAGCAAATAATAACAAAAAACTGGAGATCTTTCTTTTTCATTTTCATTTGTTGCAGTTATAACACAAGGAGGATCCAAGCATACCTGGTTGATTTAAAGAAAGACAATGCTTTTTAAATGGTATTACTTCATGAGACAGAAGAGAATAACACTTAAAATTAAGGTAGCATTGGAACTGCAAGTGGACCATTCACCTTGCCTGTTGTGTGCTTTTTAAGGTTATCTCTGTTCAGTTCTGACCACAGAACTCAGCAGTACAAAATGTTCTTACAGGTTAATTGCTTCAAAATGCATTGAACTCTGGTTTCCATGGCTCTCCTACTCACAGTCCAGAAACTACTAAATGTGACTGTACTTGGGCTATTGTAATAGAAGGTAATCTCAGTTAACCGTGGCATATTGGAAAACCAGAAACTCACTGCTGAGTAGTTTTTACAGTCCTGAAAAAAACAAATTTAGCTTGATCTTTTAATCGCTCTCACATGATTGTTTGCACTTTCTTGTTAGAATCATAAAAACACAGAATAATTTGGGTCAGAAGGGGCCTCGGGAGATCTCTAGCCCAACCTCCAGCTCAAAGCATGGTCAGCTATGAGATCAGATCAGGCTGCTCAGGGCTTAATCTGGTCAGATCTTGAAAACTTCAAGGCTGGAGACTGCACAATCTGTCTGGGCAAGGTCATACTACAGTAAATCCTTTAATAGTAAATCTCAGTAGACCTAAGTAGATCCTCTAAATTGTTTAGTAGGTCATCCTATTCCTATTTAAATATTTTTTGTTAGAACTAGCGCAATCAAAACAAGTATTATGGACCCTGAGGTCTCAGTATATTTATTCCTCTTGTTCATCTAGTTACCACATGCCTGAATGTATCTGAAGCTTTTATTTTTCTTTAGTGAAAGGATAGAATTAGCTGTAGAGTTAGCCCTTGCACATGGACAGCTAACACAGTGTGGCTTCTGTGTGGGAACTCGCTCCTGGATGAAGCTGGAACTCCTGCTGTGCAGTGTGCTTGCTTCCATGCTTGGTCTACTCTGGGATTATGGGATTCCAGGCCTGGGGAAGAGTGGTTAGGAAGAGAATACAACACTCCTGAAAGGCAGGACTATAGTATAAGAAAGTGAAAAAGCCAGAGGCTGAACTTGGGGGACTGTATGGTATCATGAACATTTACATGGAAGAAGCTTTGTTTTTATTGGAAGACATACTTGCTTTTATTAAATGCCTTGGGACACTGCTACAAAATCTTCCTTGGGACTTCTGGCTCTGAAGATTCACCCTGTTTAACTTTGTTTAGCAATGTTTAACATTGTGTGATGCAACCAGACATGGAGCTGCTAAAGATTTTAGTTTTATATTTTTTCCATTGATGGATAAGCACAGTATAGGTATTAAAAGAGTATTAACAATTCTTTTTTCCATGTATTTCACTGATTTAGAAAGCTTGGCAGCCAAAAAAATTCATCAATTCAGTCTAGAAGGCATGGGTAGAATTAAGTAAGCCTAGCAAGAATGCATTGTGAAACAGTGTGAAAAGCAAGAGCGACATTATTTCTTCTGTAGCAGATTGAGATTTTAGTCTCCTTTTTGGGTACATAGTCTAGGAATCAATGGTCTGATAGATAGACACTGTAAGCATTCACAGTTTCAAATTAAAAGAAGTCGTACTTTGAAACTATGAAATTGTAATGCTAAGTGCTTTGAAAAAGCTCCTAGGTCGAGATAAGGACAGGGAGATGACTCAGCAATTACCATCATGAGCAAAATAAACTTGACTTGGGGAAATTAACTTAATTTATTACCGAACAGAAGAAGATAAGGAAAAATAAAAACAAATCTTAAAAACACCTTCCCCCCACACCTCCCTTCTTCCCAGGCTCAACTTCACTCTGGCTTCTCCATCCCCTTCCCCTAAGCAGCACAGGGCAACAGGGAATGGGGGTTATGGTCAGTTCATACCATGTTTTCTTTTTGCTGCTCCTTCCTCCTCATGTTCTTCCCCTGCTCCAACATGGGGTCCCACCCATGGGAGACAGTCCTTCATGACCTTCTCCAATGTGAGTCCTTCATATCGGCTGCAGTCCTTCAGGAACAGACTGCCCCAGCATGGTCCCCCTACGGGGTCACAAAACCTGCCAGAAGATCTGCTCCAGAGTGGGCTCCTCTTCACGGGGCCACAGGTGCTGCCAGGAGCCTGCTCCCATGTCAGCATTCCATGGGGTAACAGCTTCCTTCAGGGTACATCCACCTGCTCCCGTATGGGTTCCCCCATGGGCAGCAGTGGGGCAAGCTGTGTCACCATGGTCTTTGCCATTGGCTGCAAGGGAATCTCCGCTTTGGTCCCTGGAGCACCTCCTCCCCTTCCTTTCTTCACTGACCTTGGTGTCTGCCCAGCTGTTCCTCACATATTCACACTTCTCTCACTAAACTGCTGTTAAACAGCTATTTAACACTTTCTTAAATATGTTATCGCAGAGAAACTACCAACATCGCTGACTGGCTCAGCAGCAGGTCCATCTTGTAGCCAGCTGGAACTGTTTCTCTCCAACATGGATACAGCTTTTGGCATCTTCCCACAGAAACCACCTCTGCAGCCCTCCACTACCTAAACCTTGACAAGTAAAGCCCATAGAGATATTGTCTTAAGACAAACATTAATCCTGGATGACTCATACTATTTCTGGAGAACCTTTCATAACTCTAAAAACTTGCAATTAACAAATATTTCACCTTCTTAAAATTCATGCTAACATTTAGGCTTCCCTTCCTTATTCTCCTGAGGTATCTAGTTTGATAGTGGAACTAATTTACGAACCTTGCTTCCTTATTCTTTTTTTCAGCTTTTTCCTATTTCAACCTTTTTTCATATCGAGCATCCTAAGTGGCGATTCAAATTATGTTAGACAAAGAGCAGTACCATTGATTACTATCTACACAGAGCCTAAATTGATTAAAAGAATAGAACTTTATCCTAGCAAGCATTTATACTTGGTTGAATTAAGGATGGAGGAGACTTATTTGGGTGTGCATAAACCATATCACTTCAGCATCATCTGTAATAAATGATTTTGACTTATATTGTGTGTATACATAAAATAAACAGCTGATGTTTTTTAGAAGAAAAAATCAAGATGCCAAGAGAACAACAGAAAAAGAATAAGATGCCAAGCAAACAATACCAGGAACATTAAAGGAGTAGTAAAAATTCAAATCTCAATGTATGTTCACACAATAGTTGCAGAAGTGCCTCAGGAAAGCACATCAGTCTTCACTGTTCTGGCTAAACTATGGTCAGTACCCAAAATAGCAACACTAAAACTAGATTAGATTTTTTTTTTCCAAGCTTTGCTTAGCCATACTCTTAAACATTGAGCAGTGCCATCTGTTACAAGATAGAGTCCCATTACTGTCTCAGCTCATGACAGGCAAAGGAGGAAAACACATTTTGCAGGGTAAAATGCATTCAAATTGTCTTTCACTAGAAATGTGTTCTAGTTTGGCCAACTTTGAAGTAGTGGATTTCCTGAAATTGATACTCCACACACACAAATGTGCATTTACATAAACATACCGCATGAAAATAAAAGGTTGCATATATGACCTCAAACTTTTCAGAATGAAGGCTGCTTGTGCTCATTCCTTTTCTGGGGGATTTCTGTGTCTGTGGCATTTCTGTGTCTGTGGCTTCGATTTTATAGGCATATTTCAAGACTGATAAATTTAATTATATTTTTACAGTTCTTAAATTCTTTTGGCACTGATTGACATTCCTATAGAGGATAACAATATATAAATAAATCTTCCTCTTCTCCCTGTGAATTATGATATATTGTTTACCATCAAATGTTATTTTTGCTACATGATTGGTATGACAGATAGACCTACTTGGGAAGAAATCAATTTTTTTTTTCTAAAGATATTAATTTTGGGGCAAGCATAAAGAATATCAACCCAGAGAGTAAATTATTGGAAAAGCTGTAAGCAACTGACAATGGAACCTTTTATTGCTGAATACCAGTAGGCCTCATAGGCACAATGTGATAAACATGAATCCTTCAGGATATACAAAGCAAGGCTGAGAGACAGATTGACAAGAGTTTGATAAAGAGCAAGGAATAAAACTGATAAAGAGTGAGTCAAGCTAAAAGAATTTTATACCATCCTCCTAACTACCTTCAAATCATAACTAAGTATCAAAAAATGGAAGTAGAAATGAAGAATTTTTAGCATAATGCTTTAAGGAAAATACAGTAAATCTCTGCAAAAAGACCTGAAATAAAATAGCTACACTGAAAAGTAATTATATGTATATACGTGATGAAAGATTATAAGGATTCAAGATGATTTGTGGGTTTAAGCACTTAAGAGAAATTTAGGATTACTTTAAAGGAAGCGTGGAGAGGTAACATAAAAATATAAGTTACACAAAATAATTTCTGTACTAAATAGGCTTTCTCATAAATTAATGAGATTTTTAATTGACTTCAAAAAAAGTAAGATTAAATTCTCAGTGGGAAATTCAGTAAGATCACTGCTTTTACTACAAATTTATAAAGCATCTGACATCCAGATATTTGTAGAGCTGAAGCCCCTTAGCATTTGCTTGGCTGTTTTTCATGGGTTCAGTGGTACTAGGACAGTGGTTGCAAAGTTCATGTGACAAGACTACCTGGCAGTGCATCAGCCTCTGAGCCATACTTGCTTTAGAGTAATACAGTTCACACATAAAAAAGAGTGTCCTCATGTCTTGGTTACTCTAAAATCTCAAGGATTTTTACAGATTAAGTAGATTTAGTGGACTCTTTCTCAAAGCATCTGTTCTATGGACAATTGGATTCATAAATCTTCAGGAGCACATTTCAGTTGAAGAAAACTTCTGGGCATGTTTCAGCTTTTCTCCCTCGTTCAAACAAACCTTCTTGACTCCATATCAATCTTTTGCTCTATTGATGGTCCCAACCTGGAGATCTAGGATTTCTGTTTCCAAACTTGGAGCTTTTGCTATTACTCTAGCAAGCTTTCTGGTCCCGATACCATATCTTTTTTCTCTACTCCATTATTAGTCAGTGATAGATCCTTTCTTTTACAAAAAAATAATTTTCTGCTTTATCAGGCAGGTATTGTTATTATCTGTTAAAGGACAGATTTAAACTGATGTATGAAAGAATTGTCATCTCTTTGTACAAGGGTATTCTGTTTGAAATAAGCAAGGGCTTTCAAGTTTGGTTAAGTACTAGGTACAAGAATTTTACCATGTGCCTATGGTCTCCAATATAGATGTAAAAGCAGTAATTGTGCCCACTTTAAAATGCAATGTATAGTCTAAAGTATAAACAGAGAATTACCAGTCTCAAATACAACTTACGCATCTGAAACTATTCCCAAGTCATGCCAAAGGAGGTTGCTTTCTTTTTTTTTTTTTTTTTTTTTTTCTGTGAAACAAATTAAATTCTAATATTAAAACCCCTGTAGATCTTTCTGGCTCATAAACTTCTGTTTCATCAGTTGGCTAAAGGTGAAAATATCACATTCCTCCTACTCATCACAGATTTCCAGGTGGAAGATATTAAAGAACTTCTGTATTTTCAAAATGTCATTAAGGATGGCAGAAATTAAACCCGTTCTGCGGGAGGGTTATCTCAGAACCTTTAATGTTATCTCTCCCCATTCTGAATAAAATTATTATGGTCTTTCTGTCCTCACTAATAAAATAGAGAAACATTTATTCTAGCAGGCTCACCTAATCATGCAATTTTTGTTTATTTTATCTCAACCAAGTCTCTGTGCTTTTCTACAACTACTGAACTAAATAGGTTGCTATGAAATAATCCTCTCGCTCTTTTAAGTAATGTTTTATTATTTTAATGTCTGATTTTTGCAGACCCTAAAAAAATGGTCCTTTCTTTCTTTTGAGACCAATAACGAGTTTGTCCATGTTTTAATGATTTAATTTAAATGTAAATTAAAAGTTTGAGTATAAATATTTTTTACTAGACCTGATCAGATTCGCATATAAGAAAAGGTGAAAAGGAGGACATTCATCTTTGGGAGAAGAACATCTGCAAAATGAGAAAGTAAAGGTCCTAAGAATTTGTGTACCTCTTTAAAATAAAGTAGGAAAACAAGTGAAAACAGGCCAGTAAAATAGTTCATAGGGACAGACATCAGTTACTCTTTCCGGCAGCTTTAGAATCAGCCCCAGTTCAAACTATTTGAAATCCATTTGCAGTATGGCTTTAATTCCAAAAATATGAGTATTTTAGACTTTTGGTGAGCCATTCAAAACACACACAAAAGTGCTGGATGGTATGGACTAAGACTTAATGAGAGTATTAAAGGCTTACTTTTGTTATTGTGAATTGATACATTTGGTACCTCAGTTTGGACTGTTGTTTTGTGCTGCTAAGCATTCAGGCATTATACGAACATCAGATCCCACTATGCTTTGCCCCCAAAAGCCACTTAATTTTGGATAAGCAACAGAATGAAAGAAAAAAATAATCAAGAACATAACCACCTAAATACTTTGGCCATTTTAATCAAAACCATTAGCTAGATAATGTGAAAACAGCCCAAAAAGCAAAATGCACACTCTACAACCCTTTAAAATTATACTGATAAAAACAAGTATATTGTTATGTAAACATATACACAGCATCTGAGGAAATATTGTTACAGATAACAGTATAGCTTTAAGAGGATTTTTTTTTCCACTTTGAATATTTGATCTTACCAGATAACTAAATAATGATTAAAATGCTTTCTTTTTATTAATCCTTTTCATATCTGAAATAGTTTTCCCTGGAGGTTTCAGTTTCATTAAAATCTCCTTGGGAAATCAGTGTTGCAATACTGGTTAGAGTGACATTATAATCTGAAAAGTGACTGTCACCTTCTTAATCAATAAATCTACTCTTCAAATCTTACCTGCTTAGTGACAAGAATGAGTTTTTAAAAATTTTTTAGCCCTGCTGTGCTAACAGACTATATGTCTTCTGGATTAATTTTTGTCTCATGGTGTCGATCAGTGTAATTATTTCCTGTTTTAGCTGCAAAAACAAGCTCTAGTTAATTATATCTGTGCAACCCCAGCTACTTCAATGACTAGGTTCGCAGATGGAATCTTGTACTTTTCACACGGTAGCCCACTTTTCCAAATGGGAAATTTGGGGTTGGTTGTAGAATACCAGAGGATGTATTATGTATTCATAATAATTTCTCTTTGCACTTAGCTGCATTATGCTGGTAGCAACGTGAGCTTTCCTGTCTATCGGGAAAAGGCATAGAATCATAGAATCATAGAATATTCATGGTTGGAAAGGACCTTTGAGATCATCGAGTCTGACCATACACACACACAAAAAAACCAAAACCCTACAATCTCCGTCACTAGAGCATGCCCTGAAGTGCCAAGTCTACACGTTTCTGAAATACCTCTAGGGATGGTGACTCAACCACCTCCCTGGGCAGGCTGCTCCAGTGCCTCACCACTCCTTCAATAAAGTCATTCTTCCTAATAGCTAATCTAAACCTCCCCTGCCGCAACTTCAGACCATTTCCTCTGGTCCTGTCATTATTCACCTGGGAGAAGAGGCCAACACCCACCTCTCTGCAACTTCCTGTCAGGTAGTTGTAGAGGGCAATGAGGTCTCCCCTCAGCCTCCTCTTCTCCAAACTAAACATGCCCAGTTCCCTCAGCCTCTCCTCATACGGCTTGGTCTCCAGACCCCTCACCAGCTTGGTAGCTCTCCTCTGGACCCGCTCCAGCACTTCAGTGTCCCTCTTGTACAGAGGGGCCCAGAACTGAACACAGTACCAGTACTCAAGGTGAGGCCTCACCAGTGCCGAGTACAGAGGCACCATCACTTCCCTACTCCTGCTGGCCACGCTATTCCTGATGCAAACCAGAACGCTGTTGGCCTTCTTGGCCACCTGGGCACACTGCTGGCTCATGTTAAGCTGCTTGTCCACCAGCACCCAGCATGCTAGGATCCAATGGTAAAAAAATTCTGATTATGGTTTTTCATTTAAATCTAAGGTTCAACTGAAAGTAAGACAACACTTAAATTGTTTATAATCTAAATGGTTATTGCATCACTAATATTATTATTTTTTTTTTTTAATTCTCTGTCACTTTTAGCAAAACACACAATCCACTTCATCTGAGAATTAATGCATGGACATACTCTGTTATAAAAGAAGACAGTTTGGATGATAGCAATATTGCTTTTCACTTTATAATTTATAAATATAATAGAATGTGTGAATAGTAAGAAAATGAATATATTTATCATTGGAAAAGGGGTTTATAATACCCCCATTTGTACTACACAGTGTAACAAATATATCCTGGATCACATAAGAGGAAGGTAATTGTAGAGTTCACTTGCTTCTTTCATAGCTACATCTGGTTCCGAGTAGGAAAATTCCTCCTCTTACAAGTAACATCAGTGGTAAAAGTATGAAGCTTTGCAGGCACACGGATGCATACCCAGGATGTATGAGTGCAGTTTTTAAACTTAGCACTGTGTCGTTGTGAAATATGGGAAATCACATCTTAAAAATATCCAGACTCTTGTGCTAAAATTGAACTTAAACAATATTCTTCTTTGTTTGTTTGATTGGTTACTGCTCTTTTTTCATTTAAAAGCAGATGCTAGATAACCAACGGTTTGCATTAATTTTCACCCACTGCCTTTGTTGAATTTGTTGGACCAGGGGCAATGGTTTTAAACTAGAGCAGGGTAGGTTTAGATTAGACATTAGGAAGAAGTTCTTTACAATGAGGGTGGTGAGTCACTGGAACAAGTTGCCCAGAGAGGTGGCGGAGACATTCAAGGCCAGGCTTGATGAGGGTCTGAGCAACCTGATCTACTTAAAGATGTCCCTGCTTACTGCAGGAGGGTTGGACTAGGTGACCTTTAAAGGTCCCTTCCAACCCAACACATTCTATGATTCTATGATTAATTACTCCTAATCCTATTTATTGTGAACTCAGTATAAGATTGCCATGCAATTCAGGATTTTGAATACTGGGGGGAGAATGTTTCTTTCTTTGTTTTGTGGGGTTTTTTATGTTTGTTTGTTTTGTTTTAAAACTAATTAAAAGGTATTAATTAGTTATTAATTTCTTTTTTGTTACTTGCCTCCTATATTAAATTTTTCACCTATTTTCTCTTACATTTCTTTCTCTTCCTCAAATGGAGATTTTCTTTCCTGTTCTGCTGCAACAAATGAGTCTTAGGCAAAAAAAAAATAGAAATAAGTTTTGTTTGGAGAAAAACTTTGATGCTCTGATCATTATTCTTACTACAGGTCCTCAGTTGTGTCCAAATGTGTCCAAGATTCACTAGTTGCCTAATTTTACTAGTACTCTTCATACAAGTAAGTGAAACGTGATACCATCTGGTTCATAAAACTATCTGGCTATTCGGTATAAAGAAATAACACATAACAAAGAAGGCCATAAATTAAATACAGAAACTGAAATATTAAGAAACAGGTGATAAAAGAGGAAGTAAGTAAGACTAGAGCTCTTCAGCCACTGACTGATGGGCCATTAGAAGAACCACTCAGGAACAGGCTTCAAGGAGGTCAACCTGAGATTTGTAACTGATAAGAATGGGGAAACATGATAATCATGAGTATTGAGGGGGCTTGAGGAAAGCGCAAAGACAGGGAGGGGGAGGGAAGGATCAGGATCGATAAGGGAGGAACAAACATTAGAGAAAGAAGTGCGTGTCTGCCTGTCTGTCTGTCTGTCTGGGATACACACTCAGCCTTGCTACTGGCTAAATGTAGAAACACAGACACCAGCAGGGGCAACAAGCACACTCAGATGGGCTCTACTATCCAAGCAGGAGGAATTCCCAGGATCAGCGGGTCTGGGGAATTTGGCAGCCACACATAACGTCCTTCACGGTGTAAAGTTCCCTCTAGCACAATGGTATGAATTTTCTCAAAGTGGGAGAAGAGTTTACATTAAGCTCTCTGATTGAATCAGAAGTATAGAGAAAGCAGGAATACCCAATGAGCACTAGAAGAATGAAGGTCTTATCTTGGGTTCATAAACATGTCAAGTATCAAGTAGAAATAAACCATATCATTTTTTGCTGTGGTGACATTCCTTTTGAGAAGTGTGTAACACCTGACTCACACAGAAGCTGTTACACATAACTTTTGACTGAAAAAAAAAAAGGAACTTTCAAAAGAAAGAGGTTTTCAGAGTACGTTTTTATTTTTAGTTGTTTTGCAAAGTTTTAAAAATGATCTGTTGCTGTGTGGTTACAGCACTGTTTGATGTTTTTTATTACACGTTGTCATGTGTAAGAGGTCTGTTTTAAGACCGCAAATTCCAGTGCTGAGAGTGACTTACAGTAGTAGCCTTTTGTTTCTAGGATAAAACCGCGGTATCTAAACAAAGGTTTTTAAATTCTCTTGTTCAAAGTCAGTGCCTTTTTTTTTTTTCTGTGATCAAAACAACATTATTTTCCTCTCTAATTCAAGTTCTACTTTATGAAGTATTTTAAAGTTCCTTTAAGAACCATCTGTAAATATTCATATGAAGAGATAGGAAGAGGAATGCAAAACACACAGGCACAAAAATATATGGTAACGTCAGGGGAGTGATCTGCAAATAATTTAAGTTGACATTTCAGATCCATTTTCAGCTTGCAACTTACCTGTATGCATTGTCTTCAAATAGAAAATGAAATGGGACATGTTAAAATTGAGTCCAGTGTTTGTCAGGGACCTAAACAGAAAATAACCCTAATTTGAATAGAACTTAGATCAGATGAAAAAAGATATTATGGAGTTTTTCAGGGCTAATGAGATCATATCTACCTGCTGGTTCTCTGCTACAAGGCCACTGGAGAGTAAAAAATGACACATGGGACAACACAGACCAGATGGATGAGAAAACATTCACACCGAAAACAACTTCAACCTCAGAGCTATAAAATGACAGGCTTGCCACAGATGAAAAACTGTCATCCATGGATGATATGGGACCTGGGCTGCTTTGACGGAAACAGAATCTAATACAGCAAATAAATTTTTCAGGACAGAATTCTTCATCAGATAAAAATTTATTAATTAGATGTTTTGTTTAATTAGCAAGTACTTGGTAAATTTCTGTTTTTCTTTCACTGTAATAATGCTTCTTTCAAAATCTGTCACAGAACACAGAGCCAAATTTTGGGATTATTGCAAATTTACCCCTGAAATATAGCTAACAGCAAGACCTTTGCTGTCATAGTGATAATGTAGATACAACAGAGTTTCTTGGTATCATATTATTTGGAAAAACTGTAACTAAGACACATTTGTTCTTGCAACTGAAGCCACATCTATATATGTGTCTAAGAGGACTGTTGTCTTCTTTGAAATATAGACAATATACTCTGGGTTATTCTTAGAGTGAGATTGGCTGAAATAGGGGTGAGGACATGATAATTGCATATAAATGTAAAGGTCTAGGAAATGCTGACTTATGCCAACCTTTTTTCAACAAAATATATGCATGTGTATGAGTATAAGCACCAAATAAATGTTGGTTCAATATCTGGTAATATTCTAAATGGAAGCAAAGGGTGCTAAGCTTATAAATGCCTATGGCATCTTTAATAAAGCTGATGACTTATATCCTTTAGTCTTTCCAATAAAAAACAAATTAATAATCAGTACCATATTTACAAGGATTTCTGCACACCTATGATCCTTTCCTGATTCCCCTTGACAGTGTCTTTTCAATGTGTTAACTGAGAGAGATTGTGTTTTTGCAACAGAACCATTTTTATTATAGGAAATAACAATGCTTCTCAGAAACTAGAATAGTTAAGTCAATCTATTATTTCCTGCTCTGCTGGGAATGCATTTGAATCCAACCTAGACTAGCACAATCAAGACGAATTTTCAGTAGGTGTTTTCCACTGTTGCAGTTTGGATTCTACTTAATATGACTGCTGTTTTTTTCATAGGAACATAGAATCATTTAGGTTGCAAAAGGCCTTAAGATCATCACGTCCAACAGTAAACGTAACACTGCTAAGTCCATCATACATTCACTCTTTTTTCCCTGGCCAATACATCCTACAAAGACAACCAGTTATCACAACCAGTTATCAAGCTATTGTTAAGCTATATGTTATTTGGAGATCTACAGAATGAAGAGCACTATTTCATTCCTTCTTGTCACGATCCATGAAAAGTAGGCTGCAACACTGAGAGGAACCGTGTTTACTACAGCAGACTTATGTAATCTATTTAGCTTGTTTCCCTATGCCCAAGACTTTATGAGTTACTGTCCAGAATACAGGCTTCTTTCCTTGGACTAGAAAGGGAGTTCATATTAGATATCTAAATTCTTAGAACTAAATTTGGGGATGATGAATCCTAATTCAAGACTTTTGACAAAATCTATATGGCAAAATTGTTTCAGAAACCAAAACAGGGCCCAAAATGTCCTGTCTTATAAACACTCTGCCGAAGTTAGGAATTACAATTAATTGCACATTCCTTCTGTAAAGCCTAATAATTATTTCAAAGACTCTGTTGTAATGCACTCTTTTATAAAGTCTTTCTATCCTCAGGAAAGTAAAGAAAATTAGTACACAATTTTGTGAGTAGTATCCGAGCTTGAATATAACACAATGGGGTTTATTTTCATTTAGACAGAGATGTACTGTAGTGTTGAAAAGTTTTAAACACTGCTGTAGCATGTTATTAACTTTGTCTGAACAACAGTCCCATCAGAGAGAAAAAGAAATTCCATTTCTTTCATAGAGGCTACCCATGTTGAATCCGAAAATGCTTAGCCAGCCAGCTGCCTTGCAGTTTTACAGTTGAAATTAGAGAAGAAATCAATATATCATCCTTCAACTGTCAAGTGTATTGTAGGCATTTATAATGAGCATATAAAGAAAAAAATAATATTATTCTACTTCATTTCTATTAATGACGTTTACTTTGACAATAAAATAAGAATTGCAAAGCTTTTGACAAATACAAAAATAGAGGACTGATATACAATGAAAAATATGAGACAAAGACCAGGTCAGATACCTCTGACCTTCTGAATTAGCATGTCTGTAACCCTCAATGTCCAAAAAGAATCTTGAAATCAATCTTTATCAGACTCACTGCCAAGACCAAAAATCAATCCACCCAAGAGATGAACATTGGTTTTTGCAAGTGATACTCTGATACGTTGAGTCAAGGCATGTCATAAAGGTCTCACAACTCAGAGGAAATAGGTCAGTTCAGAATCACAGACAGGATGAACCTGGAAGAAAATAGTGTTCTTTAAAAAATAAATAAACTAATAAATCAAGTCATAGTGTTTTACCAATGCATTTTGCACAATTTTGCCATTGTTTGTTTGTTTGTTTGTTGGTTTGTGGTTTTTTGGTATAATACCTGGGGTAGGAGGAGGGCAGGTAATTTGAAAGTGGGTTACTTACCTGGGACTATTCTATGAAATGCACCATACATTTTATGTACGCGTGATGGCGTATATCATATAGAAACATACAGTTGGGGAAAGCGAGGTTTAGTTGGTGTTTTTTGGAAGGGTGGGAGTTGATCTGGCTGCATCCATGGTGCACTTCCATCTGTATACTTCCAATTTTCTTCTCATAGAAGAGAGTGAAGTGTCCTTGAAAGTCCCTCTCAAGCATAGATTATTCAGATTCTTAGGAACCTTGAAAGAAAGTAAGGAGGGATTGTGTAAGCAGTTATACAGAATACCTCTCAAGAAAGAATAAACTGTTATGAGTTTTGGTGTTTGGTTTTGTTTTTGTTTTGTTTGGTTTTGTGGGTTTTTTTTCCCCATTGAGTGCTTGTTTATTCTTGCTGTCATTGAAAGTACTACAAGGATCACTTGGAGGACGAACCCACAATACCTACTTCACTAAAGATCTACAAGAATTTCCTCTGCAAATGACTTAACTAGCAAAGAAGCTGTGTTGCTTGGACTCTGACAGACTGCACCTTTGTTCTGATGGAGGATTGCCTCTTCCTCATTTTGTAATCGAGGCAAACACATTCAAGGCATCCTCCTTTTTAGTCTATTTCTTTGCTGCAATACCCATACCCTTAGAAATCTCAGTTATGGATGAAGAGTTATGTTGTCCTATGAAATTTCTTAAATCTTTCAATATAAAAAGAAAATATATGCCCAACGCTCAGGAGGGCTTCATGTCTCTTCAAGTGTTGGTGTCATGTCTTCGCATGTCCGACAGTCTCCTTAGGCATATGGGTTAAACATGAAGTTGAGTGTTAAAATGTTTCTCTTATACATTATAGGCAGCTGACTGCACCCGTGCTTTGAAGAAATCTGCCACCACTGGTGACAAGCATAGTGCTTGAAATTCATGAGCTGCTTTGAAGACGTACAGCAAACAGTAGAAAAAAAAATATTGGGAATGAATAAATAAAATTTCAAGACATGAAACAATGGGTGTAAATAAAAAAAATTAGCCTAAATAACTCACCACAAAGCTAAAAATGCTCTCCACTGAGGTGGCTGTGAAGAACTCCGAGAGACTGGCATGTCCTGTCTGCAGGAAGACAATAGATGCTAAGGTATAAAACCGCTAGTAATCCTCCTGATACACTATTGCACTGTTCTCCACCTCTGGAACTTGTATAACCATGCATTTATACATGTACTGAGAGATAAATATAGATAAACAAGCAAACACATTAAGTTTGGATTATGGTCCCCTGCATGGTAAGTGAAGCCAGTATGTTTGAATTAAACATGTATACCATTTTGCCATAACATATACCATTTTTTCTTTTTGTCATGGAGAGCACATTCTTTTCTATTTTTAGATATGTTTAGAAGGTGAGATTCTTAAGACTGGCAGAAGATTGTTTTTTACAAACATGAGAGAATGAAAATATTTTCTCAGGTGAAGCCAGTAAGTAATCTGAAAGCAAAGATGAAAACATTTGGCTCAGACTGTAGGTATAATTTATTTTATCAGATTTGTTTAATAATAATACACTTCTTATCAATTAGTGCGTTGTTTAATATAAACCAATCTGTTCCAGGTTCCAGAGACATTGGCGAGGAGTTCTGAGGGTCTGCCATTTTGCTCAGGGTCCAAAAACGTATTTTGACAAACCTTGGCTTGGTTCCTGTTCAGTTTTCTAGCATACATAAAATGGAAAATAAGCTTTGGAAGCATTCAAAATAATGAGAAACCAGAAATTGACAGAGACGAAAATATATGAAAAGAATGAAGGCACAGAGCTGACAAAGCATTCAACTCCAGGAACCTCTGAAAATAAAGTAGGGTAATAAATTGGAAGGAATAGAAGGCAACCTCAAAAGATTACATTTTGAGTGCTTACTTGTACAATTAAATGGCTACTAAAGTTTGCAAGTTGAGGGGTGTTGGTGCAAAATCTAACAAGTATCCAGGACATCCATTCAGTAATATACATGCCTGCTATACAAAATGAAAAAAAAATAATTAATAAATACTATGAATACTAACTTTCATTAGGTATTTAAAAAAACCCAATCTTTAAAATCTTGGTGTATAAATTCACCCATTTATCTTCCCTCTTTAGGCATGTATTTTAATATTACATGAAGTGATTAGACTACCACTTGAAAAAAGCATGTACTGCAAAATGTTTATATACTTCATTGTCCAATCAGTACATGTGGTAAATAAAGAGCTAATACTGGTAATTAAATTGATAGTTTCACAATCTGAAGTTGTTCCTTTGTGACGTTGTAGCAAATCAGAAATTTCCAGCTGAAAGAAGCATTACAAAACTAGATCTTGTGAGTTTTTGTTCTGTGAGCTGCATCAGTTCACTGTGTGTTTTTTTTTAAGAAAACACACATGTCACATTGTAAAAGAAGTTTTTGTTCCAAATAAAGCCACACTTTCATCTTTGAAGGCATGCATCCCCTTTCCTTACTCTGGCAAAATTTTTTTTTTCCCTTCACTATGTACTTCATCTTTAGCCATGTTACTACAATTTTAAAGAGGTGTCCTTTAGCTGTTCTTATTAATTTGTTGTATTACTTAAATAATTAAGTACTTAAATACTTAAATAATCTAATTTGCCAGTATTCGGAAATTTCTTCGGCAGCAAGGCTTTCCTTAATTTGATTCAGTACTGGTATGTCAACTTTAATTTTAATTCTGCTTCTCAAAGTTGATAAGACGAAAACTCTTGAATAATCCCAGGTACTTTGCTCATATTAATAAAACCTCTTCTCCTTCCCTGGAGGGACAGATATAATATTTATTACTTCACTGACACTACCATGTGCAGTAAGTATAATGCCCACTTCTGAGAAACAGCAGAGTTCAACGGCAGTTCAGAGAATTCCCAATGTCACATTACTAGCCATCACGCTTATTTTATTTGCATTACAAATATTTTCTCCATTCAAACTGCAGAAATTAATGCAGGCTGCACAAAAATGATTAAACTTGATGTAATACCTCTATTTAAATTGCAGATTTTAAACTGACAACCTTCTTTCTCCCTAGACAGTTGCAGTTTAAGAGATTACTATAAAGATTCACAAAAATTAAGTAATATGTAATGAATTTACAAGTATAACACCTGACAGCACCACATGCTACTACATTATCCATTACTTCCCATCAAAAATCTCTTTTCTGAGTTTTTATTAAGTTTTCAAATCTACGCCACCTCGTTCAAATTTCGCATTCCTAGCAGCTGTCTCAGAATGAGATTTTTGAAAGTTTTCAGTGATTTGTGTGTGTGCATGAATGTATTTTCAGAGATAACAGACAAACAAAAAAACCCAAACCCAAAGCCAGATATCTTAAAAAGATCATGGTAAAGATTACGTTTGGAAAAGGTTAAATTCTTCACTTGTAATAGGAAGGACTTGCAGTTTGCATTGTGGTGTTCTTTAACAAGCTATAAAAGTACTTTCGTTTTCATGCTGTGCTGTTCTTTAAGGGGGAATATTTGGTCTGACTTTGTATTTTTCTTTTCCGTGAAAAAATTTCAATATTTGCTCAAGTTACACTATTTATAATTTATCATCAAAATTAGAAATCCTGTGTTGCATATGCTCTGTATACATTCATTAAAATGAATTAAGTCTCCTAAGACTTTTTTTTTTCTTCTATATGTATGTATCATGCCATCCTTGAGGCATGCTTGGGTGCTATCTGGGAGAAACCTCATTTGCAGCCCACAGGTGAAGTATCTTCATAGTTTAAAATTATATGTGTGTCATGTTTTAAATGCCCTGAGATACAGCATGAAGGTAGAAAAAGAAGCCTGACAGGGCAGCATTGGAGGAACACAAAAGTCATTGAGCTTTGAGTGATCTGGTTCTACAGGGAATAAGCCATGGCCTTTGCCATTTCCAGTCTTTGTTGTCTAGATCCAAAACCATGAAAACACGCTGCCAACACAGTGATAGAGATGTCCTGTGCTCCGGGGCTTAAACTCACACATTAACCATGTTTCATTTGGCAGTATGGCAAGGTCTTTGTGTTATAGAGTGCAAGAGCTTTCTGCTTCTGAACAGAATAAAGCATGTTCATGTAATAAAAGTCTGACCTCAGTAACTCTGTCTGTATTCACCTTCCTTTTATATATCTTACATTTCATCACACTTTTCACCTGCTCTCTGAGACTCCTTTGCGTTCTTTACAAGGGAAAGGGGCGAATAGTTACTCCTGAAACTGGGGCAGATGGGAAGAAAAACAGAGGGGAAGGTGGAAGTGCAATGATCACAAGTAGGTGGAAGTAGGAGTGAAAAATTCCCTTTAACAGGGAGAGGGAATGAAACAATAATCCATTATGTGTATTTGGGTGTTACAGCATGAAGTTAGCTGCTATTTATTTGTGAGTGCACTGATTCCCACTTTTGTGTAATAGAGATCTGATCTGCAGAAGACAAAAAAAAGGCATTTGGAGGCAGCTTGGACAAGTGCTTTCCCCCTTTTTGTGCAGAAAGCCAAGAAAGTCCTGGCAGGAATTTTCTTCTCTAACTTTTTATCATCATGTGTAAAAGGCCCTGCATAAAAAGGATAACATATGATGCATATCTAAGGAGTTCCACTCTGTAAACTAACAAAAAAGGAGTTTTGCAACTCTTCTCCATTTTTTTTCCTAGCTCACTTCAGATTGCATGTCTATTTTATTCATGCTGGGAGAACACCCTTAAAACTATTTTTAACACTTAAACCCAAAGCTGTTATCTGCGCTGAAACATACAGAAACTCTGGTATCCCACAGTGCTGCTTGTTGTCATACATTCAGATGGCGGTCACACATTGGCAGTTTGAAGCCTAGGGAGCGCATTTGTAATTCCTATAGTATTTATCCCACTATGTAGTGCCTGTCAGTTAATAGTAACCAGAGTCCTGACCTTGCTCCATAGCTTGTCAATCGCTTTTTCAGTTTTTTCTTTCCAAAATACATGAAAAACCCTTCTCACTGCTGACTGACACTCACCAAGTCAAGGTGAGATATATTATCTGAAAAAGTTCAATTAGGATTTTATCATTGACACTGGGCATCTGTTAAAAGCGCTTTCTTGTTTCTAGAAGATCACCCTCCCCCTAGTCCTAGTTTACTAGAGATACTTTTAAAGAAAACCACTATTACTTAAGTAGAAGCCTTTGAGCATTGTTTCTGATTTCAGGACAGAAGTGGTATACCCCAGGGGTCAGAACTGGGTCCAATACTGTTTAATATCTTCGTTGGCAATCTGGATAACAGGGCGGAGCATACCTGCATCAAGTTTCCAAATGATGTAAGACTGGGAGAAGTGGCTGATATGCCAGGGGCTCATGCTGCCACCCAGAGGGACCTCATCAGGCTGGAGAAATAGGCTGAGAGGAATCTCATGAAGTTCAGAAACAGAAAGTGGGAAAAAACAACCCCATGCACCAGTTAATGCTGGTGGCCACCCAGCTGAAAAGGCCACCCAGCTCTCAAAAAAAAAGGCTGTGGTTCTTGGTGGATACCAAGTTAAACAGGAGTCAACAATGTGCCCTTGCAAAAAAGTCTAATGGTACCCTGGGCGGCATTAGGAAGAGTGTTGCCAGCAGGCTGAGGTACTGGTGAGGCCACACCTGGAGTGCTGGGTCCGATTCTGGGGTCCGCAGTACAAAAGACACCGGAGAGTGTTCAAAGAAGGGCCACAGAATGATTAAGGGACTGGAACACCTTTCATATGAGGAAAGGCTGAGAGAGCTGGAACTGTTTAGCCTGCAGAAAGGAAGGCTCATGGGGAATCTCATCAATGTCTATAAATACCTGAAGGGAAGGAGTGAAGAAGACAGAGACAGGCTCTTTTCTGTAGTGCCTAGTAACAGAACCTGAGGCAATGGACACAAAATGAATCACAGGAGGTTCGATCTGAACATCAGGAAATACTGTTTTACTGGGAGCATGACTGAGCACTGGAACAGGTTGCCCAGAGGGGTGGTGAAGTCTCCCACCCTGAAGATATTCAAAAACCATCTGGACATAGTCCTGGGCAACCAGCTAGAGGTATCTCTGCTTGAGCAGGTTGGTTGGACCAGATGACCCTTCCAACCTCAATCATTCTATGATGTGGTGAAGCATCAGAAAGTGAAGGAAAAAAAAAAAAAAGGCTCTTGTGTAAGAGTTGGGGCTTTTTTTCAAAGCAGGGTTGGAAGTGTCACCATTTAGTGCTAATGAAATTGAAGGTCTGAGGTTTTATGTGGGAAGTTTTCCGGCAGCAGCAATTGCTGTGCAGTTGGAGAAACCCCCTTTTTTTGTTGCTTCTTGAAAAAAATAATATGAAAAAGCAGCAAGCAATAAATATTAAATACAGAAGAAAGCAGTGTTCTTTTGGAATCAGCATTTCTAATTCTGTGTCTTGGACTGTGCTAGGCAGCAATATTTAACCAGTAAATCTTTCCTGGTACACCTGGTACACCATCAGACACCATTTACTTTAGAACACCAATGTGTTCCCACTTATGAACCTCTCTGACAGCATAGCATCTCTATTTCCTCTTAAAGAAAAAAACACAAAGGAAGGAAGAGACAAGTTTTCTACAGTGGAAGAGAAGTAGATTGGTAGAAAAAATAGACCAGTTGACTTAGGCCATACACATACCAAATACGAGTGCTATTCCTAATAGCACTTGTTCCTGGCAGCAACACCGGCTGCATATTTAGGATATTTCAAGAAGCATATGACCTTACCATTGGTCAAAAGGCATTAGTTATGATGATGGAGAATACTGCATAATTATTCAGTCTTCTTCATCCTTATCAGTTAGAGTGAAGAGAAATGTTTCTATACAAGGTGCTTAATCATGATCAAGCACTTAACGATATTGATATGTCTCTAGTGAAATAATGTAGATCACGGAAAACTGACACTTTTGTAACAGCTCAGCCAGCCTATTTTTTTTTATTTTTTTTATTTATTCTTTTATTCATGGGACTATCATCTTATAATTACCTTTGTTTCAAACCTTAGGTTTCAAACCAAATCACTGTCAGAGCTCAGGTTTTACATATCGTGTGAGAGGGCACAACACTTACAAACCACGATACACGTGGTTAATAAATATTCAGAGACTTCTGGTTTTAATCTCTTAAGAAAGAAAAGTAACAGCAGCAAGATGGTTTTATATGTAAATAGACTTTCTTAGAAAGAACTGATGGAAAAATCCAGAAAAAAAAAATCGAGAAGGAACAGAAAACCAGAGTCAATTTCACAGTTCAAAAACTTCTTTCCAAGTTTCTCCTTACCCAAAATTTGCTGCTTATAGGCTTTGTTCATTTGTTTAATTGTGTGAGAGGGGTATATTTCCTAGGTCTTTCCTATCTGTCCTTTAGGATTTCTCTCATCTTCTTCCATCTCATTCTACGGTATCCATGAAATCAAATTATTATTCTGCCTTATATTTCTTGTAAGGCTAGTCATTACAATCTGTGGACCTTGTATCTCAGGCATTACCCAGGACTTCCTGTGTTTTAACCAAGGATTGTGGTTTATAATTTTCTTCTAAACAGAGTACAATAGTTTCTTCATTTAGCCTGAACATTGATGGCTGCATAACATTGTGATAAACTCAACAGCCAGTCTATACCAGTAGCAAAACTGTATTAGCAAACACAAGGAAATCATGATCTGCTTAGGAATTTTCAATGAGTTGAAGAAGAGAGTAAATAAAAACAGAGGCTAAACTAACGATTGTGAGTGATTCGAATCTCAGCACTGTTTATAATGAAAAATACAATATATAGTTACCGTCCTCAAATGGGACTCTGCAGAATAAGCTATTAAACTAGAAATGTGTCCTGCTGATAACAATGATACATTCCAAGGCTTTGCTTGTGTTTTTCTCCCTTCACTTTGCCAGGTTATTTCATTGGTCTGTAGAGATTCAGAATTTGTTCTTCTGCAGGGTATTAATTCGAAAATACATTATCAGAGACTAAAGCAATATAATTTCACAGATGCTCCAAAAGTACAGAGCAGAAGTACTAATGAAATAGATTGTTGTGGGTTTAAGAGAATACATGATAGTTTTGACAGTAAGACCTAAATTAATTTGACTGACTATGAAAGCATCAACTGCTAGCCAACACTTTACATGCTCTCTGTATTCAATAAGTAAAGAAAGGTACTGCAAAAGCTGTATTCTTCCAACCTGTCAGAACTGGCCAAACGCAACATGAATAATGTTCTTTTGATTAAAAACAAAGTGGTTTTCTATTTACTTGCAAATCATACATATGAAGCCTTATTTCCTCAACAGCAGAGAAGTAAAATATTCTAATCCAGCCATTTTTCCCAACTCTTATCCAAAACTTCAGTAAAATTAAAAAATGCCCTTCACTAAATGCTTGAAAAAATAAGCTTGTTACTTGATCTCTGGCTAAATTTATAAAGGTTAACCCTTTACGATTTTTCTCTTTTCGATCCTCTTTTTACTGTCCTTTAAAAGAAAAATAGTAGAATGTTTCTTGAAGATCTACACTTGAAGACCATGATCCGTGATGCTTGAGTAATACAGAATCACAGAATAATTCAGTTTGGAAAGGATCTCTGGAGATCACCCAGTTCAATCCCCACTCAAACCAGGATTGACTAGATCAGTAATAGATACTGTTGGTCTCCAGTTGGGTTTTGAAAATTTCCAATGATGGAGATTCCTCAGCCTCTCTGGACAATCTGACTTGCCTCATTATAAATGTTGGGTTTACTACATCTAATCAGAATTTCTTTTGCTGCATCTTGTGCTTGTTGCCTCTTAGCTTTTCAACGTACATCAGAGAAGAGTCTGGCTCTGTTTTCTCTACAACTTCTCACTGCATAACTGAAGGCAGCAATAAGGTCCTCCTCTCTCAGTTTTCTCTTTTTAAGACTAGTTGAACTTAGTTTTCTCAGCCAGACATTATGGGCTTCTGGCCCCCATTCACCTTGATAGCCCTCCATTGATCTCACCCCAGTTTGTCAACCTCTGTCTTTACTGGGGAGCCTGAACCTGGACACAGCTCTCCAGATGTGGTCTCACAAGAGTCGAACAGAGGGGAAATATCATTTCTCATCCCTGCTCACTACAATATTGCTGAATCAGAGGTTGGCCTTCTTCACCGGTAAGGGACATTGCTGAATCCTGCTCACCTTGTCCAGTTGGACATCAGTTTTTGCCTGGCCCATACAAAAGCTTGGGATTATGGCATCCCCGGAGCTGAGTTTTGCATTTGCGTTTGCTAAAATTTAAATTACTCTCAAACTATTTCTACAGATTTTCAAGGTCCAACTGAATAGTGACCAAAAGTTTACTTCTTCAAGTACATTAGTAGCAAAAGGAAGACTAGGGAAAATGTGGGTCTGCTGCTGAATGAGGTAGGTGTCCTGGTGATGGAGAATGCAGAGAAGGCGGAGTTATTGAATGCCTTCTTTGCTTCAGTCTTTACTGCTAAGGCTGGCCCTCAGGAATCCCAGAACCTGGAGGTAAGAGGGAGAGTCTGGGGAAAGGAAGACTTTCCCTTGGTCGAGGAGGCTCAGGTTGGAGATCATTAGGTAAGCTCAAGACCCACAAATCCATGGGCCCTGATGAGATGCACCCGCGAGTGCTGAAGGAGCTGGCAGATGTTATTGTGAAGCCACACTTCATCATCTTTGAAAGGTCATGGAGAACAGGAGAGGTGTCTGAGGACTGGAGGAAAGCCAGCGTCACTCCAGTCTTCAAAAAGGGCAAGAAGGAGGACCCAGGAAACTACAGGCCAGTCAGCTTCACTTCCATCCCTGGATGTCATCTCAAAGCCTGTGGAGGAAAGGAAGCTTATCGGGAGTGGTCAACATGGATTCACCAAGGGGAAATCATTCTTGACCAATCTGGTAGCCTTCTATGATGGCATGAATGCCTGTGTAGATGAGGGGAGAGCAGTGGACATTGTCTATCTTGACCTCAGCAAGGCTTTTGACACTGCCTCCTGTAACATCTTCATAGGTAAGCTTAGGAAATGTGGGTTAAATGAGTGGACATTGAGGTGGATTGAGAACTGGCTGAATGGCAAAGCTCAGAGGGTTGTGATCAGTGGCACAGAGTCCAGTTAGAGGCCTGTAATAAGCGGTGTTCCACAGGGGTCAGTACTGGGTGTGGTCTTGTTCAACATCTTCATCAAAGACCTGCATGAGGGGACTGAGTGTACCCTTTAGCAAGTTTGCTGATGATACAAAACTGGGAGGAGTGGCTGACACACCAGAAGGCTGTGCCGCCATACAGTGAGACCTGTAGAGGCATGAGAGTTGAGTTGAGAGAAACCTAATGAAGTCGAACAAGGGCAAATTTAGGGTCCTGCACCTAGGGAGGAATAACCCCATGCACCAATGCAGGTTAGGGGCTGACCTGCTGGAAAGCAGCTCTGCAGAGAGAGACCTGGGAGTCCTGGTGGACATAGTTTACCTATGAAAACCCATTCAAGAAATTCCCAGTCACCTTCTTGTCTTTCATCGTTGGTGCTATATCCTCTTTCTCAGTATTTACACCAACTGTCATATATATGTTCAGCCAATAAACAGACATTTCTAAACTGTCCCCCAAAATTTCACTATTGTATTTGTTTTGCAGCCTTATGGAATAAGGACAATTCATCTGTATATGTTAAATACTTTGTACTTTTTTCCAAAATCCCTTTATGCATATGATTAAAAAAAAATAAATCCACAAGACCATACCTAACTGAGTGGATAATTTGAATAACAATCTATATATGTGAGAAAGAAACTCACTATATGTGAGTCCAAAATAATTCTTTGGATCCATAATTAATTTTTGTTCAAGTTGTACTTGCATTTCCCATAATAAAAATCTGAAGCAAATCTGATTTATAAGGAAGATACCTTAGAAACCCAAAGATATTACTGAGAACAACTTTAAGTACTCTGCGTGAAGGTTTGTTGATAAACTATGCCCAGGGGAGAAAGCAACCCATTAAATAGTTAGGATTAAATTAAATTTATCTCAGCTACTTCATTCACAATTTCCTGTGGACAGTGAATGAGGAAGTAGTCTTGTGATAATAAATACATGATAATGCAATTAAATAGTAAATGTACACTAGGGATAAAAGTATGGTCAGGCATGTATAACTGATGTTCCCTGACATTGTCACCTTGTTTACTTACGCATGGTAAATTGCAGCGTTTAACCATAGCTATCTTTCTATTCACTATTCTTTCTCTCTCTCATTTCTGTATTTTCTATAGTTCCTGTTCCTGCACTGGATTCATAAATAGATGTCTGCACCTTGCAGGGCCCTCCCCACCAAGGCTATATAACAGATTCATAAAGTGAAAGGACGATAGGGAACATTCAGTAATTCTGTCTGACCTCCTCTATATATCACAGACCACAGAACTTTCCCTTTTATTTGTGTAGAGTGTATCTTTTGGAAGTGCATCCAATTCTCCGGGCATCAAAGTACGTGAGGATCTAACACTTTTCTTGGTATTCTATTACAATTATTTATTATTATTGTTTTTTAAAAAATCATCCTTTACCTTGATATTTAAACATATGCAGCTTAAGCTTCTATTACTTATTCCCTCTTTCTTGATTGATTTTATAGCCCTTGGTATCTACTGTTCTTTCTGTGTGAGGATATTTATATACTGTTATAAAGTTACCTTTCAGTCTTTTGATAAACTGTGTAGGTAGAGTTCATCATGATGCTCGCTGTAGCAGGTTTATCCCTCAAAGCTCCTTTTCCACCTTTTACAGTTTTTAACATCCTGATATTTCTCTTAGAAAGTGAAATGCAGAATGTCCAAATCTTTGTATCATATGGCACAACAAATTTCAGAATTTTTGGTGCACAATAACATTCAATATGCTCTTGCTGTGTTTATTCATACATTGTTATTTCATTTCTTTAAAACTTTTGTAATTTGTTTCTCTGAAGACCATTTGATTTATAAATTAAATAACAAACAGAAAAGTGCATTATTTCCATATCTTCACTTGTTACTGAATATGAGTTTGCTAATTGAGTCACACTGCTTCTGAGTAATTATTTCTAGAATTGTGTTAATTTAAAACAAAGAGGTAAAATGGGGAGATATTGATACTAATGCTAATTTTATTCCTTAAGACATTTTATAAAGTAATTTAGTCCTAACTTGGGAATAAATATACCTTGGACACGCCTCAGAATGCTTATTTAACTTCTATTAAAAGAAACAGAATAGTAGTATTTGCCGATGAGTTATTTCTACCAGATGCAGTGGGAATAGTTGCTTCAAAGCAGACGAAGAGTTACTAGAAGCAGCAGAAGAGAGTTCAACAGATGGAGAAAACTGTTTCTCTTATTCTTCTATTTTAGGCTCTATGGGTTAGAATTTGTTAACTCACTGGGGTGTAGAATACATCTCTGTAGATAACTATTATTAGAGTGCTTTGTCACTGAGGCGTAAGACCTGACATTGCAGGGCATTATTCTTGTGATGTTTTCATATATATAGTCCATTGGTAACATTTCCATTTGTATTACTGACAGGCTTAATTGCATTTCTACAAAGACAACACCATACAATATGGTATTTGTGTTTTTCCTAAACAGTAGTGAAATGGAGGAGTAAGAGCCTTCAGGGAAGATACATGGACAAGTTAAAACTGAAGAAACTTTGAAAATGAAAAATATAATTGCAACTTCACGGTCAGGAAAAAATTTTATTTTTAATGTGTCATTTTTTAGGCAGACATAGGTGTGCATTGCTAGCTGATGTTAACATTGGGGAATATTAGAAAACATGAGTGAAAAGCGTCTATGACAACAGTAGTGAGAGGTCATTAGATCCCTAGCAGAAGTGGGGCTGGGGGGATTAAATTCACCAAACACAAACCACAGGCTTCAGAGTTCCTCAGTGAAAGGTGTGGAGCTCTGACTGTGACCCCAGCACCATGGGGGTTTGGCTGCCCATGCCCCAGTCTGGAGCTGCAGGGTGCTGCTACGTAGCTGGGTCCAGGATGAAGTGGGATGAGCTGTGTGAGGCAGGGTGGTGAGATGATCACCAGGGCCAGCCTCTAGCTGGGGGCTGTGTTTCAGATACGGCCCTCACCCCTGCACTTGACCATGCCCCTCATTCACCCGCTGGCATGGCCTCCCAGCTGCGTCTGATGATAACTCCAGTTCTGGGGTTGAACTTCAGTTCTGGTTTTAGAGAGATTTGCTGGGTATTTCAGATTGGCAGCAGGAACAGCTGGGGAAAGGAGCTCATCAGAGGAAACAGGGAGTTAAGGAGTGAGTTTCATCCAACAATGTCAGTCTCTAGTGTTAAGGTTCACATTTGAATTACACACCCAAAAACTCCTTAAAATGTAGGGGGAAAAATATAGGCACACTAGAGAAATTCATCCTATCTGATGAATCACAATTCAGATGAATGACTGTCTGAAAGGGTTTATTTGTCCCTGAGGACAACTAGAACAGGGATCAGCAGAAAGCTTAGTAAAATGAAAACAGTCCAGATTGTCCTAATGTGAGCTAGCACTGAAAGAGGACTGTGAGAAGCTTAGAATGGAAATCTTAATTTTTAGACCGAGGTATTGAAAGATCAAGACAGGAAGCTCCTCATAGAAAATTAATTTCCACTTTGTTACTCTTGTGATCAGGAAAAAGAACTTCTTCAGTTCTTCTAAGCATTAGAATTACATGAGAGAGACTGTCTCTTCATTGTACTACATCATCAGTAACTGGCATAACCTATTGGTAAAGAATTTTAGGCAATCAAGTTAAGATGGATGATACAGTATACTAAAGCCAGTAAAAATCAATACTTTCTAGATTTTAGATACAGAATAGAAACACTTTCTTTAAAAAATAATTAAATACTTCACAGGAAGCTTTATTTAGTATGGCGTATTGCAGAAATGTTAACTGCTGTTTGAATGCAGGGTTGTAAATTAGCAGCAAACTAAGGATCATAGGATCATAGAATCATAGAATCATAGAATCATAGAATGTGTTGGGTTGGAAGGGACCTTTAAAGGTCACCTAGTCCAACCCTCCTGCAGTAAGCAGGGACATCTTTAAGTAGATCAGGTTGCTCAGACCCTCATCAAGCCTGGCCTTGAATGTCTCCGCCACCTCTCTGGGCAACTTGTTCCAGTGACTCACCACCCTCATTGTAAAGAACTTCTTCCTAATGTCTAATCTAAACCTACCCTGCTCTAGTTTAAAACCATTGCCCCTGGTCCAACAAATTCAACAAAGGCAGTGGGTGAAAATTAATGCAAACCGTTGGTTATCTAGCATCTGCTTTTAAATGAAAAAAGAGCAGTAACCAATCAAACAAACAAAGAAGAATATTGTTTAAGTTCAATTTTAGCACAAGAGTCTGGATATTTTTAAGATGTGATTTCCCATATTTCACAACGACACAGTGCTAAGTTTAAAAACTGCACTCATACATTCTGGGTATGCATCCGTGTGCCTGCAAAGCTTCACACTTTTACCACTGATGTTACTTGTAAGAGGAGGAATTTTCCTACTCGGAACCAGATGTAGCTATGAAAGAAGCAAGTGAACTCTACAATTACCTTCCTCTTATGTGATCCAGGATATATTTGTTACACTGTGTAGTACAAATGGGGGTATTATAAACCCCTTTTCCAATGATAAATATATTCATTTTCTTACTATTCACACATTCTATTATATTTATAAATTATAAAGTGAAAAGCAATATTGCTATCATCCAAACTGTCTTCTTTTATAACAGAGTATGTCCATGCATTAATTCTCAGATGAAGTGGATTGTGTGTTTTGCTAAAAGTGACAGAGAATTAAAAAAAATAAATAATAATATTAGTGATGCAATAACCATTTAGATTATAAACAATTTAAGTGGTGCTTTCTTGCTTGTATGAGATAAGCAAATCTTAAATGAGTAACCATCTGAACCTGAGAGGATTTTTTTTTAAAGAACAAAAATTTAAAAATCAGTTATGCCCATCTCTTTTGAGTTTATAAGGTTTTTGGTTTCATCTGGCCTAAAAATATATCCAAACTGTTTTAAGCCTGATATGTTCACCTTCAGTTCAGAAGCCTACAGAGCAGGGCAAATGAAAGTCATTACCTTGATTTTATTCATGGCTTAGACAAAAATTCCATTGAGGTCAGTAAGGGAATTTTATAAAAGACACAAAAATGAGATGAAAAATTATTTTATTGCTTGGCAGCTTATGAAATAAAATGGAAGCAATAAGTGGGAAGAAAAGATGATTAAAATAAAATAACTATAAAATAGCTTTTGGTATAAGTAGTATGTATGGGTGCCTATAATTCAAGTAGTGATGAAGAGAATGTCTTCTCATGAAATGCAGTGATATAGTATTATTTAGTAGGTGAGACAATCATTTTATTGAACATAAGAACCCCTGTCCTTTCCATTTGCTTACTGTTGATCACATCCATGAAGTGATTAGAGTATTCCAAATTCAGCCATTACTCTGGAGCTAAACTTGAAGTGGTTGAGGTGTTAGGTATTTTTTGGGGTGTTTTTTTGTTGTTTTTTTGTTTTGTTTTGTTTTTTTAAAATTTCAGTAGGGTTCCTTTCATAGTCTGAAGTATCTGGAGCTATCTATGAAGCTTGAAGCCTCAGTCCTTTCTGATTAAAAAGATCATTAAAATGTTATACAGTAGAAAACCTTGATGAGGCTGTATAACATGTAAGTCTGTGCTGGAGTTTCAATGTTCATTTGTTATATATTGTAAGATTGAATGTTTGCAGAGCCTTGTTGGATCATAGGAACTTTGTATAAGTGCCCTTCTGGAATGTGATTCTGAGATTTAAACAGAGAGTGATTGCACAGTGGTTTGAAAATAAATTTTTTAAAACCCGATCTCAACTCATATTTCTCACTTAGAACTTCGAATTCATTAGAAAAGTTTCAGGAATGGAAAAAAAAAAGACTATTCTCCTTCTAGACATGTTGGGGTAAAATTTGACATTTTTGGTTTTTTTGCACACTCCTTGTACACAATAAAAATTCCCAAGGAAGTAAGGATTTTAGAATTTATAGAATCATATTTAGATAAGCAGTTTGTGAGATATGCCATCAACTAAAAAAACATAATCTAGCTTTAGCACTTTACAAGTAGTATGCGTTAACACAATACAATATAGCAATTTTTAAAAAAAATATTTTTGATTTAAAAATATTTCAAAGGTCCTACCTTACTATCTCAGAAAAGGGAGGAATGATTATTTCTTAGCTATTTATAATTTACAGTAAATTTTATCACCAATTAAGTGCTTTATACAATGAAATTATAGTATCCCTGTAATCATTTTCAATATGATGAAGTGTTGAAACCACCAATGTTGTTATCATTGTTATTATATGTAAATTATATGATTTCACTAATTAAGATAATTTTCTTAAGATAGATTTTCTTCTAATTTTGGTCATCTTAAGTTAGAAATTCTGACTGAGCTACCTCTGTAACAGGTTCTTCCAGAACGGAATTAATCTCATATGCCTTATCTATGGCAAATTAATCTTAGTTGCCGATCCTTCGCATTCCCGCAGTATTTATCCTCTGCCATTTTTTCTTTTTCTTGTACATGGTTCCAAGAGAATAATATAAATAAAATAACAATTTTTTTTTCCAGAATATTAGCCGTATCTTCTGATGATATAATCTGTACAGTCAGACATTGCACACAGTAAACAGTTTCAAATGTGTTAATCATTGGAACAAACTGCCTGCTGGAATTGTGGATTGAAATCTTCATAACCAGAAGTCTTTACAGAGCACCAAGTTTGGTTGAATAAATTTTTGGGCTTAGTATGGGTGTAAATAGATGAACGTCTCTTGTATGGGATGTCAGACTACATGATTTATTTTCCCTTTCAGCTTTAAAATGAATCTTTCTTCATTTCTTTTCACTTCCTCCTTGATACTTAAACTACTAGACTGTGAAATGTTCTTCCATCATTTTAAATCCTTTAAATCTTCTTTATGAGAGAGAGCACAGAGATGGAAAAAGGTGCAAGATTTTCAAGAGTTACTTTTTTTTTTTAACAGATTGCCATTAAAAGAAACCAGTAGGCGAGGCCCCTGATACTGCTTCTGCAAAAGCCTCATGAGATTTATTTCACACAAGGTTACCGGTTTTAAAAGTGATAACTGGTCTAAACTAGCTCTTCAGAATCCCTTTGCCAGTAACTTGAGGTCACTCCTGAAGGTGATGTTTCTCAATAGCTAGCTGAAATATATGTCATATCATTTTACCTTTGTCTTCTATTTTTTTTTCTAAATGGAGCAAGACCAGGCAAATGGCTGTTCTAAATAATGGCTATTATTTTTAAATCCCCTGCACTAAACTCTCTGATTATGTCAAAATTAGTGTTTTTCACTTGTTTTACAACACCCAGCTGCTAATTATCATGTATTAACATTATTTCAATCAAAATTGTGTAAAATTGTAAAATGTCTTATACACCACAACAGATTTCTGTTAATGATTTAATATTTTGATAAGGTAACTTGAGGGCTGTGTATTAGTCCTTATTTTCCAGTGAACTGAAAGAGGAACTCCTTTAAGGATTCATCTCTGTGGTCCAGAATTTCAGTGACTTCCCTTTAAGCACTACTGTGGTGGCTGCCAGGCACTCACCATGCTGCTCCCTCCTTAGCAGGGCATGGGGAGAAAATAAGATGAAAAAAAGCTCATGTGTCCATGATTAAATAAAGAATAGAGCAAACAGACATATATAAGAGGGAAAAAAGTGTGAAAATATAAAGCAGAGAACAACTGCCTCGGCAGGAGTATGTCAGTCTCCTCTTCCCCCCAAAAAAATAACCACCACAAACAAAACAAACCAAATCAAAACAAAGTTTCCACTACATCACAACATTTCAATAAAGTCACTTTTCAAAAAATTAAATCTCTTTCTGCGTTGAGAATGTTAACTTATAGATAGAGGAATTATTCTTCTCTGGTTTAATGAGTCTTCAGATGAAATATTAGGAGTTCTCGCATTTACAAAATAGTATAGCATAATTGGTGAGAGAATAGCAGAACAACAATAATGACAAGAAGATGAGAAAACATGGTCAACAGTGGGAGGTAAGGAACTGGTTTTGTTCAGTCTGGAAAGCGAAAAGAATATGGCGACATATTAGTGTTTCAGTTCTAATTTTTTTCAATAAAGATTTGAAGTCAACAATTTCATTTTCAACAAATATTTATATTGATTATTAGAAAAATTCTACTTACTACAAAGGCAAGTAAACCCTGAAATGATACACAATGGGGCCGAGTGGAATATCTTCCATCTTTATTTCTGAAGGGAAGGAGCTGTCAGGATCATTTATCAGGTTTGGACAAAATTGGTCTCCATGAACTGGATGTTTCCTCCTGATATTTCTGTGATTTTGTGATTGTATAATTGCATAGCTCCTCACTGACATTTTTTTGTGGAAAGGTATGGTTTGGTTTTCGGTTGCTGCAACAAGGCAGTCATGGAGCCTTACTTCACTAAAGGTAATCAAAATATATTAGAAGGACATATTATCTTTATCAGGGAATGTAACGATAGGATGAGGGGTAACGGTTTCAAACTGAAAGAGGGTAGATTTAGATTAGATATCAGGAAGAAATTCTTTACTGTGGGAGTGGTGAGGCACTGAAACAGGTTGCCCAGAGAAGCTGTGGAAGCCCCATCCCTGGAGGTGTTCAAGGCCAGGCTGGACGGGGCTTTGAGCAGCCTGGTCTAGTGGGAGGTGTCCCTGCCCATGGCAGGGGGGTTGGAACTAGATGATCTTTAAGGTCCCTTCTAACCCAAACGATTCTATGATTCTATGATTAGAAACCTGAAGACTGTTATGATATGTAAAGGAGCAATAGCTTCTGATAAAATAATTACAGAAGTAAGTTAAAACCAAATCAGATGTATAACAGCAATTCCTTAGAAGACCAGAGAGAGCTACTAAGAGGTTATTCATAATAAAAAACTAAATTACATGCACTGCAGGATTAAAAAAAAGCTCTCAAAAAAAAAGAATTATTTTCCATTATAAAATACAATACTACAGATAATATATAACAAATAGCGAGGAAAAAATAGAACTTCTTTTGAAAGAAGTGGTAGTTTTAAAAAAACACTTCAGCTCATTTTCATTAAGTTCAGGAGTCTAACTTTTGACAAATGCGCTCTGTCACACTAATGTTTTATCAATTAAGCTGTGTCTTCTGGGAGCCTAGAAATTGTTTCTAATGATGTGAGGCAGTAGTGTCTCTTCACTCACAATAAAAGTAACTTTTATTGGACTTTGCTAATACCAGTGAGGTCTCTCTTTTAGTTAAAACAGAGAGGGAAAAAACATTCAATGGAAGTTATCACATAAAAGTCTGAAAAGCAGACTTTTACAGTTCTTACACTTTTTAATTGCACTTACACAACTTATTGCCTTTTTTCTAAGACTTATTTCATATACTATGATTTAAAGACTACTTGTATTTATATATTTTCTTCATTCATGCACTTATTCACAAATTTTTATATTGAAAAAATATAATCTACAAATTTTTAATGCAGGAACACAAATTAGATTTAAGTAAACAATAATTAGACTTTCTTTTCTTTCCCCCAACAAGGTAGACATGCAAAAATCTTAAAATGTCATACCTTAACATAGGGTGATTTACAAACAATAATGATTTCTGTTAAATCAGTAGTGGCAAGCTAGAGAAATTGGCAGAAACCACCTGCTCAATCCAACAATTGTTGCTTCAAGCCCAGGCAAAGCCAATAGTCTTGGAGCAGTTTCTATATTACAATTAGCTTCCACTGACCTCTCTGAACTAAACTGTTCTAGTTGTGGTCTAGTCTAATGTACAAGCTTTCTTTTGTTGTTATAAAGGCAAAAATGAGAGTTAGTTCTTGTTTAGATGTGGCAAAAGTATCTTTTCCAATAAATTAGATGAAATGTAGTAATAGTGTTGTTACCATATAAGATGGTATTCCCGCTTAGTGTTCTGGTTTGCAATCTCATTATAGATCCCTTTAATACAGGTGACCTTAATGCATTTGAGTTTTAGTTTAAATAAGGTGGAGGAAGGGAGGGATAAAGTATTTGGGAATAATTGCAAGAAAATGATTGCTTAAACTTGCAAAGTGAGATAAGTGAAGCATTATCAAGATGAGCTTTCCCAAAATAAACTTCCAAGGGAGTTACTGGGAGATTTTAAGTCTATTTTACATTTTATTTAGGGTTTCTACTTTATAACACAAATAACACAATGGAAAAATCTTAAAACACAGGCAAAGGTTTGTTTCAGAAACACAAATTGATTCCTTTCCACTGCTTCCCAAAATCATTAGTTCAAGATTTTGACAGAGTGATGCAGTTCCTCCTACCGTTCCTAATTGATAGATTGTTTGATGCTTTGAAGAGATGGAAAAAATGAAGCTAAATGACTAGATGAAGTCTATGCCTGCAAGCCAAAGCCATTAGGAAACAGCCTTTAGATTTATTCCTTGTCAATCATATTTTTCTGTTAGCCAGAAAGTGCACTCTCCCCTTAGTAAGTTACTTTTGTAAGTGCATGTAGTGTAATTGCAGGGCTCGATTTGGATGTCACTGTGAGTTTTAGTTCCACTTTTCCTAAATATAAGCCATGAAATATAGACTGGTGGAGTCAAGTAATTTTTTTCATGTAGGTAAGCTGAGACAACTAAGCTGTGTCTCCTAACTTGGGAAGTGTAAAATACCTCTGCTAAAATAGTTAAGGAAGGATAATTACTTTGCAGTATAATACCATGTTTAAACATACTGTTTAATAGGAAGTTATTCTGTTCCAGACTTAATGACAGATAATAAGCTGCAGTTAGTGTTCAAGAGTGCAATAAACATATTACAGAATGTAAATAGCACTACATACCTGCTCAAAATAACTATCTAATCCCAAACCGGACTTTAAATTTACTTTTCTAAGTGAATAGGGCTTACATAATAGCTCTGTCCTTTTGTCCATCTGTTTCTCTCCACATCTGTCAGATTCCTTTAATAATATTGGATCTCACTCTGCATTTTCAATCAAATTTGACAGGTGGGTTAAGGTCTCAAGGATACTAAATGTCTATGAAATATTAAGTTTCATGAGGTGTCATCGATGGCTGTGAGATAGGATGCAAATTAACACCATGACAAAGAAAATAAGATGGGTGCAAGAGTTATCTGATTTTTTGGCCTGCCATCCAGGCTATCACCGTATTAATTTCTCATAACCAGCTGTAAGACTTCCTACCTTTTGCTTCAGGTAAGCAGGGGTGACAGGGAGTAAGAAACTAGAGGGAGAGGGAGATACTTGTAAATTATTTTTAAATTAATTTTTTAAAGAAATAAAATGGAAGAACAGGAGGAACAGAAAAATTGTAGAAGAAATCTTGAGGAACTGGGGTTCTTCTCAGAAGGGTAATAGACAGTAGATCCGTGGAAAAAACAGTTTTATTTCTTTCCACTGTTCATGTATGTTACACAAAATGGTTTGTCTTCTTACATAATGTAGAATATCTATACTGTCGTTTGACTTTGACTGTACCAAATGTTTATACCTAGTAACATTTGTGAAACCTCCACACATGCTTGAGTATGACACACATATTTGAAGCTGATATACACTGCACACAGAACATATATAGACGATATACAATGAACTACAGAACTTGCTTCACGTCATTGCCAGAGCTCTTCAGGTTTATACTTCTCGCTGAACTTACTGTACTTTGTCTTTCCATCTGTCTTTATAGTAAAATCAAGCGTTTTAACAATTAGACAAGTAATAAAAAAGAAAGAGGGTAAACTGTTATTCTCCTTTAATTATTATTTTTTTTATCTCCTCTTCCACTCTACTCTCTTTTCTGACTGATTTTGTTCTTCACTCTGGTTTATAACCTACTGACAAATTCAGGAATTTGCAAAAGTTCGGGGGCAATAAACAGAACAGAAACATTAGAAAAGTACAATTAAATTGTTCAAAAGTAAAGGGTCAGATCCACAAAAAATGAGACAGTTAAATTAAAAAAAATAAATAAAAAGGAGGTTTTGGATTACATATTTATAGGATGACATTATGTCGAATTTTTCACTGAATTCCTGAGAGCTATTACTTCTAAGGAAACATGTATATTCATGTGCCCAGATAACTCAAGATCTAGGGCTTTAAAAGGAAGACACAGCAGCTTCCATGAGATTCAAGATGTATTTTGTCTGGAAAGTTCCAATGCACATTCCAAAGGAATTTTTTCAGTACAAAATATTCTGTGTTCGAACACAGGCATTCATATTTTGCACTAATGCAACTCATGAATGTTGTTGTTGGATTTAGCCACAGTGGGAACATAAAACTAATTTTCTGATTTGTTTGTCAGTACTATCATGTTCAGATGCAATGTATGTGACTCATCAAATTTTAATTAACTAAAGATTAAGCATATAGTTAATCTTTAAGCATAAATTTTATCTTTATGTAAATTTATCTTTCAGATTTTCTGTCTAGGTAGATATCTCTGCAGAGCAATATAGATTTTAGGATGGTTTAACTTTAACCTCTAGTCAGTAACAGAAGTGATAATGAATTTTTTGTTCCCTCCCAAGCACCTTTCTTAGGATATCTGAAGATGAAAGGTCTTTCAGAGCTAAACTGAAAAAGAGATTGAAGTATGTGCAAATTTAGCAACATAACAACTACCTTTTAAGCTTTTCATCTCTGAAATGTGTACCTAAACTACCTCTATTAGGCATGAAACAAAAATTAAAACTCACAACATCCAACATGACTAGGCAATCATTAGGGGAAAGAAAATAGTGACTATAATTATACACCCCCGCTGTCCTTACAGCTCAGACGCCTAACCCTTGACTGAAGGGAGATGAATATCACACACTCATTCTTTTTTTTTTTTTCCTTCCCTCCTGCCCTGACCAGCAAGGAGCAATCTAAATATGTATAATTAGTAGTCAAAGTATAACAATCTTGAGAGCAAAAACTGAAATTCAGGTCTCCCTCTTTCAGGTGAGTTAACTGGTTGCTTAGAGGATAGAGTTGCTTCTCTCTGCCTAGGTGAAGCTCAAGCACAGCTTCTACTAGAAACTTCCATCTTGAAGGATTTTTTACTGGAAAATGGAGAGCTAATGAGGGAACACTGAACTGAGGTTTTCCACATCTTTGATGAGCCTTATTCTCACCAGTCTTCCATAAAAAGATAGAAGATATGGGCTGACTTGGGTTTCTACAGAATGCAGTGTTGCTCAAGTTTTAAGTGGCCTACCTGGACATAAAATATTGGATCTTTAAGTCAACAAAGAAGCATTTCACTTCAAGATCTTCATTGGATTTACCCATTAGTTCCAAGATGTTTGGTCTAGGTGGTGTCAGTTCTAGGTCCTTATATAAACAGAATGGTTGTGCTAACAAAACTTACTTTGTGAAAATGTGGACCTCTATGGGATGATGCAGAGTTTCTGAAGTCTTTACATCTATATCTGCCCAGATCTCACTTTAGTCTCCAGAATCCTTGTGTGGATGTCAGTTATTTACAATTGCTGTTTTGAAGACACTGGTCGCTGTTTTTTTCCCGCAACTGTAAACTATGCTGGAGGTGGTTAAGTGTCTTCATCAACTGTCATACAAGGGCACATGTACAACAGTTTTGCTTACATAACAAAAAGGTTTTCAGACTTGTAATTGAAAAAAATCTTGAGGTAGGCGCTTAACATTTAATAGCAGTTTCCTCTGTTTTGGGGTTGGTATCTTTTGAACAGGCTGATATGGATCAGGGGAAAAAAAACAAAACCAAACCACCAAAAAAATGACAAAGAATAAAAGAAAAGTGTTGGTGAATGCACAAAAGAGGAAATCTGGTGAGGAAGTTGGACAAGCCTGTGTATGGGCCAAACATGGTTCAAACTAACATCAGGGCTTTATAAAAAGATAAGCATGCAGCCATTCCTTCTCTTAGGAGTTCTTTCATTGCCAGGAGCTAGCTGCAGGCAAGATTTTCTCAAGGAGCAAGGGTGATTCAGTGGGTATATTATGCTAGAAAGGGACCAAGACAGAGAGAAATACTTGTCATGTGACAAGGAAATCAGGGGGTAAGAAGGACCTGACTGCGGGATTCTCCTACTCAAAAGCACCTAGTGTAAATTAGTGATCTTGTTGAATACTACAGAAGGGTTTTAGGTGAGTCTTCAGTTGACTGCCTTAGAAAAGCGGTCTTTTCACCTGCTTTTCTAAAACATTTGCAGCCTGGTCTGAATCAGCCTAACATCGCTGGCCCAGGAGACAAGTGGCATGGAATGTCATGGTTTGCTTCCGTAGTGGCAAAATCACCTTTTCTCTCCAGTATAGAATGACATTCTCCAAACTGTCTAGCAGGAATAGTCCCTACCACATGCTGTTCCCTGAACTGGCTTGGGGAGTACCAACTGATCTGGCCAAAGCCAAGCCAAGAAACACACTAGTATCTGCAGGGTATTTCCATCAGACAGACGCCAAACTCATGTCTTGGCCCTGCGCAGACGAAACCAGTAACACACTTTCCCCATTGCTTCAGGTCCAAGGTTAGAGGTTGTTTTGTGTCTCTTTTTCTGGCATCTCCTGGAAAGCTTCCTAATCAAGGTTACCGTGGAAGTTTTCTAGTTTCTGTGAATCTGAAAAGCAAGACAAACAGTGTTTGCAAATTTAAGTGCTTGGTTTTTTCTTATTATTATTATGCAGACACTTTTCATTGTACACTGCAATCCCAACATAGCTATTGCTGGGCAAGTCACACATTTTGCAAGCACAGAAAAACCACTACAACACAAAAGTTTTTGAGTTAAAGACTCCAAAACCTTTTCTGACATCCTAGTGATGTTTAAACTGTTCTTGTCAGTTTAATTAGGTTAATTAGTGGTTACTGATTAGCAAGGGTAATTACTGTCTCAGATGTAACTACTGATATCTGTATTAGAATGTTTAAAGAGGTATTTTCATAAAGTTTAAAAATTATTTTATGTAATTACATTAAAATATGTTTTTACTTTTCTTTTTATCATCATAATAACAAATTTTTCCCACAAGATAAAGACAGAGCAACTGATCAAAAATATATTTCTATGAACTGAACAGCCATTTAAAATAGATACATGTATATATGTATATATATATGAACAGAGAGTATCCTGCAGGCAATACTTTTGACTTAGTGATATAAGGCCAAGAAGCTATTTTTTATCATATCCAATGATTTAACTGTTAACTCTTTAACAATTTCTGCCAAATAAAATGACACGGTACTCAGACATTGGTTTCTGCTAACAGCAGTTTACTAACAGTTTTAAAGATATTCTGTAGTCAGATGTACAGACACTTCCTGGAAATCCCAAAATATTTTTTCATGGCATTTATGACAGAACTAATTTGAAAGAATGCTTATTTATAGAACTGTAGAATTATATTGTAGAATTAGAATTGTAGAATTATATCGTAGAATGCTTATTTATGGTTGTAAACCTGTTAGGAGACAAATAGTTTTGCAACCCTGCAGTGCTATTTCTTTTTTCTTTATTATATGAAGGCACTGAAAACCAGTACAGTCTACAAACATCCATATCTGTGGAATGGAATATTATCTATACTATGTCAAAAATCTGGCTCCTGTTATCTTCATTTTATTCAATACATACTTAAAACTGTGCCTTTAAAGCTGCAAATGACACTCAAGGTTAGGCCAAAGTCAGATTTTATGGGTGACTTCAGCTAACTGTTGAAGTTCAGACAGTTCAAAGAGATAAATTCACAGGAATTGTTTAGAACTCTTCCTTCCACTTTCTCTCCAGAATAAACATCCTACAAGGAAAAAGCTAGTAGACACCACAGAGTTTACCTTTACCAAGCTCTCCTACTAAGTGTCAGTACATGGAAGAATGACTATTCAGTCATAGATAAGGCAATCATCATACCAAACCAAAGCTACAAAGAAATAAACTGAAGGACAGAAAAGGGGAAGAACCTCTATGTTTTGAAATACTTATTACAGTACAGCTCAGGGTAAGGTGAAATGTGCTAACACATGAGCTCAGGCTGTCTGGTTCGAAGGGAATTTGCCTTGAGCAGTATGCACATGATCATTCTGCATCACTTGAGCAGTTACCTTTAAAGTACAATACAGCCAGTGTAATTGTATTTTTTTCATAATGTATTTCTTTGTATATAATACATGACACTTCTGAGATCGAAAGAAATAATTATTGGGTGTTCTATGATTTTTCAGGCCCAGGCCCTGAAATTATGTGTGAGCTGTCAAACTACCATAATGACATTTTTATACTACAGTAAAAGTGCTATAAGTTAGATGTGTCATGAGGGTATGTGAGTGGGAGTGCTGGAAAAAAGACCTGCTGGAATAGTGTGATAAAATATATGGGGGGATGGCATCAAACTGGCTGTGAGAACTTCCATATTACCCTTAGGAGCAGTGTCAGGAGTGAACTATCATGAAAATAGCACCTGTTCCATGGGAAATAGATAGTTGACTCAAAAATAATGCCCAGGGGTTAATATGCGGCAACAGGGAAAATCTAGAGAGAAAAACCCAGGAGGAAATGAGGGACACAAGTTATTTGATGTTGCAATTTATGAATTGACACCTCATGACAGCAAATTGTGAAATGCAAGGAAAACAAAGATGTATGTGTATAAGGACCAATCCAATAACTTTTTTATGTATATTTTTTTTGTAAATAGCTTAATTTTTAGAGTGGACATCATGGTCTAATTGAAACACACTAAAAAACAGATTACTTCAAAAACATCTGTGTACCACATCTAAAATGCCAAAGCTGTATTTGAACCTAAAAATGAAGAACATAGCAGTCCATGGTGCAGAACAACCTGTCTTGGAAGTAAGGAAAAACTTGAACAAAATCAGGTATGGAAATATTCAGGCTTATAATCCCTTACTAGCAGACAGAAAATTTTTTACAGGAGGAAAAAGTCATTAGTCAATCCTTCTTAAAGGATTGAGTAAGGAAAAGAAGGATAAAGCAAATTGAACCATTAAAGCTCTTTAATTACACTATTTGGTTATTAATTGTAAATTACTCATTTGTGTGATAGTGTTTAATAATGTATCTGACTTTTGAGTGGTTGCATTTTTTAACATAGATTTTTAGATGGGGCAATTTTAATGAAGCTCTCCTGGGAATCAGTTCCTCTGAGACCGTTAAGGGTGTTTCTAATTTAATTATTTTTCCTTTTGAAACACTTGTACTATGCTTCAATTCACATCCATGCTCCATGCTGAAGATGTAGATATTGCTAGACTACCTAATGAACGATTACTGCACTGTTACAGAGGCAAAAATCCCAGCAGGAAAACTAATGTTAACTCTGCTGTCTGGGCCAAATTCAGATTAGCGTAATTGTATTCCACCAACCTAAATTTGTCCTGCAGGGGATAAAGCAGGCACTTTAGTCTTCATAGTCATTCAGGCTACAGCCTCATTGAGAAAGGCAGCAAAGGTGCCAACAGAGCTAGTTATGAGGGAATCTAAAATGATCACATATAAGTGTTTAGCTAAGAGTGGCTGTATATGCCAATGTAATTCCTTTACCAAAACAATGACTATAATGCTATCAAGAAATGAATTGTCTTTAAAATTCTAACAGAAAGATGTCTGGAAATTGATAATGGTCATTCAGTAATTGTACTGAACTTGAATTGTGTATCCATGCTTCTGGAACTTTGCTCTTATTTACACAACTTCTCTATTTTATTCTTAGAACATAGAAATTTTGATCACCTTTCCCAACAGGGGGAATCAATATACAATGTGCAGGACAGCACATTTCCTCATGGAAGCCTATGGTACTACTGAGGTGGGAATCTGGGTTATGATCCTCTCCAGAAGGGAGTGGGCTTGCAGGTAAATATCTGCTTGTAAACTAGCAAAAGGTTTTTGTCCCTGCTCCTGAGGTCACCTACATGGTCTGTTCAAATCTCTAGCCCAGACCATCCCCTAATCCTCCAATACAGGGAAACCACATCCACACTGCCTATGGGGCACGGCAGCTGGCAAATACTGACTCCAAAGCTGTGTATGGGAATTTTTTGAATGAATTTTGTATGCCTCAAGCCAAAACTGAACGAGGCACCGTTTTAACAATTGCACAAAACAGGGAATACAATTCACAGCCTGTGTCATTGACCTAGAACCATGTAATTTACTACAGCTAGCATAGCCTAAGACATTACAGGAAAGAAAACCCATGAAATAACTGCTCAACCATTCAGTTGCCCCTTTCACAAGAAATGAGAGAAATCTGAAATATCCCTATTTATCTATTTCCAATTATAGGTTACATAATATATAGTAAAACATAATCTACAGTAAAACATTTTTGATAAATGTTAAACTATTTGAAAATAATTTAAACCCAGAAGCTGTATAATAAAATTTCTCTCTAGTGTGAAATTCCCTTAAGGTGGAGCAATTATCAGAAAAAAATCTTATTTGAAACACATTCTTGACAAAAAATATTTTGCCTAACTACAAAAAAAGTAGTTACTATTGTTTGTCATTCTTGCTTGCTCTCATTTGTACCCATGTAAACTTGGAGAAACTCCAGTAAAGTCAATGGACTTGAACTTGTATAAAACCTTCATATAAAACTGGGATGAGTAACAGCAATGTCTCCCGTGAAATATATAAACTTTATAATCCATGCAAAACTTATGCTTCAGTGATTATGGTTAATACATATTCTTGCGACAATTTGACAATTTGCAAAGATCATGAACTGGATATTTTATGTTCATATTTATTTCAAGCTTCATTTGTGGCAAAGGATCATTAAGATCAGAGATGATTAAAAAAGAAATAAAATAAGAGAAAAAGAGGACTACACAGCTTTTACTCAGAAAATTCTCAGTTAACTTTTACCAACATGTTTTGTGAAAGTGTATTGGATTCAGTGAAAATTTCATCAGGAAGGTTCCTTAAATCCAAAGGAGAATTTCTCTTTCTAGAGAGGGAGAAAAACAAATAACAGAACATGTAGGATTCATATTTAAGCCCCTTATTCTGTGTATGTTTTTAGCATCAGTTTGGTCATCTGGAGGAGCAGAGAGTTTTTACTTTTCTGACTTTTGCTCCTGTTTATGGAACGGATCATCCTGAGTGTCATTATGCAGCATATGAAGGAAAATTAAGTGATCAGGCCCAGTCAACATGGGGCCAGTCAACATGAAAGCCAGGTCCTGCTTGACAAACCTGATCTTCTATGACAAGGTGACCTGCTTGGTGGATGAGAGAAAGGCTGTGTGTATTGTTTAACTGGACTTTAATAAAGCCTTTGACACCATTTCCCACAGAATTCTCCCGGAGAAACTGGCTGCCCATGGCTTGGAAGGGAGTACTCTTCGCTGGGTAAAAAACTGGCTGGAGGGCCAGCCCCAGAGAGTAGTGGTGAATGGAAATGGCCTCAAGTTGCGCTAGGGGAGGTTTAGATTGGCTATTAGGAAAAATTTTTACACTAAAAGGGTTATCAAGCATTGGAAGAGGCTGCCCAGGGAAGTGATGAAATCATGATCCCTGGAGATATTTAAAAGATGGGTAGGTGTAGTGCTTAGCGACATGGTTTAGTGATAGTTTTTGTCAGTGTTAGGTCGATGGTTGGACTCAATCATCTTAAAGGTCCCTTTCAACCTAGACAATTGTATGTTTCTATGACTCTATGATTCCACAAAGGCCTCTCTAAAACCTTTGGAAATATTTCATTGTTATTATGTTAGCAGGGATGAGAGGAGAAGATAACTATCAAAGTTGTCAGAAAATGTTCCTATTTTCCATCTTGCCTCATTGAGGATGATTACCTATCTGTTCTGATGCAGAAATATATATTTATTGCCATTTTATTTCTGTTTGCAATGCCCAGGTGGTAAGGTTTTGCTGATATCAAAGAACCAACTCCAGGCTAACTAGCTGTTCATTACAATGAAATAGTTGATGTTCTCTGGGGCTTCTTCATTCATATGTCTGTTCGTTTTGCTTCATCTCATTAATTCTTTTATCTCATGCTTAGATTTACTTTTTTGAAAGGAAAATATTCGTTCACAATATTATATGCTTATATTGCCAAGAAATTCTTATTCAAACATTGCCAGTTAGTGCTACTCACAAAGGAAAGTGGAATACTGCCTAGGTAATGAATATCATAAATGTGTGGAGAATGTGAAAAGCTAATATCAATGCTTTACATAATTTGATCTATTTTTAAATTGCTTAATAACAGATGTTCAGTAGCAGATATCACTATCCCAGTTATTGAACATGTACACATAAAATCTTTGCCTCTTTAGAATCAGTGGAAGCATTTCTGTGTCTGAGGAGCAACCGGAGTTTTAGCCAAAGAGTCTTGAATCAGCTCATTTCTGTCATGGAACACGAGAGCTGTAGCATCTTTTTATTCTATTATAGGTAGTAGATTTTTTCATTACACCTGTAAACACCTAGTCTTTTTTTGAATGTGGTTAAAGTCTTGGCCTGAACCATAATCATAGCATTACTTTCTAGAGGATTGTTGTGCATTTTATTTAATATTTGCCTTTTAGCATTGTTGTGCTTGTTGTGTACCAATTTTACTGGACATGTCTTTGTTCTTGCAGTAGGAAAAGGAATATAAGAGCACCAGTTTATAGACTCAAGACCATTTGTTAGTTCATAAACCTCTGTCATATCCCTTTTTACTCCAGTCACTCTATCATGAGCAACTCCAGACTTTTTAAAGATACATCTTTGGTAAATTTTCATTAGCCATTTTTGAATGCATCAGTTTAAAACCTCCGGCTTTCAAATTGTTTAGCAAAAAATCACATTTAACTTGTTTTAAAACATTTTTTTTCCACAAATAATGCAATAACTCGAGTAACAACTTCAAGCACCTTGTAATCAGATCTAGGTATCTGCTTTAGAGCAACTGTATGAAAGAAATATATTTTCCTGTTTAGAGTTCAAAAGTCTATTCTCTCAACTTTCTGAAAAACTTCCAAGATAATTTACGACTATATGGCAAGACAATTGTGTATTGATTTCCTGAAATGTATTCAATCACTTGATAAAGCTATGGGTCTGGGGTTGTCTGCAGTCACTATTAATCCTTTTAATTAAGTTATAAAATTTCTTTCTTTCTTTCTTTCTTCCTGTGAAAATTATGACCCGCAAGACCATCCTCATTCAGGTGTATTTACAGCTCAATAGATTCCATACTATAATATTATCACAATGTCCTGGTTCCAGCAGGAATAGGGTTAATTCTCACCAGGACACAGGTATTCCATGCCATGTGAGCCATGCCAACTCTGAGCTGCCATGGGAGGTTGGTGAGCAGTGGGGAGCAGTGGTTCCGTAATCGTATTTGGATATTCCTCTATCCGTGTTATTGTTGTTTTCTTGTCCCTTTGCTGTTCTGTTAAACTGCCTTTGTCTCAACCCAAGAGTTTTGCCTTTTTCTTCTGATTCTTCCCGTACTGGGAAAGCCCGAGCTGATTCGTCAACTAGAGGTTCAAGGAGTGATCAGCAAGACTCGCTCACCCTTTAACAGTCCCATATGGCCGGTGCGAAAATCTAATGGAGGGTGGAGGCTAACTGTAGACTATCGTGGCCTGAATGAAGTCACACCACCGCTGAGCGCTGCCATGCCAGACGTGCTAGAACTGCAGTACGAACTGGAATCCAAGGCAGCCAAGTGGTATGCCATGATTGATATAGCTAATGCATTCTTCTCAATCCCTTTGGCAGCAGAGTGCAGGCCACAGTTTGCTTTCACTTGGAGGGGCGTCCAGTACACCTGGAATCGACTGCCCCAGGGGTGGAAACACAGCCCCACTATTTGCCGTGGACTGATCCAGACTGCACTGGAACAGGGTGAAGCTCCAGAACATCTGCAATATATTGATGACATCATCATATGGGGAAACACAGCATAAGAAGTTTTTGAGAAAGGGAATAAAATAGTTCAAATCCTTCTGAAAGCTGGTTTTGCCATAAAACGAAGTAAGGTCAAGGGACCTGCACAGGAGATCCAGTTTTTAGGAATAAAATGGCAAGATGGACNTCCAACAGAAAAAGAGATATTGGCAGCATCTGAAGGGGTTCAAGCTGCTTCAGAAGTGGTTGGTACAGAAGCACAGCTCCTCTTAGCACCTCGACTGCTGGTGCTGGGTTGGATGTTCAAAGAAAGGGTCCCCACCACACATCATGCAACTGATGCTACATGGAGTAAGTGGATTGCACTGATCACACAGCGAACTCAAATGGGAAACCCCAGTTGCCCAGGAATTCTGGAAGTGATCATGGACTGACCAGAAGGCAAGGATTTCGGGATGTCACCAGAGGAGGAGGTGACATGTGTGGAAGAGGCCCCACCACATAATAAACTGCCAGAAAATGAGAAGAAATATGCCCTGTTCACTGATGGGTCCTGACGGATTGTGAGAAAGCATCAAAAATGGAAGGCTGCTGTGTGGAGTCCTACACAACAAGTTGCAGAAGCCAGTGAAGGACAAGGTGAATCAAACCAGTTTGCAGAGGTTAAAGCCATTCAGCTGGCTTTGGACATTGCCGAGTGAGAAAAAAGGCCAGTACTTTACCTCTACACTGACTCATGGATGGTGGCAAATGCTCTGTGAGGGTGGCTACAGCAATGGAAGCAGAGCAACTGGCAGTACAGAGGCAAACCCATCTGGGCTGCTGAACTGTGGCAAGATATTGCTGCCCAGACAGAGAATCTGGTTGTGAAAGTACGTCATGTAGATGCCCATGCGCCCAAGAATCGGGCCACTGAGGAATATCAGAAAAACCAGCAGGTGGATCGGGCTACTAGGATTGAAGTGGGTCAGGTGGATCTGGACTGGCAACATAAGGATGAACTATTCATAGCTCAATGGGCCCATGACACCTCAGGCCATCAAGGAAGAGATGCGACATATAGATGGGCTCGTGACCGAGGGGTGGACTTGACCATGGACACTATTGCACAGGTCATCCATGAACGTGAGATATGCGCTGCAATCAATCAAGCCAAGTGTTTGAAGCCTCTTTGGTATGGAGGACAATGGCTGAAGTATAAATATGGGGAGGCCTGGCAGATTGATTATATCACACTGCCACAAACCCATCAAGGCAAGCGCTATGTGCTCACAATGGTGGAAGCAACCACTGGATGGCTGGAAACATACCCTGTGCCCCATGCCACTGCCAGGAACACTATCCTGGGCCTTGACAAACAGGTCCTGTGGAGACAAGGCACCCCAGAGAGAGTTGAATCGGACAATCGGAAACAGCCTCATAGACACCTGGGCCAAAGAGCATGGTATTGAGTGGGCGTATCACATCCCCTACCACGCACCTGGGAAGATAGAACGATACAATGGACTGTTAAAAACTACACTGAGAGCAATGGGTGGTAGGACTTTAAAACATTTGGACACACATTTAGCAAAAGCTGCCTGGCTAGTTAACACCAGGGGCTCTATCAATCGAGCTGGCCCTGCCCAATCAAAACTTCCACGTACCGTAGAAGGGGATAAAGTCCCTGTAGTGCACATGAAGAATCCCATCCATGGGATTGCTTTTGCCCAAGGACCTGGGTACACTTGGTGGGTGATGCGGAAGGATGGGGAGGTCCGATGTGTACCTCATGGGGATCTGCTTTTGGGCGAGAATAGCCAATGAATCAAATGGTGACGTTAATTGCTAAGTAACCCTGTCACTGTATGTCCTCATTACTATAATTACTATCAGTTGTACTGCAGTAAGAATCACTCAAATTAAGGACAGATGGACTTTGATGAAAAACCAAGTAAAGCACAGCGGTGATGGGATCAGAATTGACCTCAGCAGCTGGCGCCCAGCAACTTCTTCAAGATCGACATCTTCAGCCGATGGACTGTGGGCATGAGCCACACCGGGTATACCAGCTACAAGCTCCAAAAATACAGCATCCAACAGTCCAGCAGCACACACCATCTCACCTGCCCTGAGAGACTGTTCTAACAGATGAAGCCCAAAGCCATGGATTAAATGAACTCAACCGACATTTTGGAGGGATGGTCCATAGACAAAGGGCACTATATCTGAATGAATATGTACATACATACATACATATATATATATATATATGACAGGAGAAAGTGTTGGCAATTCATTGGAACCTGTAAGATCTGGGCATGGTATAGATGGTATGGAATAAGGAGTGGATAATGTCCTGGTTCCAGCGGGGATAGGGTTAATTTTCTACAGGCTCCGCAGGGACACAAATATTCCATGCCATGTGAGCCATGCCCATCCTGAGCTGCTGGAGCAGGGGGCAGGAAGTCGCTGCTTGGAGTGGGCTGGGACTTCCCGGGTCAGGTCGGTGAGGGACAGGGAAGGGCAGTTCTGTAATTGTGTTTGGATATTCCTCTATCCATGTTATTGTTGTTGTTTTCTTGTTCCCTTTGCTTTCTGTTAAACTGCCTTTGTCTCAACCCAAGAGTTTTGCCTTTTTCTTCTGATTCTTCCCATATTGGGAAGGCACGAGCAAGCGGCACATGGTTCTTTGTTGCCGTCTGAGGCTAAACCACAACACACAATTTTAGAGATATTCTACCAGGTTAGATCTAAAATCTTGTTTCTTTTAAATCAGTTGAATTAACTGAATTGCTGAATGGCTTTTATATCTGTATTTGGAATAGCAAACAGCTAAGTGAGAAAGTTTGACTTACCTTAGTAGGTAAATAAAAAAGCAATTTGTCTTCACTCTGTTAATCAAGGTATATTGATATATGCCATGCCAATGACACCAAAAATCAGACATATTTATCATCACTTTTCTGATATTGGTTGTAGGACATACTGATTTCCTAACTGAATTTTTATATTTTCTTATTGAAGTTCCATTTCAACGCTGTCATGTACCAAAAATTTGCATTATATCCCAATATATGTTTCAGAAACTTGACCTGAAGTTTTACTTACTAGCCTATGGAATCATTTGACTGTATTTCACCCTAAAATAGAGTTGTTTGCAAAAAAATGTCGTTAAAAAGCACAAGTTGCAAGATATATCTGCCTCGATAGATTCCTAGAGGGAGATATATCCAAAGTTAGTGATTTGTGCATAACAATTCTGAGGTAACTTCTTTTAATGGTCTTCTGACTTCCATCCTGTCCATTCAACAGTGATACTAGACATATTTTTTTTATTAATTAAATTTCCATTAATTAAAACAAAGGAAAGTATTTGAATCAGCTCAAGCTGGCTCAGGCATGCAGGTAGGGACAAGAGAGTAGAAGATGCTTAATTAGGTGCCATATATGTACTTAGCACAGTTTCTAGTGAAAAAAGTTATTGGTTAAGTACAAAAAGTACAAGAATGTTACCCTGATAGTTAAGAAAAGAAGGAGAGCAAAAGATTTACACATACAGGGCTTTTCTTGCTATTCTGGAAACTGGATAGTTATGACAGTCCCCTTTACGGGATTGGGAGTTTCTTCAGAGCTCTAATTTACTGATTTCCGTAGAATAAAAAAAATTTGATTACAATAATTTCTTTTCAAAAATTGTTCTTTTGGTGAATACAAAGTGCATTGAGATACAATTTTTTTATCATATAGATTTTAGCATTTCAGCCACATATTTACAGAGCTGACACATATTTTAATACCAAATTTTCAATATACCCTAAAGAGGGAAAAAACCAAACCAATTAAAACAGGACACACAACATAGTTTTTGATTTAGGATTTATAGTTTAGTATTCTTTAGAAGGTATTAACTTTCAAATTGTTATTATTATCAGAGGAAAGGAAGGGATTGAGCTACATGACTCTTACATCATGCTGAAAATCTGCCTCTACTGCATACCACATATTTCCAATTGAATAGATAAAGGAAAAATTACTGTCTGTATTTCCCAACAGGTAGGCATAATCTACATGCATTTACAACTGTTGACAGACAGAATCTTGTCTGGGAACTGAATCAGACCTTGTAAGTGTTCTATCATGTCCTAGCTCTCCTATGCTTTGAACTTCACTTACTTATTCTAGTCTGATAACAATTTTACCCAGGTTTGAACTGAACATTCAAAACCATACCCAATAGTATGCAAGCACTTCCTATACGGGACTTATAAATCCTGAAACCTACAGAGCACCTCTCTGATGAGGAAAGGCTGAGAGACAGCCAGAAACAGCCTGGGTCTGTTCAGCCTAGAGAAGAGAAGACTGAGAGGCGATCTCACCAGCGCTTACCAATATCTAAAGGGCAGGTGGCAAGAGGATGGGGCCAGACTCGTCTCAGTGGTGCCCAGCGACAGGACAAAGGGCAATGGGCACAAACAGGAACATGGGAAATTCCGTCTGAACATGAGGGAAAACTTCTTTATTTGAGGGTGACAAAGCACTGGAACAGGCTGCCCTGAAGTTATGGGAAGTTCACTGGGAAACAGTAACATCAAGAGTTTGCTCCTCCTAAAACACTCTACAGTTTATGTGTTCGTCTAATGTCTAAAAACATCTAAATACCTGGAATATTCAAATAGATTTCAATGGGATCTTGGAATGGATTTTCAGTGAGCTGAGGCTATAGAACGCTGATCTTCACCTACATGTGGAAGGGAGATATTCCCTGGGTATTGAGAGAATACAAGAATGTACGTGTTGAGATACAGCAACAGATGAGACCAACATCCTGCCTTTACCCATGACTAATAGGAAGTATTTAGATAAAAAAAGCATATGGCAAGTGATAATTTCTCTACATATTCCAAATATATATCTCCCAATTTTGAACAATCTGCATCTTAAAGTGACCTCCTGAACCAGAGCTTGCTCTGAAATTTGAACAGACCTCTATATGCTTCTGCTTTCCTTATTATTTTTTAGGTACAAGCAGTTTAAACTTGTGGAATCCACAGAATTCTGTGTCAGCGATTTCTACAATCTAATTATGTATTGGGTAATAAAACCTTTGGGATTTTTTGTAAAACTACTTGATTGTTTCTTCTGATGCTTATGGTAGTGTTCTAGGTGAAGTACCAGACAAGCATTAGCCACTCAATTTCTCCAAGTAACTCAATTTAGATCTCCTTTTGCCACATGCCCTCCTCATTCACCTCTTCTTCTTTCACATAAGTTTTTTTTCATCATTCAAGTAGTCTCCCCTGAATGTTTATGGTATGATTTGTGAGAACAACCAATTTGGCTAGGTACAACAGTCCATTTCCTTGGCAGCTAGGGACTTCTCAAATCTTTTTTTATTTTATTATTTTTTTATTATTATTCTTGTGGATATTATGATAAAGAATATATCAGTACAAACAGCAACCTGAAAATCAAAGTTAACTGTTCAGAAGCATCCAGTGTAGAAGAAGGAAAGGAGACAGAAGACCAGTAAAAGAGAGTCATTATCTCACAGACTGTTTCATGGACATGATGACTGGTGACCCTGGCCAAGTGTGTGTCCTGAAAATCACTTTCGTATTGATTAGGTCAGTGCCTGTCTGATGGTTGCAAGGTTTGCTGAGGTATCTTAATAAGACTGTGAGCCAGAGAGACATCACAAATTGCTTATGTTTGCCCCTTGTTTGTCCCCTACAAACAGGGACAAAACTTAGTGTACTGCCAATACCGTCCCCTCCTTCAGACTGACTCTTGTACGTAGAAAACATACCCAGCTTCTTACATTTCCAAACTTTGCTGTCATCCAAAGAGTTTGTAGGTGCACACTACTATTTGGACTTGTTACCCCTGTAGGAATAAAAGAACTAGCTGGTTTTTATGAACCTTTGAATCCACTTTAAACTTGAGACAGACTTAAAATGAAAACAACAAGCTTTATCTGAGCAAAGCCAAGGTGCTAACACAACAGTTTTTAATTTCTGGAGTACTGTCTTTCAGAAAGTCCCCAAATAAATCTGTAGGTTAACTAGTCATTATTGAGTACAAATGAAGTGTCTGAACATTTTCTTGGACTTTTCCCTCAACTCCGTCTTTTTCCTTTCAATTTAAGGAGACTGATTATATTCTAGTTTTGACTGACACTTGTTGTTTATGAGAATGCAAATGATGCTATTTAAACATCTCAGGTTTAAAGAGGTGTCAGTACAGTCTGCTGCTCCCTCAGTAAATCAACTTAAATAACATTTCATCTAACCCCTCTGCCATTATGAAATGTTTTAAGCTTAGCTAAGCATTTTAGGTATATCTTAATTTGCTAACTACAGAAAATGAATTAACTGTGTGAAAGTTCTTACTGTGTTACAATTCTCAGTAAGTTACTGGTTTCTTATAGACATCATACATAGTATGTTCATATCCGTATTTCTTACTATCTTGAAGCTTGTGACAGAAAGATTTGCCTAAGAAAGGGCTTTCCTAAAAAATTCATAGTTCTCAGAGCCTTTTAAGCACTGAACATGCATCCAGTAGTTTAGACTTTGTAAACCTTAATCAGGAATCGATGTGTTTGAGATACACAACTTGAGTTAAATAAACTAAAGAATGGAAAAGCCCTTTCAACGGAAAAAAGTATATTGTTCTCTACCATATAATTTCTATGAGTTTGTGCAGTCCAGTGTTAAATGCTTATGTGAGCTACTGAAGAGTACACTGTACTACTCAATTCAGTCATCTCAATGTGTCATCTCAAAGCCAAAGCAAATAGCTTTTGAAAGTTTTACCCAATAAATTCCACAGACAATCTTCAAGAACAATATAATGGATGTGAAAATTACAGGAGACAGAACTTGGAAAAGATGTCAAAATAAGATTCAGGGAAACAATCGAAACATGTGTTACATTTTTATAAACTAAACATATTTAAAAAAAACCTATAATGAGCAACGTCTAAATTTACCAATGTTTTTAACATTTAATATGTTTTTTTTTTTTTATTAAGGAAACTTTTTTACTGGTTTAAATTCAATAAGAAAAAGTCCTTTTACTATAGAGCTAAAGAACTACAATTAAGAAATGTTTTGTCTGTCTGTCAGAACGATGAAACAAACACAACATTATTATTACTCGAGCTGGATTTCTGTGATGGATTTAATGGCCTATACTATAAACTTCATGTTATTATCAGTCTCCAGGGTTTCAGGTTGAAATCTTCACATTCCATGATACACCACATTTAAGCATTGCTACTTACAAATGATTTATTCGTTATTTTCCCCCTGAAGATAAGAGTTGCCATATGATGACGTTACTAGGCTTAGATGCATGGGGAGGGATGACCGATCTTGCCCACATCCATTTGACCTGCACCACTGCAGGATGAACCCCATATTGCTCACCAGGCAGGACCCAAATTACTGCAATTCCAAACCCAGGGTAAGAACAAAGTTGGCACCAATTTCCCTTAACATATTGTGCCAGGCTTGTAATGTATGGCAGTTTAACAGCTACTAATGGAGCAACAGAATTGTCCCTGCAGTAGAGGTACAGACAGCAGGGTCTGGGTAAGGGGGCCTACACATATCCAAGGGCGACAGTATGCATCAGAACTGTCTAGTACCCTTTATAAATCCGAAGATTAGTGGCATTTGCAAAAAAAATTATAAAATATTAACAGTTTGTTTCATGTCCAGGAAGACATAGGGTGTTCAGATTCAAAAAACAAAGGAAACAAAAACCACAGCAACCAGAACAAATGCCCCACCTCCAAACCCAAATGTCATGAGTTATGATTAAGCCTGTCTAATTGTTTTGGGGAGCATACAAATATGGTTGGGGGAGGCATAATTGGGATAGAGTTAAACTGAATCAAGTAATATATGATGGCATCTCTGAATCACATATTCTGAGATATGTTTTTGAAATGCAGTCTAGATAATTTTTCCTGCCAACCTGCAAATTATCACTACAAGAGACTAGGTGTCTGGGTTTTGGAAAGGAATTTCTCAGACAAACACAAAGCATTGCTCCTCTTGTGGAAGTGCAGAGAGATGTTTTGGCTACATATATATTAGGAAACTACACAGTTCCAGGGCAGGTCTCCAAGCACTGGAATTACATCAGCTGGACAATTAAATTGTGAGACTGGTCCCTGGCAGGCACTTGGCCAGTCCAAGTAGCACTCCCCCGTTCAGTGGCTTGACATTAGTAGTCAGTTTGGATGCAATGACCCTCTTTAAAAAGGCAAGACTTCACACTTTTCAGGTTGTTGGTCTTTACTGGACTACACAAAGTCTTCCTGATGCAGGAAAAACCCTAAAACCCACATTTCTCCTGTTTTCTTACTTGAAAATCAAGTTTAAGCTTTTTCTTTCTTTTTTTAAAAATCATTCATCATTTCTTTTCCTATCTACAGGTTCTGCTGTGTTTCAAGATGGTACTAATGTACAGTTGCAATGTTGAAGTGACCCAGCTTAAGAAATAAATGAAGAAAGAATTCATAAAGCTATAGTATTGCACATAATGCAGAAGATACAGTCTGTCAAAACTACGTACAGCCACAAATTTATTTTAAAGAAATTCTGATATGAAGTTTCCAAATGGAATTTCTTAGCTTTCTATAGCTTTTTTGTGAATGTATTAAGGGTAGGAAGAAGAGAAACAACACTCTTTTGTCCATTTACACTTCCTGTGTTTTCTTATTTATTCTTTTATTATTACTAATAAAATATATATTAATTAATGAGAGATGGAGGGATTAAATTAGCTCATGTTTAAAAGTAGGAGGTTCCTTTGTTCATCACGATGACAGGAGATATAAATTTTGCACTGCTTCATCAGCAAAGCTGATAAGTATTCTTAGACAACCTGGAGTAAAAATAATGCTTTGATTTTAAGTGGATAAAAGCTTGGAAAATTTCAATTTCAGTATGTCTATGCATTACTTTTGGAGGTGATTTACTAACAAAACCCTACAAATTAAACACTTATAAAAAGAAATGATAAATCAAATCAAATCTTCCATGTGTCCCCTTGACAATCAGAATGTCCTGAAAAAAGGTATCACTGAGCAGATAAACTTTCAAAGCTCAAATGAAACCTCAGAGGCACAACTGAGAACAAACCTAGAGATTTTTAATAACATTTCTGAATGATTGGTGTCTGTGACACTTTTGTTTTAAAGATGCAATCCATGCCAGGTAAAATACAGGTTTCATAAAAAATATCTGCTGCACCACTTTTATAACAAGCACTTTTTCCCTCCTTGGCTTTTCTCATATGAAAAAAAAAAAAAAGATGTATGAGAGATTATAGTATTGCACAGAGACCAAAAAATCATTATGAGCCTTGTTTGAAGCTTTGTGTGCTATACCTTGCAGCAGAGAATCATGGGCATCCACTTTTTCTTAATGGAACACTTATTAAATTACTGGAGGGATGAATGGCTCAGAGAAGCAGCAATGGGACGTGGATGCTGCCTCACTACTTGCTGCTTGTCTCTGTCTGGAGTAACTCCTGCTGCTGAATCCCCTAGACTCTCAGGGGTGGCATACAAACCTGCATGTCTTGTCATCAGTCTCGGTCTCCCATTATGGGCCATTTCCCATAACTCCCTGTGTAGTGTTTCTCTGCGGTTTGGAATATTTGTGTGTTCTTGTCTGCCCCCCATGATTCTCTTCCTCTTTCTGGAATGACAGCTTGGACAGGGGAACTTGGTTTGCATGTTGGTCTGGGACATCTACAACTACAATTTAGACTTTGTCTTCCTTACTGTGAAGCTGGGATATATGCAATACACAGGTACCATCCTACCTTGTGTATGTTACGCCATTCCTGTTGAAAGCAGATGTTAATGTACTACTAGCATTTCAAAAATATACAGAATATGTAAGTGTGTAAAAGGAATGTGGAATATATAGAATATGTAAATGGAACATACTTTCTTCATCAACAGCAACACAAAAGGTGAAAATGGAATTTATGAGCTCTGTAAGAAGGAGCATGCAGTAATGCGACAGGTAGCCTAAAGACCATTAGAAAAGTTGTGAAAGAGCTGCATAGTTCTTACTTAGTTAAAGCAATGAATATATATTATTAATTTTAAAATTCACTATGTTGGCATAAACCTACTGTCGGGGTTTAACCCCAGCTGGCAGCTAGGACCAAACAGCTGCTTGCTCACTACCCCTGCTGTGAGATCAGGAAGACAATCAGAAAAGTCAAGAAAAGACAGTGTGGTAGGTAGAGCAAAAGCTGCACATAGAACCCAATCAAAACAAGGAACTCATTCACCACTTCCCATCGGCAGGTGTTCAGCCATCTCCAGGAAAGCAGGGCTCCATCATACATAACGGTTACTTGGGAAGACAAATGCCACCACTCCAAACATCCCCCGCTTCCTTCTTCTTCCCCCAGCTTTATATACGGAGTTTGACGTCACATGGCATGGAATATCCCTTTGGTCAGTTGGGGTCAGCTGTCCTAGCTGTGTCTCCTCCCAACTTGTTGCGCACTCAGTCTACTTGCTGATGGGGCAGTAGGAGGAACTGAAAAGGCCTTGACTGCTTAGCAACAACTAAAACCACCAATGTACTATATCAACAGTATTTCTCATCCCAAACCCAAAACATAACACTGTACCAGCTGCTAGGCAGAAAGTTAACACCATGCCAGCTGAAACCATGACACCTACTAAAAGATTAAGAATGTTTATTTACTGTGCAAATAAGTTATTCCTTTTCACATACTGCAAAATTAAGTGCATATGGATTAAATGGTCTGTCTGATAAGATAGGTAGGGGTCTTTGTTATTTTTTAATCTATCATTCCCTGTGCCTGTGTAATTCTTTTTGAAGGATTTTTTTATTTAATTGTAAGTCACAGCAAAAAAAAAAAAAATTGTGAACCATTGAATACTAAAGGGAAAAGGATGAATAAAAAAATAAATTGCACTAGACAGCTAGGCTGGGATTGGCATGACTGAAAGTAGACATATGCCTGTGAGCTAATCATACTAATTCTTTTTATGGTTAATTGACAGAAATTGGCACTTCCAAAGGAAGATTTATATCTTCGTCAAATAAGGATTTGGACAAGGTCAAATGAACCACCTCTTGAGCTGCCTTTATTCCCCCATTGATTTTAAAGGGAGTCCAAGGTGATTATGTGTAGAGTAGGATGACTAAAATTTAAACATCCAACAACAAAAGAGACAAAGCTCACAATTTCACAATTATTTCAGAAAATGTAGCCATGCTGTACTAAAGAGTTTAAAAAATACTCACAATATATTCAGTATCTGTTGTGATTTCTTCTCTGGGGAAATGAAGTAAATTCAATTCTGAGTAGATCACAAAGGCAGCCTAAAATCTTAATGAGCAGTGAACAAAAATTGCTAGACCTACAGGGTCGGTGCATGGGGGATTTGGGATCTGATTTACATTTACAGATTCTCCTGAGGGTGAACTTAGGAAAATTTTGATACATGTCTGCTCTTGTGAGACTCCACCTGGAGTACTGCATCGAGCTCTGGGGCCCTTTGGACATGACGAGTCCAGAGGTAGGCCACGAAGATGATCAGAGGGCTGGAGCACCTCTGCTATGAGGACAGGCTGAGAGAGTTGGGTTTGTTCAGCCTGGAGAAGAGAAGGCTCTGGGAAGACCTTCTATCAGCCTTCCAGTACCTGAAGGGGGCCTACAGGAAAGATGGGGAGGGACTCTTTATAAGGGAGTGGAGCAATAGGATAAGGGGTGGTGGTTTTAACTGAAAGACGGTAGATTTAGATTAGCTATCAGGAAGAAATTCTTTACTGTGAGGGTGGTGAGACACTGGAACACGTTGCCCAGAGAAGCTGCAGATGCCCAATACCTGCAAGTGTTCAAGGCCAGGCTCGATGAGACTTTGAGCAACCTGGTCTAGTGGGAGGTGTCGGGGGTTGGAACTAGATGGTTTTTAAGGTCCGTTCCAACTCTAACCGTTCTACGATTCTATGATTCTATATATCAGAAAATGACAGGTGAAATGAGTGCCAGATGTCCATTTTTTCTAAGTTAATAAGTATGACATCAGAGATTTTTTGAATGAATCATGAAACTATTTTTAAGTAAGTATAAGATGAACTTTAACAAAAATAATTGCAGGCATATTTTAGCACCATATTTTGTCATATACAATTTAGACCACATAGTCCTTAAATTTCCTTTTTATTTAAAAAAATAAAAGCTAAGTTTTACGACAGGATTGTGGATTATGCTCTGGCACCTTTCCACAGCTTTTCCAGCACAAAACTGATTTAACGCTGGTTTAGCTAGCCAGAGGATGGTACTACTGAATGCAGTAGTGTACATCAGATGACTTTCTACAACAGTGCAGGGAGCACAAATGGTGTGAGGATGCAGTTCACCCATGCTCTGCATGTTCCACATCCTGAATTCTTGGTACAATGCAGAATTCATATTTATTCAATAGTTTCCAGTTGTGGCTTTAAATCTGTACCAATCACTTACTTCTTTGAATCTGCACCTGCAATTTACTCTGAGACCTTAAGCCTGAAATCATTCACACCAAACCAATAAAATTGTTCATCTGCATACATTTGTTTTTCAATGAAAATGCTCACACAAGAGAATATAAACTTGGAAGGGGAAAGACATTAGGAGATTATTTTTGTGTGTTCAGTAGAAATTACACTTTGAAATTACATCCGGAAGCACACAAGTATGCATATATGCTATTAAAAATAATGAGATTTACAGGCATGATTCAAATTAGACATGTATTTGCAAATTTTCATGAGCTGAAATGGAATTAATCTTCCTTCAGCTGGACCCTAAATTTTCTTAAAATTAAATTAAGATCTAAAAATGTACCCCTAAATATTTATGATATACCTCTAAAATGTGTTACAGGACATAACTGTGACCATAGGTCAATTTTATAACCTATAAAGCATAGTGAGTCTTGAAAATATTCTAAGAAGAAAAAAATAAATAAGCAGATTCATCTTGACAAACCCATTCAAAAGAGGAGTTAGGGGAAAGGCAAATGAGAGATTGCTGAAATGAAGTCTATTTTAACAAAGTTGAAAAACTCCCTTTTATTCAGTCTCCTTATGTACTCTTGTCTGAAAGCAAGGCATTGATCTCTGTAGACCTTAGAGTTAATTACATTCAAATAGCTCAGATGTTTCATCTAGATTTGTTCAGACAATTTGATACTTTAGAACTGAGGGGAACAAAGAAGGACAGATACAGTACAGTGTAGACAATCTCACCAAATTTTAGATGTCTATGGTGTCTAAACTTTATCTTCAACTTTATCTAGTTCAAGATAAAGGCACTCATAGAGATGTTTATATGTAAGCATCTATACCTGTGTGAAGTGCATGTGAATCTACACAGGACTATCAGATATAGCTCAAAATCGATGGGGTGTGGATATTCTTGTTGGGGAGGCAGACGGAAGCCAGGAGCTGTAGGACATTTCAAATGACATTTTATGCCTTTGGATTGATGACTGAATTGAACTTTGAATCGAAAGTTAGTCGTGTCCTAAAATGGATATTCAGCTGTTCTCCATTAGAGATATGATTCAGTTTTCTAAACATAAACATTTAGTGCAATTTTAATTGGTCTTGGACATCCAATGTTATCTCTAACTGACATTCCATTTCGATTTCCTATGATTTCTTCTTACATCTGCCAGCTCTATGTTTTCCTATCCTGGAAAACTCAGCATCTCAAGCAGCACTATGTAATTCCTTTTAAACAAATTAATTACCCTGTCATAGTCTGCTTTATAATAAGATCAATTAATTTCCAAACTCCATTCACTATACTTATGAGATCTTCATCACTGAGAGTGGGAAGCACATAGCATACCTCTGTGCAGATATATAAAGCTGAGCTTCTTAACCTGCAGCTGAGTCCCACTTTCCAGTGCACATTATAGCTAAGTTAGGTGCTCTTTAAAGAAACAGATATTAAATGGAGCATCTGAACAATAGTTTACCTGATATATTTTTCACAATTGTTTTAGGATGAGATGTACTTTCCATGAAAGTGCTTTCTTTCTGTTTTGTTTTGGTTTGGTTTTTTTTGTTTTTCTTCATTGGACGTAAAGCAAATCTGTGCAAGCAGCTTAGATGCAGACATTTAAATATCCTCATTTGTTCATACTTTTAATTGTTCTTTAGCTCTTTGCATTTTCTTTGCACAAAATTTACTACATTTTTTCACCCACTTATTTTCCAGTGTGGTCACTGTTTCTCTATTGTGTTTGAAGGCTATCTTTATAAACTTTTGGAACAAAGGGATAATTTTTTAGAGGTAGTCTAGAATTTATGTTTCACTGCCTAATTCCTGATGGTTCAGCATGGCTGCAATATCAGTTTCTATGCTTTTCAGGTAGTCTATTGCTCCAAATAAACTTCTGCCAATTTTTTTTTTTCAGAAAGTACACACATGTCATTCATCAAACAGCTTTTCATCCATCTCCTTTTTAGTGAACTGGATCTGTGGTATACAAAGGCCTGACCTCTCCCTTTTCTTGTAGCAGTTACACGTTTGGGTCACCAAGGACTCATGCAAGTTCTCTAAAGATGATGACTACTTCTGAAGTTTTACTTTTACTCGTGGTCCTCCTCACTTCTTGAGTTTCCAGAGCATAATTTATAACCAGAACCACATGGCAGACAACTCTAATAAAATATAAATTCTTAATCTTTAAGGACTGTATTCTTAATAGCATGGATGTAGGAACAGTCTGAAAAGAAGTTAAAAACTTACAAGAAAAGATGAAGATAAAGTTGTAACCACATTATGACACTATGGTTATGACACTGGCAAAGAGTTTATAATTAAGTCATTTTCTATAAAAAACTTCCCATATAGCTTGAGAAAGTAACCTTTTCTTTACATTTGTATTTCATTACTTTTCAAGGCTTTCTGAGGATAACTATGGAATTATGGGAACAAAAAAACATCAGTATAAATGTGAGAGAAATTATATGGGAAGATATGGACATAATAACACATGAAATAAATGACTAGTTTATTATTGTGTTACTTTCTTTTACTTTTTTTTTTTTTTTTTAATGAAGAAAGGAATTCACGGAAAATAAGTGCATTTCAACTGTGCAAAAGAATTTTTTAGAGAGCAGTTTGGGGACAATGTCTGCCCATACTAAGTCATCCTCAAAACTGTGAAAAATATTTTCATAGATAGCTACTGAAAAAGTTAAATAAGCCACAAAGCAGCATATTTTTTTTTGCCATGGAAGGGTTGTTTGTTACACCCTGTGGCTTAAAATTTTCTTTGAAATAACCTAAGCAATGCAAAATATGCTCCCAATAATTACTGTCTGAAGAGATAAAAATGTCGAGTCTGCAGTCTATTTTCTTTATATAAATCACATCATAACCTTTCTTTTTATGGGATTGCTTGAGCTTCTTGACATTGAGCAAGATGATTTTAAGGTTAATATTATACTTCCTATGAATTAATTTGGTTTAAGAAGTTCGCACAGCCATATACCTTGCTTATATACTGTATAACTTTCTCTCCCCCCAAGTTTGGCTTGATTGCAACTGATTATATTCAGGAAAAGAGAAAATAGGTTGGACTTAAAATTATTGTTTTATTATTGTTCTTTCTAAAATAAGATTAGCTATCAATTAGGGTGTGAAAAGTACATAAAGATGCTGTAAACTCTTCTTCTAAACAATAGTCATTATTTATATAAGCAATCCCAAAACCAATTTGTGTGCACAAGGCCAGCTAAGTAAGTGGCAAAGACAGTATAAAATATATTTTCCAATTAAATGGTACATACGTATATGTGAAATGTACCTTTTTAATATGTTATGGAAAATTTTACTTTGCAGAGTTATTAATTGTATAAATGGTTTATAAGTGTACTTTCCATTATTCTGACCTGTTTAATACCACTAAGTAGAAACAGACTGCACTGGAATCACTAGAGCTGCAAAGATATAGGAGAAGGAAGCATCCAAAAAACAAATACTGACACTGGAAAGGAAATTCATTCCATCATAACCAGGTTTTTAAGATAAGTGGGATGAGTAGTTCTCCAGCTTGTTGTCTGTCTTTATTAGCTTTGAAGAGATCCAAGACCACTAGCATAGACCAGTTTTTTAACTTTAAATTTGCTAAAGTTAGTGTAATGAATCCTAGCCTCCAGGTAGAAAACATAAGGGTTTTTTTTCAGGAGTTCAAGAAAAAAGTTTAAAAAGCATTCTAAAGTGTCACTCCTTGCAATCTGTAGCAGATTTTGATTTTTTTTACAAAAAACTCTCCCCCATTTGTTCTGATCTAAAAATTACTTTGAATTCTGGACCTGAAGGACATCAGATAGCTTCTAAGAAAGATGAGTCTCTTTAGAAATGAGACTGAGGAGTATATTAGTTGACTGTGGTAAGTTTTTCGCATGAAGTCTCCTTTTCTTCACCTTTTATAGAGTATTTCTAAGTTTTCCTAAAACATTGTCATTCCTACAACTGAATATATTTCAACTGACTGCTCATGAAAAGTTTGTTGCCTAGCTAGTACTTAAATAATGCATTAAAGACTATGATATTGAAAATTGTTTGAACTTTGCCTGATTGCCCGTTTTCAAAAAGTGTTTTCTTCACAGTTTGAAAATGCCCAAACTAAATAGTCCTTTCTCTTTAATATGTGCAACTGTCACAGCTGCAAAAAAAATTACTCTGGATTACTGATGTAAAGACAATTTGCCCAGTGACTTCAACTATTTCTGGACTTCTATTACAATATAATTTCCTCTAAGTGAAATCTATTTTCCTGAATTTATTTTGAATTCAGTCTCTAACTTTCAAATTGTTTGAGTACAGAGTCTAAGCTGTCTAGGGAGATGGAATTTCTTTTCTTCATGTTTTGACATTGTCAACTTGAAAGACCTGGTTACAAAGGTGCAATAAGAAATAGGGTTAAATAGAGGCTTTATATATTGATAAACTGTAGCTAGCCAGGGTCTATGAAGTCCAACTGTCATGATTTGGCCACATCTACATTATTAAACACTCGTACTAGCCAAAACAAGGTGGTGCATCCAAGACACTTTTATGGAATAGTCCGTGCCTAATCACCCATATTAATTCTCAAATTGGGCCTGGGAACTGGTTGTATAGTTTTACTTCACCTCAGCCAAACCCATGCCAGGGAGCTCTCTAACAAAGTATCAGCATAAGTAACACAATTTCTGTGTAATTTACTATTGCAGGTATATCACATTTATCCCTAATTTGTTTGATTGCAGAGCTCAGTAGCTTAGCCAACATCTAGCAGAGAATCAAATAAGTAAAAGTGTGCTGAATGAAGCTCAGTTTGGACAAACACCAAATTGCTAACTGATTTGAGAAGACACCTGGAGGACGCTTCCTTTCAAATGTGTATTTTGACGTTGTTTTCCACAAATCTGTTACCTTAACCTTTAATTATTACAATGCATACTGTCTTAATGTTGTATGGAGATAGATGATGTGTATCTGTGACATCACCTATAATGGATGTTTGCTGGGTCTCTGTATTGTACATCTATATTGCTGTCGTGGATGGAGTGATGCACTTCACTTGTTGAGAGAAGTAGCAATACATTTATTGATATAAAACAGCGATTTAACAAAGTTTGATAGCAAATGTGACAGTGTTTTAACAAGATTTGAGATGGCAAGACACACTTGGTTATTTACTGCATAGAGGACAGGGTCAGATAGAACTGTCAGGGAGACCTTCCCACTGAGTCAAGGTTTCAGAAAGGACCCCCTTGCTTTCTAAACTCCTTCTCAGAGAGGAGTCTAGGTGTGGCTGGTTCCAGTCCTAGTTCCAGACTTGGTCAATGGTTTACGTCTAAAGGATTATATATGCACAATCAGTCCTTTATATCACTTAGCTAAGATTTCAAAGTTTAGCATGCTATTAGTCACTTACCGAGGATCTGTTGCAGCAAGGAATCTCTGCATCTCAAGTCTTGCTCAAGGGAAGATCCTGGCGTGCGGCCTGCAGCCCATTGCAGCCATCATGACTACATGCACCCATTATGACCACCATGGGTGGTTACTGCTTGGGCAGGGTTACGGGAGATAAAGGTCAGGTTGGTGCCTGGGGAGGGGGTGCACACCATCACAGTTGCCTAAAAAGCTTTTCAAACTCATTCTAATCCTGCAAACACAATTAGGTCTGATACACTACATGGATATTTCTCAAAAATGCGTGGTTTAAAACACATCATTCAGAGCTGTGAGACTGATTCTCCACTTGTGTTCAAAAGTAACCTAAAATTACTGACTTACCAGTCATAATGTAGCTAATATTTGTTTGACTGGCCTTTGGACAAGGCTAAAAACTCGCCTTTTAAAACCATGAGGGAACTGAAAGAGTAAATTTTTGTTGGAATAATTGTTTTAATGCTGCTGGAATATCTCTGGATCGTATAGCAAATGTGTATGAATACTGTGACTACAGACTCGGAGAGAGGTTTATAACTTTAAATTAAATAAATTAGCAAAGTATTTTTTTCTTTGAGGAAAGTCTTTCATCATCAAGATGACAATTTCTGTAAAGTGAAGAGATTTACTGAGCTTTGTTACGTGGCCAACATCATCTAAGGTAGTAGGCTAAATATATTTTTTCTCTTCTGAAGCAAAAGTCATTACAAAGCCAGTTGCTTTTCTAAGCTTAGAATATTGAAATACAGATATATTTAAAAAAAGAACAACTATGCCCTAAGCCCAGCATAATTACATTTATAATTTGGAAACATTTTTAGCAGTTTAACTCAGCTCTTATACTTTCATTCCTTCTAAGGTGCATTTTTTTCTTACAGTTTTCACCACTTAAAGACCAAATTAAGTTCTGCTGCATTTTGTTGGTTTTTTGTTTGTTTTGGTTTTTTTTTCCCTATTAGAGCATGGTCTTTGACATGATTCTTTGATGTTTTCCAATGTAAAGAATACTATAAATTCAGTTACATACGCAGAACTGGATATTTTGCATTTTGTAATTGCCATTTAATTTATAGTTGAAAAACTAAATAAAATTCATTTAAGTTTTGAAAATACTGGAAGATACTAGTGTTCATTATTGTCCTGGTTTGAGGTAAACAGAACCAACTTTCTGTTCAGTAATTTTACTTCTTAGCTAGGCCTCTTCTAACTCTCTGAAGATAACAGCATATTGTGCCAAAAATGGTTTGTTCTCAGAGTGATAAGACTGATGTTTACAGTTAGTGCCTGTCACACCCCACTCTCAGGTAAGAGGGGGGGTAAGTAGCTTCAGATTCGTAAATTCTCAACAGCGCGGACAAAAGTGAGATAAATTTCAAGGTCCATATACAAATATTTATTAGCTTACCAAAATGGTTAGTATAGGTATTAACAACTCCACTATAATTGGTTAGGTATATAACAAATTATGGCAAATGGTGAGGTATGCATTATGTTACTTAACAACAGGTATAGGGCAACTTATGGCAAGTGGTACTTAAGGTCGTACCTAAGGTCGTTACTTAACAACTCTGTTACTTAACAATACTAAGAGAAAAGAGAAACTGAGGGATAGAGAAAGGAAAAGACAGAGAAAAAGACAGAGATAAAGAGATCACCGGTCCTGGTTCCAGTGTCTTTTTCAGGGAATCTCCCCAGGCATAATCTTCTTTCTTGGAAAAATCTTCCCAGGCATGGTCTTCTTTCTTGGGAAGAATATTCCCAGGCATGGTCTTCTTTCTTGGGAAGAATATTCCCAGGCACGGTATTCTTTCTTGGGAAGAATCTTCCCAGGCATGGTCTTCTTCTTTTGTTTCTTCTTTATTCCCCCCTAGGGGCACTTATTTTCCCTTTTTATGTTTGCTGAATTAGCATGGTGCACCCCCTTGCTGAGGACAGCCTCGTCTCAGGTTTCTCCCTTCTCCCAGGTGACGTGTAGCATGATTTGGGTGGAGAGACAAGTGCCATAGTCATACATGTTTAGCATGATCTCTATAATCTTCATTAGCATATGCAGGGTGTGCGCTTTCATATGCATTTTGCGGATAATGAAGCAAAGGTCACTCATTGGACACAATGGCCTTGAGAACTGAGAACTAGCAAGCTCACCACA
>VWZL01000854.1:111240-121391 GCA_013396915.1 Stercorarius parasiticus
TTTCATTAAAATAGTTTAGTTTCTTCTGAACTCATAAATCTCTTTATCTCTCCCCCTCCTCTCTGTGTTGCTGACCATTTGCCAATTTGGCCAAAACCATGACAATTATTCCTCAAATGTAGGAAAGCAACAAAAGAAATTCTGAAGAATTTCATAGAAATAACACTTGAAACAGTGTGTTTAGATACAGAGTGCAGAAAAGCCAGAAGCAACTTTCATATAATAATTCAGTTTACGATAATTTGTGTAAAGTCTTGAAGCACTATTAAAGAATCATGGAAACGGATTTCAAATAGACAGTGATTAAGAACAATGGAAAAGTAAACATTAAAGTTTGAATGAATAAGATTAATCTCCCTTAAGAACTACCTGAAACTGAAATGTTGTGTTCAGCTGTTTGTCTAGATTCCCTCAAGATAATGGCAATAAATAGTGGCTTTCAGATGCCAGTTTAACAATTTATCCTGCCCTAAAAGAAGTGTCAATGATCTCTGAGATGAAGTGCCTTAAGGAGATGCTGTCTTCTCTCTACTGACTGTAAAGGAAATATCAACTGCTAGGTGACATTAAAACTGACATATTTTTATCAATAGGGCAGGTTATTTCTACTGAACTTTATAATATAAATGCCTATATCTCAACTAGTCATCCTAGACTTTTATTACTCTTGAAGATAAATGAGCACTTCTGGAGTTCTTTCATTTAATCTGTCTTAGTTGTTTACCTTAGGTTGTAAATAAATAATAAAGTTCCTATGTAGTAAATAGTAGGCACTCTTAGAAACGCTTATTTCTCTTCATTTTCCATAAAGGAAGTTAAATGACAGGCTTAAATATAGACACCCACACTGTAGAAAGCTAAATTTTGCCTGATGAGTTCCTCTAAAGGTTCTCCAGAAGAAATAATTTCATTTTGATGGGGTATGTTAGAAATTTGATATGCAATAAACAGAAACTTCATTAAGATTCATCTAAAAAAAATCTTTTCACAAAGGAGATATACATATTTGTCTAATACAATTTCTTTCTGATACAAAAGGAAAATTCGCCGGAATTTGGATCTAGCATCAGATGAAGAAAAGACAGATGTCAGCTCATAACAAGACAAGGTCTTTAGGAAGCCATTGTGGTTTGTAATTGAAATTGTATCAATGTCTGTGTATAGTTTCTCTACATTTCCACAGGATCTTGGGTAGGAAATTAGTACATTTCTGAAATATATGTAGTTAGGATTAAGTAGTCAGACATAGCAATACAGGATTCCTCAACCAGAAGATGTCTAAAGCCAGAATACATACAACAAAAAAGGTGCTTTACTGAGCTGGCCGCTACAAGAAGAATGCTTCACTAGCACTGCGTTTCATTCAGAGGTCTAAAAACATATGGCAGCAGATGGAAATCAGATAGCTAAATTTGTTAACATGCTAGCCATCTCTGTCATTCACTCACAGATGTTATTACCCAAAGATACAGATGTTTCAGTTATTTGTCTAGCAGGTCTTGCATTGCTAAAGCTTTCCCTCTCATAGGCAGCAAGTAGGATTAGTTCAATTTAGTATGTTATGTTAGAAACCTATTTCTTCTTTAACATGCTGGATTAGAAACTTTCTTCCCAAGACATCAGGGATTCTGCTCAGAGTGGCAGCATCTATCAGAAGGGCAAGGTGGGAGACTGACTGGTGGCTATCGCTGCTTTAGCTGTCTGATTTTAATCCTGTCACATATCTGCTGGAGTCTTCAGTGAGATAAAGCACTGCCAAGGATTATACAGACGATTAGTGAAATAGATTTTCATTAAGAATATTGACTTATTGTGAATTTAGGCCTATAGCCTCTTCTCCTGTTCCACCTTGAAAAACCAAGGACAAAATATTTCTGAGAGGGGATGTTAGCTGACTTAGGTAAAACAAAAGCCAAGTATGATTGTTGTTTAACTTCCCCATAAAGTTACTACTAGTTTCTACTTAGTACCTCATCTTAAATTACACTAAATTGCTTGATGAATTAAAAGATCTTAAGTAACTTCCCTGAATATCTTCTCTAAGTTAATCAATTTTTCCTATAAGCTAAACATATTTAATGTTTGCATTAAGATTAGTGCAATTGAAGCTCCACAGAATGCGAGGTTCATTATTTAACAGGCTGCCCTGCTGCAAGAAGCTTCTAGTCTATATATCAAAGTCAGGCAGAGAAAAAAACTAGAGGTGATGTGAGCTGGCAAGAAAAATGTGGCAGACTCACTTCTCCCCCAGTTCGTAGTTGAAAGTCTGTCTTCTGGATCACCCAATTCAATAAATTCAGTTTTATGTAATTAAATATCCATTGGCCATTCAATAGCTTTATGATAGCTGGAAAAATAGTCTAAAAGGTATATACCGTTTCTTTTCTATCCAATCCAGATACGTTTGGTCCCCAAAAAAACCCTATCCTTGCTTCTACAGAGGCATCATTTCTGTAAAAGTCCTCTGTGGAGATGGTATACAAAATGAATTTATGTGAGAAACACTTGACCTAGAAAACCTGTCCAGTTTGGTGCTATGTGTATAAGAATATACTTAATACAACACAAACCAATACAGGGAAACAACTCTTTAATACCTCTGATATATAATGAACACTTCACTGGGAGGAAAAGGAGGAAAACAAGTCTTTGTATAGAATGCCATATTATATGCAGTTATTCAGTTTGTCACAGAGACGGAAAGGTTATTAAGAAAAATATAGACAATAATTATAATGTTATTTCTTTGGAAAAGATGTTCAAAAATGGAGAAGAATTGTATAAGACGAATTGGTAAAAGCCTGTTGTGTTGACAGTATCAGAAACATGGTTTCCAAGAAACATACTTGAATGTGCTATTTAATCCATCCCAATGAACTGATGGTCCACTGAGGAAATCCAAGAAAAGGTAGATAAGCAGTTTTCTCCCATTTTAATCTCACAATATTTCTCCAAGACTTTGTCAATTGTATTTTGCTAGATAGGTGTGACATGGCAGTATGGGGTTTTTTATATGACTTTCGAATATTAAAAGATAACATTAGGATATTTCTCCATAATCCAGTTGACTACCTGTTGGGTAGATCTACTTTGGCAAAAAGTCATTTTTGCCAAATTGCCAAATAGCAATATTTGCTATTGCACAGCTTTGGTAAATACATTTTTACAGCTGTGTTACATTTACATATGAATACAGTTTACTTGCTTCTGGCTTGGGCAATATAGAATTTATCTTTATACTTTCTGGCCTGGAGAGTTATCCACTCTTTTATGTTTACCATAACAGTTCTGCTTTATTAACTTGCTTTTTATCAGTTTTTATCCTCTAGCACAAAAGTTGCTAATCAGCCATGTGAACCCACACATGAAGGTAGTCTTACGGATGGCTAAGGACACAAAGAATACCCATGGCATAACTAGAGCCAAAGGAAAGGGGTTCTGAGTGGATTTCACGAGTGAAAAACTGTAAAGGTTTCTACATCTACCACTGCAGTATGGGGTTAGACTGCCTTTGTACCAGAGAAGGGACCAGATCACCTATCAGTGCTGCACAACCTCACTAGCGGCATGATGTAACTCTGAGAAGCCCAGTTTTGACCCTTGTTCAGTGACCAACATGTGGCTCAAGATCCAGAGGCTGATGGTGGCTCAAGGCCCAGAGAATGATGTCTTCTGCCATAAATATGAAACATTATAGTCCAGTTTGTTTAGTTGGTTCATACAAAAGGTGAAATACAGCTGGAATAAAATCTAGTAAAAGAGGAAACTGACTCAGAACACGGGACAGATGGTTTGCCTAGACCCAAAGTATTTGTCATATGTTTTCCATATATATGGAGTGAATTCCTTTCGATGGACTCAGTTTGTACAGAAGAAATGCAAATCATGTTCAATTACTTTTGCATGCATAACCAGAAGATGCAGGAAACATAACATTATCATATATGTATCTGTAGTTTATAGTGTTGGTCTTCACAGATCCAGACTCTCACTTAAAGTTCTGTGGGGGAAGCCATAAGCATCAAAACTCGTGTTTTGGAAGGAGCCCTAACAGTATGAAAATTATCCCTCTCAATGAGCCAGAACAAACCCAACTCATCAAACATAATCTTGATAATGAACGTCACCATTTTACAGTCAAATATCTCCCAAAATGGTGGCAATTTATTAATGTCAGATTAAAGGGCTCAATTCATTATTCCCTTTCAGTAAAGAGGCAGTTAATGAGTGATGCATGCACATGGACAAGCTTCTAATTAGAGCTTCTGTATGTGTTGAAAGCTTGGTGCTGGGATACTGAGTGGCTGCCAGCAGACTATTGACTTTTTTTCCCTCTTTGCTGAACATGCCTATTTATACAGCTTATTGCTAATGAGATGCTAATTGAGTCTGCCATATCTAAATAAAAAAACCCTTGTGTTTATTGCTGAATCCTCTAAATGGAGCTCCATTTCAGAATATTCTCCCCTGACTCATTTTCCTCTGCACTTTCTGTGCTCTGATTGAAAAATTATTTTGAACAATAGGAACAGGATGCCAATTTTCTTTTTAAAAAAAAGATTATTTCTAATATTAGTTTATAAAAGAACCTAGTAAATTTATGCCTGGGTATTTACATTTCGTTTTACTTAAAACAATGCCAAAATGCACTCAAATATGTGGTGAATGCTCTGTAGAAAATGTATAAATGCAAGTTTCTGTGCCCTGGAGAGGTTCCAATATAATCATTTTGCATGGAATGCAAGCAGCCTAAATGATCACCACAAAAACAAAACCAAAGGACATTAAGAAAAGTAGAATGAAGGCAAGACTAAAGATTAGAGCAATTAAATTGTTTGGTTAGCTAGTTTAGGTTTGCATAGGAGTGAAAGCTATCTAAGTGTGAACATACAGCACTGTTTTTATGATCTTCAGCTTATTATTCAGCTGGCAGTAAATTCACTGTGCATTCTTACACTCCTTTTTCTGCATAATTTTGTATATTTTAGGACAAATTTTGGAAATAATTTTAGCACTAATTTTGGAAATATTTCTCTAAAAATGTGTGATGCTTCTTCAGGTATCATACAGTAGCTAAAATACCTGTTTGATTTGTGTTTTGTTCAATTTACTTATGCTCCTTTTTTCACAATGAATTTATTTCACTTCTGGTTTCCAATTCATGAACAATACCTTTGGGATAAAATCTTTTCTAGACATGCCATCTAAAACAAGCCTGCAAAACTCTTCAGTGCATCATTCATCATCATGGTTTTTTACTGACAGCAGTTCACTGTGATATATCTCATGATGTTTGCATGCTTCTCCATGGTTTGTGAATTCTCTTAGGTTATGTGAGTAAGGGCTAACACAAAGACCTGGCAAGGAACAAAGGACAATGACAGGTGGAGAAACTACACTAACCTAATCAGGAGCACACTGGATAAGCTACTCCAAAAACCTTCAGAAGAGAATAATTAGATCGCTGCCCCTGCTGTGAAACCCACCAAGATGTGTCAAGAAAATCTCTCTGGAAGACCATCAAAACTATTTATGGTTTTGTCTATTTATGTTATTGCCTAAAGACGTGTAGGAGTTATTTGGAATGCAGTGGGAAGAGTATATGCTGATTGTGTAAAACTTATTTTGGTTGGTTTAAGGGAATTGTGGGAACATGTGAAGCAAGTTTAGGGGAAGGACCAAAAGGGAGAAAGTGAAGTCTCAGGGTGGATCAGAGGGGCACTATCATGGAAAAAATGAGGAAAAATGTGATAAGAGGGTGTAATCGCCTGTAAACAGGTGGCTGGTCAGTATGCTCATCTGGGAAACCTCTGAACCTATTCACTGCAGTCTATCCTATGTTCCTAGTAAATCCTTTTTCTAACTGTCTTTGAGGTGAATGCATTTCCTATCCAAGGCTCTGTGTATACATGCTAGAGAACTTAAAGCCAAACAAGCTCAGGAGAAGAAATCTATATGACAACCTCCTGGAGCAGGAGGTTGTTGCCTGAGGGGCCCCAACTATGGGCCACAGCAGCTAAAGGAAACCAGGGTCTGAGACCCAGGAACTGGATAGACTGTGTAAGACCAGCTACAGGAGAGAGACTGTGTGTGTACATGTTTGTGTTATGCGTGTGTTCGTGGTTAATGTGGGTGGCAGCATGGGCACAGCTCTATGTGGACTTGTGGACCGCTGTGTGTGATGTTTGTAGGGTGTGTGTCCGTGGAGAGGATGGGCTTACCCCTGCTGCTGGCTGGAGCTGAGGGGCATGAAAATGCAGCAGCCTCGGAACTATGGGTCTGTGACAGAAGAAAATCCCTTGGGGCCCAGGAACCTACTGAATTTGTCTGTCTCTAACAATTTCAACTAGAAAGTTCAGTGTGTCTCCAAGCCAGAGAAGCTAGAGAGCCTCCATCATGGGAAATGTTTAGATTAAAGAAATAATCTGTCAAGAATGGTATAGATGCAATTGATCTTACTTGGGGCAGAATGGACAAGCTAAATGAGGTCACTTCCAGCCTTATGATTTCATTAATCTCCATCATCTGGACTATTATTCACAGTCTTGGAAATAAAAGCAGCCATTGACAGAGCTGTGCTTGTTCTGTCTAAAGGGTGAACTTGCAACCTGGGGGAGGCTTAATAGGTGAGCTGCAGTTACCTGAAGGGCAGTTACAGACAAGAGAGTCAATCCCTGCTCAGTAAATAAATGAGGGTAAAAAAAAGGGGAATGAAAACAAATTGTGGATTGGAAGGTTCAGATTAGACATTTAGGAAAATATTCATCATTAGGAGGGCAATGCAATACTGCAGCAGGTTTGCTAGAACAACTGGAGAAAAACCTCCATCTTTAGTGGTATTTAAGTCTCAGTAGGATAAAGCCACAGATGACCTGATCTGTTATGGGCAACAGTCCTGCTTTAAGTAGGAACTGAACTGAATGACCTGCAGCAATCCCTTACAACCAGCATTACTACAGTTCTGTGACCTCTGCAGCAGCTGCTTTGAACAACACTGTTTAGGGCAGGTTACCTTCCAACAGTTTGTTAGCAGGACTGACACAGACTGGCAGGACTTAGCTAGGTAGCTAATATGAGCATGACTGTATTTTTAGTACTCACCTGCAATCAATGCTATACTTTTCTGTTTCATCTTGAAGACGACACATTTCACAGCGCTAAAAAAATGGTGTGATACTACTTCACAGCAGTTACATATGAATCAGCAGTGCCAAGTTTTCCTTAGGATACTATTATCAAAGGGAACAGTTCATGTAGTGGACTACCCATACCTTGTAACAAACCACCAATTCGACTTTTTAGTAATGAAACAATACTTGTAATAGCATGTCTAACAAATAGTTTTGTGCAAGAGATGGCCGTGGAAGTTCAAAGCAGTTTAGCACAAAGACAAGATGGCAGTTTAGAGTCTTCAGGTACTAAAATAAAAAAAATGAAATATTAAAAATTTACTTACTACACTGGTTATGGGGATTCATCAGATCACATGCAGATGTGTATAGTGAAACAAGCTCCCTTTACAGACAACAGAGAGACATAGGTACTGTGAAGGTGTCATTTAACTCCCCTTAAAGTTTATATTTAAAATGAGAGAAAGGAATTGTATCCATTCTTTTCAGTTCCCATAAAGGGACTTTAAAATAGGTAGCTCAGATGCATTTGTCTATATTGTAGGTGTCTTTGTTTGCATAGATGTAAGTAGTAGTCTTTGAAGCCTTACAAGGTAGACGAAATTGTAACATAATGTCTACACTAAGATGAATCTTTTGATGAGCTTCAGAATCCTGCTCTCTTAAGAACTGAGCAAGTGAAAAAAAAACCTTCCAGGCATTTTTTTTCCCCGATCTTTTATAGCCTGAGAGGTAAAAGACAAGTCTCACAGAGGATTCTTGTTACTCACTGGTGCTCCTGGGTTTCCTAAGCCATGATGCATGAAGCTCTCTTTAGCTGATGGCGAGAGTTAATAAATGGTAGGAATTTCCCTAGGCATTTTTTCTGGTCTGGGGATGTTTTTGGACAGAAAAAATGGTGCAATTCTAGTTTTCCACATTTATCTTACCAGGACATCTAAAGTCTTGAAAGAGAAAGAAAACTTAGTCTTATTTCCAAAGCGCTGCCTATTGAAATGAGATGCCTATGTAGGGAAGATATCAAGTTCATAAGTGTTTCAGAGTTTCAATAACAGTTACCTAGCACATCCCAAATGAGTCTTTCAGTGCATTTCACATAGCACTTTCTCTCCAATTCTACCCTCGTGAGCCCGTCAATCAAAATGAGAAAAGTGTTGCCTAGTTTGCAGATCCTGATAATGTATAAGTCAGGACTCAGTCCCTTCTCAACAAGACTAGAAGCTTAAGCCTAGATGTATGACAAATTTTGATACCAAAAGCTTTAGCTCTTCCTGAAATCGATTTAATGTATCTTTGTTTATGTAAGTGTCTGACACATACTTTGAACTAGTCGTCTGCTCTGAATAGAAAGAAACAGATGGCAATTCATCGCACCTATCTTAAACACCTACATTTGAAAGGGATCAAAAACCTCCTGAAGGTGCTTCTATTTATGTTCTTTATTCTAATTGAAACTTTTTATTGAAATTGTGCCTGATATAATGATATGTTTATACCATAAAATACAACACAGTTTAAGTGTGCCTTCCCAAGGTGGAAATTATTCCATGGAGACCAAACACTGCAAGACAGAAAATACACAACCTGTGCAAATTTTCCAAACATAATACTACTGCTTGATGTACAATACCACATTTCTATAATACATCATTGCTCTGTGGTGTGAATATTTGTCAGCTGGACCATAGTTTAGGGAAATTTGCTTCACACCTCCCAGTGCTTCTGATTCTTAGAGTAGTCCACACAAAAAAAAGGGTGGGCTTGCCATAGGTGTGTGTATTGGGTTTGGCTGAGATGGAGTTAATTTTCCCCACCCCCATCCTATCGAGGAGGGGAGTGATAGAGCAGCTTGGTAGGCACATGGCATGCAGCCAAAGTCAAAACTCATCGCAGTCCTTTTTGGCACCCAACATGGGGCATGAGGAATTCGAAATAAGGATGGTAATTGGGAGGGGTAACGGGCAAAACATGGACTGAACACAGCTAGAGGGAGAAGAGCAGAAGGATCGTGGGGAATTTCTGTTATAATTGTGGTGGAGGGACAAGGGGTGGATTGTGTCCAAATTGTCCACTTTCGTTCATTGTTGTGATTATGTTATTTTGATTTTAGTGTCAGGAATTCTTTTCTGGTGTTGTAAGTGAAGTTTGTGAAGATTGTGTGATGAAAGTGTATTTTAATGAATATTCTTAAACATGTGATTCATAAAGGCGAGGGGTGTAATGTATTGGGTTTGCATAGCAAAGTTTTGGTAGCAAGAGGGGCTACAGAGGTGGCTTCTGTGAGAAGATGCCAGAAGCTTCCCCTATGTCCCTTACAACCAATGCTAGCCGGCTCCAAGATGGACCCGCCACTGGCCAAGACCGAGCCCATCATCGAGGGTGGTAGAACCTCTGGGAGAACATAGTTAAGAAGGGGGGAAAAAATAAATAAATATGCAACTGCAGCGAGAAAGAGGAGTGAGAATATGGGAGAGCAACAACTCTGAAGACAGCAAGGTCAGTGAAGAAGGAGGGGGAGGAGATGCTCTAGGTGCCAGAGCAGAGATTCCCCTGCAGCCTGTGGTGAAGACCATGGTGAGGCAGGCTGTCCCCCTGCAGCCCATGGAGGTTAACAGTGGAGCAGATATCCACCTGCAGCCCATGGAGGACCCCGTGCAGGAGCAGGTGGATAAGCCCGAAAGAGGGTGTGACCCCGTGGGAAGCCTGTGCTGGAGCAGGATTCTAGCAGAACCTGTTGACCCATGGAGCGAGGACCCCAAGCTGGAGCAAGTTTGCTGGTAGCACATGACCCCATGGGGGACCCACGCTGGACCAGTCTGTTCCTGAAGGTCTTCAAAGAGGACTGTGGTGGACTTGAACACCAGGTGTCCACGAAGGTGCTCTATCACTCCCTTCTTCAGCAGGAAGGAGGCAGGAAAGAAAATAAGACAGAAAAAAACTCATGGGTCAAGATAAAGACAGTTTAATAAAGTAAAAGCAAAGGCTGCGCACAGAAGCACAGGGAAAAAAAAGATCCTATTC